>JANZLF010000006.1:29888296-29905633 GCA_026546835.1 Erythroxylum foetidum | reverse complement strand
GCATGTCACTATGTATATGCATGTGCAAAATGATCTATCTCTCTAAAATCAGAGGCCACAAAACACTCGATCACAAACTAAGCATTAACAACTCTACACTCATAACACGATGCTCATCGCATCGGTAACGGGATGTTACAAATATTGTCAAAAGTACTGTACATGAGATGAATATAAAGCCTACATTTCTAACTAGATGTTTTTTTATTAGGAAAAGACAATTTGATGAAATTGACAACGATGGAGAAATACAATCAACTGAGGATTCTTTCAAAGTAAATTACTTTCTAGTTGTTATGGATATGGCAATTACTTTGTTAAATAATATATTTGAACAATTAATGGCATTTGATAATATTTTTGGATTCTTATTTGATTCAAAAAAGTTAAGATCATTGGATGATAATGAATTAAGAGAATGTTGTATTAATTTTAAAATGACTTTTTCTCATGATAATGTGTCAGATGTGGATTTAGATGATCTTTTTTTAAAAGTGTTCCAAATGACTTTGCCAAATAAGTTAATGTCATAAGTTGAAATTTTAGAATTTATTAAAGCTATAGATTGTTATCCAAATATTTCAATTTCTTATCAAATTCTATTGACTATACTTATGACTGTAGCATCAGCTAAGAGAAGTTTTTTGAAGTTAAAATTACTAAAAACCTACTCAAGATCATCAATGTCACAAAAAAGGTTGACTAGTTTAACTATGTTATGTATCGAGAAGGATATGTTGGACAATATTTATCTTAATAATATTATTAATGATTTTGCATCTAAAAATGCACAAAGAAATTGTTTTTCATAAATCATGATCATCTGTGTATTTATTAGTGCAATTCTTTTAGTTTTTTGCAGTCTAATATTGTTGTTCGATTACTGCTATTACTATTTTGTTATTACTATTACTATTTTTGTGATTTTATTATTACTGATATTTACAAGATATTATTAGCTGATGTTATGATCATTTAATATTTGATTGAGTATGTAAACTTATAAATTGAGTCACTTATGTTTTATACAAACATGTAAACTTTAAGTTTACATGTTTGTATATTGTAGATTTATTGGGACCTTTGTTTTTACTTCGCTCAGGGGCTATAAAACAATCGGAACAACCCTGCCTAGAAGTAAAAGGTTGTGAGGTTGACGAAGTGAAATCCATTGATGTGGAGCTTCGAGGAGGCATAAAGATGACTCTATGATCATATAAGACACTATGGT
Source organism: Erythroxylum foetidum (assembly GCA_026546835.1). Lineage (NCBI taxonomy): Eukaryota > Viridiplantae > Streptophyta > Magnoliopsida > Malpighiales > Erythroxylaceae > Erythroxylum > Erythroxylum foetidum. Next base: position 29,904,402 of record JANZLF010000006.1, on the reverse strand, counting down.
GTAAAGCTGAAGGTGGAAGAGATGGATCTTGAAGAGTTGGTCACTAAGATCAAGAAAGGAATCAAAAGAGATGGTAAAAAAAGAATAGTTAGCCTTAAATTGCATGGTGGTTCTTCCATATATAAGAAGAATAAGAAGTGGAATGCTTGTAAAATAGTTTCTAAAAATAGCTAAAGAATTGACAAGAACTAGTTTTGCATCTGATAACACCAATAGAGGTAAAAATAACTTTTGGCACAGGACATGTCAAGAAGAACCTAGGAGATGGTCCAGGTTTTGGGCTGTTGATTGAAACTTCCATAGCTCTTTACAGGGCATTGTTTGAGTTGATTGAATCAAACTTTTGAGCTAATTTTGAGGTAAGAATGATCTTAGACTACCTGTTTGTAGCTCCTTATATCTATTGTCATTCTTGGTAACGAAAATGGGATGAAGTTAAGGAAGATTAGGAGTTTTAAGTTGCATATGGATTGGGAACATGGAGAGTAAGCAAAGAGAGCTTAAAAGAAGCAAGAGAAACGGTGAAACTGAACCAAAACTTGTATAAAGTGAAGCTTGGAGGAGAAAACTAGGATAACCAAATACTTCTAGAGTGGAAAAGAACTCTATTGTTAAGAGTTTCTATCAGATTGAGCTAAGAATAGGAATAGAAAAATATTGGGTCCCATAATAATAAATTTAACTTTTTTCTTCAATTTAATTAAAATCTGGGTCCCGCTTGCCACCTCAATGTTTACATGACATAGAGGCCCACTCACTTCAATAAAAAATATTTTTTAAGTGTCAATCAGCGTTAACCTAGCATTTAACATAATCATGTGAATTTTCTATTAGGGTGAGATTAAACTTTAATGTTTTGTAAATATTAGGGTTATAATTGTTCACTTTGGAATGTCTGGGTAAAACTTAACGATTGGTGAAAAACTTAGAGTCAAAAATAACCTTTTTTCCATTTTAGTATCTATCATGAAGAATTATTTTGATACAGTTAAAAGTTTAGATGCAAAGGGTAAGCATGCAGTTAATTAAGTTAAATTGAAGTATGTGTAAGTTAGTCTACAATTAATATGTATATTAGTTTTGGCTTAAAAAGTTGAGGCAAATATCTTGAAGTTTTTTTTATTTTCCCTCTTTTCTGGATATGCTAACCAGGGTCAAGTGTTCTTACATTCTTACATGTGAATCCACCCCGCAAACTCTTTGTTTTGCTTCTTAATTGATTTGGAGGAGAGACTCATAGTTGAATGTACTCATTTAATTAAAAAAATTTAAGCAACTACTGTATTATGTTCAACGTAGTTGCTGCAACAGGTGATGGGTTCGCTCAAAATGAACACTAGATTGCGACTCTCAGCCATGATCGACATCGAGGACATGCAAGCAAACGTGTATTTCTCTCAGGGCTAAGTTTCTCATCTTCTTTCAATATTTCTCTCGACTTTTAACAAGTAATTTGATGTCCATGTGAGTCTTTATAGATAAAGAGAGAGAGCAATGCTACAAATAATGCACTTTTTACCATCACTTTTTATTAATAAGATGAGTACTCCCCTTAATTCAAAGGAGAGCCATGTGATATGCAATTAAAATACATTAAAGAATGAACAAAATCTTATTAACAAAATCAAGTATCTATTGTTCTTATATAAGCACTCATAAGTATATCCAAAATACTACATTTTATCCTTTAATAGTGATAGAAGAATACAAGAAATGTAACAGAAAAACCTCAAAAATTTATTGAAACAAAATTGCCTTTTTATAGACTATTAATCCAAGTTTGCTATAACAAAAAAAGGAATCTGACAAACAAACTTATGCTATGGTTAAGAGACTGAGAGCAAAAAGAGGCCAAAGAGAAATAAACAAAGGGGGCTTAAGCCTGAAGATGGAAACATCTAGAAATGGACTTAAAGAAAAGCCAAAAGCCCAAAAGAAACAAAACAAAGAAAAAGAAAGAAAGTTTGGTTTCATTAGACTTTCAAGTAGGGTTTTCTCAGTCTCTTCTTCTGTCAAGTTTGGCAGCTACTCGTGAAACGATGCCACAAGCTGGGCGGTGGATGGCGTGAATCACGCCTAGCTTCACAAGCTTTGCATCTAAAAATGTACGGAGAAATTGTTTTTCATAAATCATGATCATCTGTATGTCTGTTAGTGTTATTCTCTTAGTGTTTTGTTGTTCGATTATTGCTATTGCTATTTTGTTGTTTGTTGTTGCTATTTTTAGTGATTTTATTGCTACTGAAATTTTGCAAGATATTATTAGCTGATGTTATAATTACTTAATATTTTGTTGAGCATGTAGACTTATAAATTGAGTCACTTATGTATAGATATTAAATTTAATTATAAAATATGCTTTTAAATTTACACGTTTGTCTATTGCCAATTTATTGGGGCTTTTTTTTTACTTTGCCCAGGGCCTATAAAACGTTAGGAATGGCCCTGTTGAGGAGATATAGGAGCCACTATAGTTTACATTAGGTAGTGACGAGGGATCGGTATTTGGCTTCGGAAGAGCTTTTGAAGATGGTGGCCTACTTCTTAAACTTTCAAGCGATCAAGGAAGAGTCGAGAAAAATGCAGTAGTCGATGATGGACTTGCAAGAATCTAGACAAGTACCCCAGTCGAAATCCGAGTATGTGCAAAGTTAAAGACTTAAATCACGTCGAAACAAGAGTCTTTGACTAGGCGATCCTTTAAGGTAACGAGGTATGCGATGCATTGCCTAAAGGTGATCTTTAGTTGGACGGTTAATAAATTGTGACAGCTGCTGGACCGCAAAGGAGATGTATAGTCTAGTAGTGGTCAAATAAATGAGCTTTCCAATTAAGCAGTGGAAAAAAGTTGGGTCCAAGATGAGGTCGCCAATAGAGCTTAGGCTAATGTCTAAAGCCATAGGTGTTAAAGCTAGTTTGGAGTGCAAAAAAGGTCAAGGGTGTATTTGCGTTGATTGAGGTTAATGCTTGAGGACGATCATGCCAGCTCCAGCCCTAAGAAATATTTTGTTAGCCCAAGATCTTTTATTTTGAAGATGTCGTCAAGAAACTATTTAGTGGACTGGATAAGCTCAAGTGTGTTACTACAAGTAGAAAATCATCTATGTAGACCAATAAGATGATGAAGTTTCCATTCGAGGATTTTTTGAACATGAAGTGGTCAGAATGGGATTGTACGAAACCATCAGACATGAGGGTGGTGGTCAGTTTATGGTGCCATTGGCGACTGGCTTGCTTCAACTCATAGATGTTCTTTCGAAGATGACAGACTAAGTTAGGATGTGGAAGAGTAAGACCAAGAGGTGGCTTCATGTAAACTTCCTTATGTAAGTTTCCATGTAAGAAGCAGTATTCACATCTAGCTGGTGTAAAAACCAGTTCTTTTGTGCTGCTAACGCTAACAGAATTCTGATTGTTGTTGTATTTACTATAAGGGAAAAAATTTTGTATAGTCTAAGCCCTCTTACTGGGTAAAACCTTTAGCTACCACCCGTATTTTACAACATTGAAGGCTCCTATCTGCATTAAATTTGTTCCTGAATATTCATTTTCAATCAATTGCATCCTTTCCTGAAGGTAAGAAATCAAGATCCCAAGTTTTTTTAGATTGTAGATTTTTCAATTTATTTTGCATGGCATCCCTCCATTCTTTATGTTGAACTGCCTGTTTATAAGTGTGAGGTTCTTTTAAGGAGCTGAGATTAGCTGAGAAAACATAATGTTGTGGGGACAGGTGGTCATAAGAGATGATGGAAGATAGAGTTTGAGGAGAGGTGTGCGGGATTGTAGGGAAATCATAGTCAGCTAGATGGGATGGGGGTCTATTCTACCTTGTGGAGTGGTGAAGATGAGGATTTTGTGATGGTGTAGGGGATGAGGAAGAAGATGGGAAAATTTTAGTAGGCAAAGGTGGAAGATTTAAAAAGGGTAGAGATAAGGAGTCTTCTGGTAGTGAACTGTTGTGGGTAAGCAATATAGGAGAAGGTGTCGGATTGACAAGTGTGCTTAGGAAGGGAAACTTGTCTTCATAGAACAGAACATCTCTAATCAAAATATAGTGATTGGAGTTGAGATCAAAAACCTTATATCCTTTAGTGCCTATAAAGAAACCAACAAAAATACATTTTTTAGCTCTTGTATCAAATTTGCCTCAGTTTACTTCTTTAGTGGAAGCAAAACAGAGACAACCAAATACTTTTAAGGGAGTTAAATCTGGGTTAGTACCAAATAGGACAAAAAAAGGGTAATTTTAAGATAGAAGAGGAGAGGGAATACGATTTATTAGATAGACTGTATATAGGACATAGTCTGCCCAAAACTTTGTAGGCAGGTTGGCTTGCATTTTTATCGCTCTTGCAACAAAAAGAATATGTTGATGCCTTATTTCAACTTTTCCATTCTCTTAGGGAGTTTCAACATATTTGGTTTCATGTAAGATCCCCTATTCTTTGTAAAAGGTCAGCATTGAAAATTCAACACCATTATCACTGCGAATTCTCTTTAACTTTTTATCAAATTGTCTTTCAATACAACAACAAAAAGCTTTGATTAGTTCTCTAGTTTCTGATTTCTGTTTCATCAAATATATCCAAGTCGTTATGCTATGATCATCCACAATAGTTAAGAAAATTTTATGCCCTAGGATAAATGGTGTGTGGTAAGGAACCTAAATGTCAACATGTATAAGATCAAAGCAAGAGTTTGTAATAGAAATGCTAGAATGAAACAGTTTTTTTTAGAAATGACAAATATCACATTGTTCTGTAAACTGAAAGGTAATTGATGGATCTACTCTAGACAAGGTTTGTAGCCTTTGATTAGAAATGTTTCCTAGCCTTTTATGTCATAGATTGTCTTGGTGTGAGGAAACATAGCAAAGAAGGAGGCATTGGACCTGAGTTGATGGAGAGAGGTAATATAGGTCGTAGACTTGTTTAGCAAAACCAATCATCCTCATAGATTTGGTGTCTTGAATTTGGCATGAATGAGATGAAAAAATTAGTTGACAAGGATAAGAACTAGTGAGCTTGCTGATTGAAAGTTAAGTTAAAAGAGAAAACAGGCACAAAAAGCACGTTGGTAGGAGTTAGTGAAGAGATGTTAATTGTTCCAATGTGTGTTATTAAAACAAAATTGCCATTTGGCAGTTTGACATTCAATGAATCCACTGTTTTATAGGTTGTAAAGAAATCCAAAGAGTAGAGAATGTGGTATGTTGCTCCAGAATCGAGTAACCATGTGAATGACCATAAGGTAGAAAAAGAAATAGGTTTGAGTGTAGCTGGATGATCAGTTTATGTTCACCTGAGGTATACTAACAATTTTTCCTTTTAAGTCTTCTTCCTTGTGCAAAATTTGCATCAACTGTATGAACTATTGCTGAGTGAGACTGTAATTTTTAGGTTTTTGGGTCAATTCCCTGACAAGTGAGAGGGATTCCATGACTGAAGTTGAGCTGTCTAGGTGAGTTTCAATATGATTGACTATTTTGAACTTAGTTTGATTGTTGCCTTTGGCTGAATAAGAGGGTCTTGCATTGGATGACAAACTGGGGAGATAACCATGCTTCTTATAACATTTAGCTTCAATACGCCCAATGTTCTCACAAAAAGTGCAAATGGGTTTTTAATTCTGCTAGTAATCTCTATTGGGATCTGTTTTGCTATAAAAGACTTATGGTTTTATAACTGGGGAGGATGAAGAGTTATATGCTAAATTGTTTATTTGTCTTTCATGTTGTGAGACCATTGCAAAGGTTTTTTTTTTATGTCTGGTAAATGGTCCATGAGCATTATGTGGGATTTTACAATAGAAAAAGACTCATTTAAGGCTCTTAAAATCTAATAACTCAATCCCCTTCTTGTTAGGTTTTAATGATAGTCAGGGCATCACAGTTGCATTGTGGTTCACATTTACATTTAGGTATTGGTCCAAGATTAAAAAACTCATCCCATAACATTTTAATGTGAGTATAATAATCTGATACTAAGAGTGTACCTTGTCTAAAATTGAATATTTCTTCTTTTAGATCAGATATTCTGAATGAATCAGTCTGCAAAAATCTTCCTTCTAAATCATTCCATGCTTCAACTGTTGTATCAAACCATATGACACTTTGAGCTATAGAATATGATACTGATCGCAACAACCATGACAGTACCATTATATTGCATCTGTCCCAATATATGAATGATGGATCTTCTTTGTGTGGCATCATAATAGTTCCATCAATAAACTTGAGCTTGCTTTTTGATAGCAAAGCCATCCTAATAGATCTTGCCTAGGAATGGTAATTGGCACCAGTTAAAAGGGAGGACTCAAGGACTAGAAAAGGATTCTCGTTGGGATGAAGGTAGTACAGACTAGCAAGGTGGTCTTCTGGTCTAATTGTATTTTGATTATATGACTAATTTTGGCCACCAACTGTACTGGCGTATGACGAGCCTGGAACACCTGACATGATGAAAGGGAAGGAATCGAAAATGAAGATGAAGAAGAAAGGAAATCAAATCAAGTTGAAGATAATCGGAGAAAAGAGGGGACGGAGCCAAGAAAAAAGAACAGAGCTATTCGCTCTGATACCATGATAGAATAATACAAGAAATCTAATAGAAAAGACTCAAAACTTTATTGAAACAGAATTGTCTTTTTATAGGCTGTTAGTACAAGTTTGTTATAACAAAAAAAAGGAATCTGACAAACAAACTTGATCTACGGTTAAAGAGATTAAGAGCAAAAAAGGCCAAAAAGAAATAAACAAAGGGGCCTTAAGCCTAAAGATGGAAACATCTAGAAACGGACCCAAAGAGAAACCTAAAGCCCAAAAGAAACAAAATAAAGAAAAAAATAAGGAAGAGCCCGGTCTCATTAGTCTTTCAACTAGGGTTTTCTCAGCCTTTTCTTCTAATAGGCTTGGTAGCTTCTCGTTACAGATAGCATTGAAAAGGAAAAAAAATCATTAACCAAATTGTTCATTCAAAGAGAAATGTCGAAATTCACAAAAAGCTTGACATTTTCCCAATTTGTGAGGGAATACAACTGAGCATGTTTTAAACTACTTTTGTGTAAACTTTAGTTTTAGGGTGACTTTTGAATTGAAGTAATACAAATAATTATTTAGAACTATCATTATAGCCTTTATGTTTACCTTTCCAAACAAGTCATATATCATTATAGCCTTCATGTTTACCTTTCCAAATAAGTCATATGTTAATTAAAAACAAATTACTCCTACTTTCTTAAAAATGTCATTTAATTTATATCTAACCAGAAGTAATTCTTAAGTTATTGTTAACTCCTTCTCCTCCTCATCATCATCATCACACCTAATCTGAAATTCTGCAGTGAAACGAGATCTGGAGATGTCTAATAGTACGCAGCCTTACCCCTACATAGTAGAGAGGTTGTTTCCTGTAGACCCAAAAATAGATGTGACAGAAAAATAATGATGCAGATTAAAAAATGATTTAAGTAAATAAAATTACCATAAATATATAAAGATAATAATAATAATAATAATAATAATAATAATAATTTCAAATAATTATAATAATAACTACTAAAAAGAAACTCAATAAAAGGATAATAATAATAACATGTGCTTGGGAACAAAAATGGCATGCTAACACTTCGTCACTTCATGAAACACAAAGGAGACAAATTTCGAAGTCAACTAGCCATATCATTATTTCACACTTGCCCCAACACTCACCGGCATATGCATATATGGCAGACTGGAAACAGTGGTTGAAAAATAGAAGGAGCCATCAGAGACTGGAGATGGAGGCCTAACTGGTGCCAGCGAAGGACTAAAACCTTTTGCATTGGGATTGAGTTTAAATTCCTTGGCATTGGGATTAAGGGTTGACTTCTCAGATGATAATGAACCGAACTACCAGGCCGTCCTCGAGAGTTTAGAGAAAGGGTCTCTCTAATTCCTTTGGGAGGTGCTGCATAATCTGGCACTTCACTAGAGTTTTTCATTCCATGACTCCGTAATGGAACATGGGAGGGACGAGCACAGACAGCAGTATTAGGAAATGCTCTTCCTTTATCAGAAATATCTTCCCTAACATTCAATGATGATTGAGAATCATCAATGTTAATTGTATTCTATTAATTAGCGATAACAAGCATTTTATGTTATTATTTCAGCATAGTAGGTATATAAAAATTAGTGATACAATTTTTATGATATATATATCATATTAAAATTAGCGATACAATTTTTATGTAGTATCTTAGATACAATATAGTTATTATACAATCGATATTATATCAAAAAATTAACTCATATATGAATTGCTTGAAAATAGTTATGTTTCTTTACTTTTTATGCAAGAACATTGTTATTTATTAAAATAGTTTAATTTTATTGCCTATTACATTTTAATTATAGACCAAAGAATTTACGTTATAGCCACTAGAGCTTTTTTTTTTTTTTAATAGAGCCACTAGAGCTTTTAGTTAAATATTAAGAATTTAATATGATCAACTAGCTTTAATTTTATTGCCTATTACATTTTAGTTGATTGTTTCATTTTAAAAAATAGGATTATTGTATGCTTTCCTATTTTAGCTCCAACAGCAATGAAATATTGGTTATTTATTCTCAAATGCACATGTTCATGAAAATAAACTTCAAATAAAGAATGAATATTGGTATTGCATACAGTTTCTTTAAGATATTTATTTTTTTGTCGAAAAATAGAAAAGAATCCTTGGAAATTATAATGGACAAGGAATGGTGGATGGATCTCTTGCTGTGTGTGTTGGGTAGGCATGCTTGCTTATTCACCGGTGGTCCTATATCAACGTACGTATATATGCATTCTTCTAGTAGAGTAAAAAGGGGACCATCATTACGAAGCTTTCAGATCCTCTGACAATGGATGGCTGAGATCGTCTGGCACAGGGTAGAGCCAAAGTACCTGGGCCAAAGGATCAGGTCTCCATTACGAAGTGTGTGACCTCTTTGCTCCTCCTTTATGCTCTATGCAATTATTTGCATTAATTAGCACTGATCCTGAAGTTTTATAGAGTGGTAGCCTTTTTATTTTTGCTCTTTTCTTGTTCTAAGACAAGTTTATATGAAGTTAAATGAATGCAATTAAAATTCAACAACATACAATTTTCAAAATAGTTAATATATAGAAGAAAGCTTGACGATAACTTTCCATCCACAACAATAACAACAACAAAAACTTAGTAACAGTTCCACTAATCGCAGGATCTGAAGAGGTTCAAAAATATATAACCTTACTCTTAAGTGATGATAGAAATGTTGTTTCTAATTGAGGATCACTTTCTATCTACGTAGCATAAAACTTTTTAGGCAGATAAAACCAGCTTGAATAAAAGTAAATGTATTACCATGATCAGGAGTTAAATCTATAACAGTTATAGATCATCTCACAAATTGTGGAAATACTGATTCAGAAAGGCATGTTCTTACTCCAAATGTAGACTATCAGCTGGTTATCTCAACCACATTACCCCAAATGTAGATCCTTAAGCTAGAGTCCAGGAAAAGGCCTAAATTCAAGTTCAAAAACCAGCACCACAGGCCCAAAGGGACAAATATAAATGCGAGGGCATTGCAATTTTCATAGATTTCGCTTTTGGAAAGGACAGACAGTTGGAGCATTCACTTCATCATCTTTGATGTTGTTGCCTTTCAAGCTTATAGAACTTGGTATTACAGAATTAAATTTTGTATTCACTGTAATTTAATGTCTTAGGTCAGGAGACATACCATTCAAGGAAATACAGTGTATATAAAAGATTGTGTTATATTAGAACTTGTCTTATAAATATGTAGAGTGACATGATTAGATATGTCTGATTTCTTTCATCAACACCAGAAAGAAAGACACTAGACTGAGTTGATTTATGTAGCATTTGCAAAGAGCTGTCGACGTCTAGCTTGTTGCTTTGGACGTGCACGAGCTGCCTCACCTCTCACTATTTCATCAACTAAATCCTTAAAGATCAAACGCTCAACATCTAACACTAGACCAGAAACCTCCGGGTTAAAATCTGTCCAACCCTCCCAACGTTGCACCTCATCTTCCCACAAAATGCCCTTCAAACCATCTTCCTCCTCCTCTGAGCTGCATTCCCATTTCTTCACTTGGAGTTGCTCTATTTCTGAACACAACTCTTTCAGAAGCTTTTGAGCACTTAGTGTCTTCCTTGCTAATTTATAAGACTTCAACCATGACTCAAGAGAAGGCTCCAGTAAAGCTAACTTTTTAAGAAGGATCTCATTAACGACATCAAATATCAGCTGCCGCTGTGACTTCTCTAAGTTCTTTGAATTCATGCTCTCTCTAGGGCTATATTCTTCCTTCCAAACCAAACTGCTGGACTTCGTTTGCTCCAATACCAAAAATAATTCTGGGTTAATTGGGTGGCCTGATGGGTGTACCTGAAATGTCGTTAAGCCGGATCCAAGGTCTCTGAGCAGAAGCCCTGAAGCTAACAGTATCTCTGAAATATAACGGTGGTCTGGATTCTTGTTCTCACAAAGTGATGCAATGTAATCTGTGCTGGCTTCATCATGAGTGGAGTTTAGTCTTCTGAGCTTTTCTACCAAATTCTCGATGTTTTGTAGTTTCTTCCTATTGATCTCTGAGGAAAGACCGGAACCCATACTGTCAGATAAGAATTTATCAGTAGGGGTCCATGTATCTTCACTTTTCTGACCTCTGAAATCTATAGCGCTGTCAACTGCAGCACAAAAGAATATCATGTGAAGATTGGTAAATGATGGGAAATGCTAAAACCAATCTTCAATTGTTATTTCGATCACTCACTATGAACAATTCAGATAATATTGCGTCACAATGTACCTACTAACTTCATCTCATTAGGTACCAAAATTGTACCATATCAGCCCAAACAAAAAACCAAAGTCAGCAGGATGTTACCTGTCGGCATGTCTGGTATCTGTTTAACAGGAGACGATGCATCATCTCTATAAACTGACACATCAAGAACAGAGACAGGGCTAGGATGCTCCGGAGCAACCACAGCAGGTTCAGCTGACATTCCATCCTCTTCTGAAGTTGAAATTGGCCTCTGAAATTAGGATGACAAACAATGTCAAATATGTCACCATAAATAATTAACAAGAAATATTTACAATCACCCACCTGCATCGAGTCAGAAACCAAGCAACATGCAGCCTTTAAGAATGGACTCTGGCCCTCATTGACAAGATTTGATTGCTCGATGCTGGTGATTTCTGTGTCTGACTTCAGGTCAAAGATAGTCATGTTTTCAGACTGCAAAGATACATCATCCCCATGATGACTGGATGTTCTTGATTCATTACTTATCTGACTTAACTGATCATCACTTGATGGCACTTTGGTAGATTTAATCCTGTGTTTTCGACCAGGAGAACCAGATTCTGTTGGCTGTCTGTTGGATAGTTTTCTAGTGCTGTTTGGATCAGGAGGAGGGGTAGGTGGTCGGGCTCGCTTTTCCATCTCAAGCTTCATCAGTTGCAGTCTTGGACTCACAGATCCACGGCTTTTGACAGTGCTATCCCTTGACAATTGTGGTTTTGTTGAGGATTGCTTCACATTCCTCACACCAACTTTCTTGTCACTAGAGTTGATAGAAGTATCCCTTTGGCTAATTCTAAGATCTCGTTCTCCTGTGTTATGGCTACTTATAGATCCTTTCCTGTTATCTGCATGCCCCCCAGTTGGAACCTTATCAAGCCCAGAAAGTTCATCTATTGGAATTACTGAAGAAGTGCTACCAGATTTCTCAATCAATTTTGATGGTTTCATTATCACAATTGGGGATTCACAAGTCTTCACAAAATCAGAACCCCCAGATGTGGAGGCACCAACTATATTGCTCCGTTGGCTTCGTCGGCCTGACAAATGTGCCTTGTGATTAGGACTGGTATGCTTTGATTCAGTATCTCTTGGTTTTTTAATTTTTAAACCTTGTTCTTCTTTTCCTGTCTGTAGGAGCCCTTTAGCCTGCATTGCTTCCAGAATCTGTTTAAGAGCTCTACGATCCTTTCCAGATTGCTTGAACTCGAGATCCTTCAATCTTTTCTCAATATCAGTATACAATGAAGGGAAAGAGGGTGGTGTCTTAGCTGGAGCTTTTGGGGCCTTAAACTCTGGTTTATAAGAACCTCGACTACTATCAAGCTGTTTCCAGGGTGCTGGTTCAATTGGCAACCTTGAAATAGGTTTCATAATCAGATCAGGATTTTTCAACCGTGGTGATATTGGGTCTTTCATGAAGCTTCTGGGGGATTTTGGAATCCTGACTGGCATGCTTAAATTATATGTTTTCAATGGTCTCAAAGAGGAATGACTGAGTTGGGCAGGGGAGATATTGTTCAAGTGAGAGTGATTAGTTGATGCAGATTCTGGCAATGAATCCAAGCCCATCAATCTGGCAACCACACTAGGAGGCCGCTTCTGACTTCCCAGTGACTGCTCGGGGTCATATCCCTCCTCATTTGAGCTCCCACAATTTTGCAAGTCTCTTACAGGGAAACAATAACTAGGATTGGAATTCCCCACCGAAATTAATATGCTATCCAGTGAAAGTCTAGGCAGCTTCAAAGTAGATTTGAGGGTATCTTGTGATTCAAAAGACAAACGATTCATCTCTCTTCCATCATAAGAAAAACGAGGAGCATCTTTTGATTCGTACGATGATCTTTGATGCTCTCTTGTTTCACAATAATACCTAGGTGCTTCTTGTTGTTTAGCAAGAACGCGAAGAGATTCCTTAAGAGTAAGATCATCAGAAGTGTTTTGTTTCCCAGTCCTAACTCCGTTAGGTCCCCCCAAAGAACTGGGAAATTGGAAAGGCCTTGGCGAGTCCTTAGGCTTAGCCCCCCGATGCATTGCTTCCTCTTTTCCTACAGTCTTAAGTGACAACCCTCTTGCTTCTCTGTACATTGAGTCCTTCACCACTTCTCTAAGATCAAGGGATTGTCGCCCTAAACAAGGAGAGGTGCTTGGCTGAGATATAACTACATCCTTTGAAGGATTGTCTGAAAAGATAATTCTATCAAATGAAGAGGCCTCTTGTGTAGCTGCTCTGTTGCAGTCCATAGAAGACAAGGATGATGAACAAGATGATGAAAAAGATGCTCTTGATGATTCTGTAGAAAGTCTTTGTTTCTCAAACTTGCTTAAATTTACATCCTGCAGTCACAATGCTGTATTGACTCAAATATCGCATAAAAAATAATAGCATCTAAATTATAATATGAGACACATGTTATCAGATTATAACTCACAAATAGAAGTTTTATCATAACGCAGGGCTCATCCCTTCAGTAGTTAAGGATCATCGTTGGGCATGTTTGATGAAAAAAAAGTTTTATAGGAAAAAGGAGCAATCATGACTAGTACGTGCCTCTCTATTCTCTTGTTTAGGCCATTTAATGTCAAATAAGTTCAAGATCTGCTGTAGGAAAAAGTTAAAAAAAAAAAAGATACAACTTAAGAAATCAAAATGCTCACAGCTGCTGTATGCCGAATGTATTCATTAACAGGCTCAACCTCTGAGCTGCCATTGCTGCAGTGGGAATCGCCTGCAATTTTATGAGATCCATCAGGAACAATGATGATAAAACACACTGATTCAGTTCACAAAGAAACAATAATATAGCACGAGTAAAGCTCAGAGATCATTTCACAACTTTGCATTACAAGATTGGTGACATACTAGAACAATCCAGACTACATGGAATCCGAGAGTTATAGATATTCTTTCAATAACTAAGAAATACTAACAAAGAAACTTCATAAGAATGATGGAAATGATTGTAGAAGCTTTGCTACTTAATGAACTTCACACTGGGGTCAACAGGATGACAGTGCCAGACCATCAATAGACAGCTTCAATACAGTTTGAAAAAGAAATGATATTGTTTGTTTCCCAGCATTTGGCATATCTATGGTCTCCAAAGAGCGCAAGCTTTATATTCAGTAAGGTCTTCATTTGTTCTAACATACTGCAATCACGTAAAACCCAAACAGGCGTACGTCTACAGATGTCAGCTATTGATGTTAATGGATCAGAGGATAACATCGAAAAGACAATGTTTTGATCGAGATGAATTAATTGGATCTCAAGTCCTCTTACTCTTGCTACATAGACATGAAGATCATTGCCAGATCCTTTTAAACAAATAGAATCTGTAAACATTTTCAATCAGGATTGGGACCTGAACTAGCTATGTTGAAATAATGAGAATGTACTTGAAGAGGAGGAGACAAGCAGAAATGAGAATTACCTGGAGGAAGTCTCTTGTGAATGAAACGCCTACCAGTGAGAGTATGTTGGCGATCAAAGATTTGAAAAATCCCTGTCATACACCCTATTTGTTTCTTCAAATCTGGACTGTCATCTGCTAGAGAATGTAAAAGCTTTGCAGCCATTTTGTTCTTCTTCCTCTCACCTCGCTGAATTCAAGACTTGCTTCAATGAATTTTAGTTAGCCTTTTGTCTGGAAGTACGAATGCAGACTAAACCCTTTATCTGAATCTCTCCAACAATGTTGTAAATGATTGTTAACAGAGGTTCAGTGTTGCTAACGCAGTCTTGAATCAGAGTCCAAATTTAGTCCCAAGAGAAACTGAGAGCACCCTCTTTGGCTCTTTCTCCCTTCGAGCTCTTACCAACTCTACGAAGCAAGAGATAAGATATCACCATCCGTGTACAACTAAGTCCAAAACTTGCATTTCCAGAAACAGATTTTCAGCAGCAAGTAAAATACATTCCTTTGACATACATCTATTAGGAGGAACCTTGAATTTCCGCAAAATGTTCAACCACTTCCAGGCAGACAATGTCTGGGGCCTGCTAGCACCCAGAAAAACCAAGCTTGGCCTTCTTGAATCCAAGCTGTAACCCCAGAAATGTCCGTCTAAAGACAAAAGTGCCCAGTTTGGGATTGAACGGGAACAATGAATGAACACAACGGGAATCTGCCACCCAGGTAAACCAAGATCGGTGCTATTCAGCGCACACGAAACTAAAAGATAACTTCTTGGTCTCCTGACAGGACGAAGCCAGAGTGGATTCTGAAAGAGAACATAGGAAAAGGCAGGGGACCCAACACCCAGCACGCATTACAATATGAAACGCATACAGAGAATGTGCAGAACAGTAATGTGCAGCAATACCTCTCGTTGGCTAACAGGCAAATTAGAAAAGTAAAACAAGAAAAGAAAAGAATATCTCCAGATCCAAGAAGAGAGAAATGTTGTGGTGTTTCCTGGGAGAACAAATGGACGGACAGCTAGAAGTCATATCCTACCCTGTAAACTAATCTGGTTAGAATAAAACAAAAACAAAAAAGAAGAAGCTGTCTCCATAAACGAGAGAGAGAGAGAGAGAGAGAGAGAGAGAGTTTGTGTGTGTCTATCTCACACATATACATGCATGTGGGATGAGTATGCGAGTGGGTCTAGACCCGTCTGCATTGGCATGTGATTTTGTCAGAAGATAACTAGACCTAGAAGTGGTCTTGAAGCTCCACCCAATTACCTGAACCGGATCTGTGCAAGCCTAAGTAACACGCGTTACTCAGTCATCAGGTCAGGTGACCATTTTACAGCAGTTGGCGTGAAGCTTTTTCTGATTATCTAATGATTTGTGTTGCTCAAGACAAAAAAGTACTAAAAGAATAGAAATGTCAACTCGCTGATTGAACTTCTCTTTATTTTATGAATAAAATATCTAACAAACAAACCCAGAAGTAGGATGGAATGAGAGGAAGGAAACTAGTTAAAGTGCAGTTGTCCCTTTATTAATTTTATTTCATCACAATAGTTAATTTTTTTATTTACACATTTAGTAAAATTATTAGATGTATATAAATACGTATTTTTAATAAAATAATGTTTTAAAATTAAATAATAATTTTTATTTAATAAGAAGTACTGAATTTAACGTTTTCGCAACACTTTATCTTCAAATTACTGAAGTGAAAACAATTTCTGAGTGTGACATTGAACCTAAAACTGTTAGTACGTACATTACATATTGATTGGAGCATCCTGAAACGAGGTTCCCCCACCTTAAATGTGGCAGTGGCACTAATAAGA
>JANZLF010000006.1:29872695-29885696 GCA_026546835.1 Erythroxylum foetidum | reverse complement strand
AAGTATTCTTTACGAGCCTCTTCAGGTCTCTACAATCAGTATTCTTTCACACTTAGCCTCTGCAGGCTATCTGCACTTCTTTCTCACTGAAGTATTCAAAAATAGTTACAGTAAAACTAGCTCTCAGCTAATTTGTACAATTGTCTCAAGGACAAGCTTTTTCGTTCGCGTACGTAAATCAATTTTCTCAATTTTTCTCACGTTGTCTAACTTTGCAATCTTCGACTTCGACTCGTATTTATAGCCTTCGTCTTCAACTGCTTCTTGATTCTTGTTTTTTGAATCTTGTGTCTTGAATCTTTAAAAGAAACGGTTAATCAGTTGAGTTCTGTAACTAACTCGAACTGACTTCTTCGTCTTTTTTACGAATTCCGCATCTGTTTTTCTCCGTCTGTATTTTATCGTCTGTGTTTCTGCGTCTGTGTATGCTTTTACTATTTCGCGTCTTTGTCTGCTTTACTATTCGCATCTGCGCCTGCGCCTGCTTTACTTAGAGCCTGCGTCTGTGTCTGCTTTGCTTAGCGTCTGCGTCTGCATCTGCTTTGCTTAGCGTCTGAGTCTGCGTCTGCTTTAACTATTTCGCGCCTTCTTCTGCTTTACTATTCGCATCTGTGTCTGCGTCTGCTTTGCTTAGCGTCTGCATCTGCGTCTGCTTTAACTATTTCACGTCTTCGTCTGCTTTACTATTCGCATCTGTGTCTGCGTCTGCTTTGCTTAGCGTCTGCGTCTGCGTCTGCTTTGCTTTGCGTCTGCGTCTGCTTTGCTTAGCGTCTGCGTCTGTGTCTGCTTTGCTTAGCGTCTGCTTTGCTTAGCGTCTGCGTCTGTGTCTGCTTTGCTTAGCATCTTCGTCTGTATCTGCTTTGCTTAGCGTCTTCGTCTGCTTTGCTTAGCGTCTGCGTTTACGTGACTCCATCTGTCTGACTTCGTCTGTATATCTTCTTTTTATTTGTTCTTTTTGTTATACATCAAAATCATATCTAAGTAAAGTCATTTGGACTTAACATGTAATAGCTTGTTGACCATATGGATTTTGTGCAACATAATCAAGAACATTGGGAGCCTCTGCTAATCGCTCTAAATACATCCGAAGATCAACAGTTGGTCCTGCTCAAAACCATAAATCTAAGAACCAAATAAACAATATTCGGAGAAAAGCACTAGAAAGTAATAAATTAGTCACAAAAACAATAAAAATTAAAATTAGAAATAGTAAAGTGACAACAGGACTCAAATGATGAAACCGATATGCAGATGAAATTATAACCAATCCTAAGCAAGGAAAACCAATTTCATAATCTAATATCATATAATGGTTTGCTTTCAATGCGTTTACGAGTCCTAGTTGCTCAATATATTTCTCCTATATCCATGAATAAATATACATTCAGATAACTAGAAATCCAATAACTATAAAAATCAATTTCTAATTCACTAAGAAAAGAATGATGATTATCAATCTTAAAAACTTGATTTTCAATATCAAAATATATGGAATAACTGTTTCTATTATTATTCCTAACTAAAAAAATGCCATCAGCATTGAAATGCCCAATGCCTTGGACGTCGACTAAATGATCAACATTATAGTAACTTGAAATGTCACTATTGCTCAAACTATGTAATTGTATCATTTATAATCCTAGATGCATAGTAATATCCTCAAGATTCTAATTTGACCAGGTTCACCAACCATGTATATTAGAGCTTTCCCACAATGCCATTTTTCCATCAGTTTATTGGATACTATATATTCTTAAAAACAACAAATCATCAATAATCATGAGAGTATCTCACCTAAGGAAGAATCTCTAATCTCCTGGTATTTATATGAATGAGGAAATACTCCAGTATACATCTGATCACAGAAGTCCAAACATGTATAAAGAATGGTATAAAATGACTACAATAAGAAAATAATTTACATGATCATAATAATGATAGGAGAGAAACGGTAAATGGATGTACTGGATTGCATAAAGCCTTGTATGGTGAATCATCCAACAATAATGTATTCGATCCTTTGTAATCTCCTATATTCCATGGAAGACAAGGATCACATTTGTCCTATAATTTTTTCAATTCCTTCAAAAGCAAAGGTTTGCTCGTATTCTCAACAGTGGTGAACCCTGTTTTGGTACAGTGAAATTGGTCCTGTATGAAAACAATAATCATGAACCAGAAAAGATGCGTAGCACATCAATTCAACAAATGTGGACTATTTGGCAAAGACTAAAATGACACCATCACAGTGTTAGACATCGTAAAGTAAAAAAGGATTTTCAATCCAAATTTTGGGAATAAAGAAACTGAGTGCAGTTAAAATAGAATTTTAGAAGACAAAATATTAAGTGGTTGCATTACTTGAAGTCTATTTGAATCTTCACTGATTTTCTATAGATCTTCAATGGAAAAGAAAGAATCAAAACAAAAGTCTTAAACAAAAGTCTCCATGTTTTAACATGGTGTAAATTATATGACAAGATGATAAAAAACATGGAAACAAAACCCTAGTCAAGTTTCTCCATCCAAATCCATTGTTATCACCAAGAGCACCTTCAACAATGATCAAATTCAATGAAATAGAAGAAACAATTCCACATATAACCATTATGTATATCAAATCCACGAAGCCAGATTTTCAAAAATGCACAACATCAAACAATCATGAACAAAGTTCTTTCTCAAGACAATCATAGGGTGAAAACAGAAAAAGAAACTTCATTCATTATACAAAACTTACCCAACAAAATAAGAAGTTCCTTTTAGAATCTCCCAGGAGAAAATAAATCAATAGGTTTACATTTCTCCTGCAGTCATTAGAGATATAATTAAGAAGGTAATATTTTGAAGTTGAAATAATATAATAGAGATAAATCATTTAGAGGGTTCAATTAGCCACAAGGAGAATAATACTTTATTCTTGATGACCAAACCCTAACATTAAATTTCTCGAAGCAAAACTAGAGGAAATCATCAAAGAAAGGCCTCTTGAAAACTGAAGAAAAAAATACTTAAAGATACTCAAATCAACTATTGAACCAGCTAAATCAAGAATTGATATTTCAACCATTTATCGATTTTCAACTAATTTTTTTGAGACAATTATGTTAGCCTTATAGCAACCAGGAGCATATGCAACAATATCAGCTAGAAGCCCATCGATATCAAGTTGCAACATCTGTGCATCCTTGTTCTCCTTGATGGGAACATCTTTATGATTGTCATTTTTCATTTCTTTCCTCATTTAGAGACTCGCCATTTGAACAACAAGCAGAGGTCTTCTTTATGGAAAGATTTTCCACAACCTTTGCCAAAACAACAGCCTGGACAATTTCTACATTTTCCAACTTATTCCCTACCAGCTCAGAGTCATTAACTTCAGTGAATCTTTTGTTTTTTTTAAGTGCCAAGTGACTTTGAGCAATTCAATTCAGAAAACTGAACTCTGGGCATGAATCCCCATCGATGGTGCCAATCATTTTCGTTGGATTCTGCCTTTTTGCACCTTTCTTTCCTTTTTTTAATCGGGGCATGAATCCCCATCAATGGTTATGGTGTTGATCATTTTCATTGGATTTTGCCTTTGTTTCACTTTATTTCCTTTTGTTTTAATGGGGCACAAGGAATTTTCTGCATTCCCTGAAGCCATTCCTATCCTAGCTTTAACCAACCTTCTCTCTGTCGGCACCCTTCTACTAATGAAACAAGTATTGCTTCTCTTGTACACCTAGGCACCCAAGATAGGGCCTTTATCCTCATTTGCACATGTAATCAACTTCCACTTGCCCACGAGTCTCTTAAAATCATGCTTCAAATGTACAAGTCGAATAAAGAAAGTAAGTGGGAGGTTAGGAAAGCAAAAGTGAGGGGTTTAGATCTTCGAATGTAAGCAAGAAGAGGGGGACTGGTGTGCTCTTGAATTTGGCGGTTTTACCAAATACCAAGAGGAGGCAGTTGGCAGGCGATTGGAATAAATAAATTGTATTAATTAATTAATTCAAGAAATTATAACAGCAACAAGAGTTAAAATTAAAAATATGGACAAATAAATTTAAAAAAAAAGGTTGTATTTTTGAAATTAATTAATACAATTAATGTCTTATTTATGTAACTCTTTTTAAGTCCTTTCCAAAAGCCTAGTCTTTTAATTTTTATCGAATCAAAAGAGAAATAATTATAGGCTCAAGTTATAAGAGAATTTTCTGCAGAAGATGGTGAGTGATTACAACATCAAATGCTTAGGTAGTTAGTAATCAATTGATTGCATTAGCTATTAGCTGATTCTTTCGACTGTTAACTAATAGTTAATTATATCAATTGATTTGATCGGTGAATAACATCAACTGTCTATTAAAAATGTTTGATAAAATTAAATATTTAGTATTAATTATTTGTAAAATGACTTATGAGGATATTAAGTTTAAAAAACTTATATTAAGATATTCCTACATAAAAATATTCCATTATAATTAATAATAAAAAATTTTAAATTTTATTCAATTAACTTTAAAGTGCAATATTTTAAGATCTTATTTTGAGATTATTGTTTTTAAATATCTTATTTTGATTTTCTAGGACTAATTCTTAACTTGAATAATGTATTGTTTCTTTTTTAGTCATTTTAAGCGTCTTTATATTTGTTACAAACAGCTCAAATATGACAAAAATTTCCCTTCAAAAGCAAGAAAAGGAGAACAAGTGGCCTATATGTAAGTTTGCGTAGTGAAACAATGAAAAGTAATAGGGCACACTTGTCATTCTCAAAAAGCTAAAGGCGAAACGCTAGTAATATGAAGCTTGTTAAAAATCAACTAGTTGGGGTGATAACCAAACAAATATATTAACTATTTGACTATGTCAAATAACTAATATCCTCTTATCAGCTGATTTTTGGCTGAGAAGCCATCATCCAAACGGACCTTCATGTCTGTAAAAAATACTTATAAAAAATACCAAATACATGGCATTTGGCATCAATAGTTTGGGTAGCTGTAGCTATTGCATCAGAAGCAATAACGACTGATTAAACAACAAATGTTCAATCAAATGAGACATCAGATGGGTTAGAGACTAGATTTTGTGCATCATGAGACAAGAGCATCTAATATGAGCCACCACCAAGTCACAAATGTACAGAAGCAGGCGGCTTGGTTCGTATGAAATCAATTGATTGGCCTGGATCGTTGTGCACTTCAGTCGCATTCCTTCCATCTGTCAATTTAACACAAGTTTGTAATTCTATTAATCATAAATTCACCCAAAGATGATCACGCTGTGTAAATAGCAATTAAAACCTTCCTACGGTCCTACCTTGATTTAGAGATAATGCAATAGAATCATGAGCTGTAGAAAGACTCTGCAACTCTGCATCAGAGTTTGGTGCATCACTTATCACTACATTTAGATTCAGAGGAGTCACTGATGATTCTTGGTTTTCAGTTACCTGTATGTAGTAAATAAAATATTAATCAGTAATTTGCACTGGACTACCCCCAACATCCAGGACAAGACAGTTTATTTATAGCAATAAAATACAAAAGGAAAAAGGGCTTCAACCTCGAGAGAATTAGAAACATTGGACGCTAGACTTCCTGAACCATGAGCAGTATCAGCCTCCGTCTTGGGCTCATGTAATGTAGAGTCTGTCACATGAAGGCTATGGCTATCTTGTTGCACATGACCACCGGCATCTTCCTCAATTCTTCTAGGAAACTTTGATTTGTTATTGTTGTCACCATTCAGCAAAATACCAACTTCTTCACCAGTCCTTTTTCTGATATGTGCATATCATGATAAGGACATCCACCAATACTGAAATAAAGAAGAAAGGAAAGTACACCAGAAATTGATGATTGCCAAGGAACAACAAGAACTACCATATCCACACCTTGTGCTTCCAAGATCAGTTGTATGCGGGGGGCTTGGCTTGTTAACAAATAATATTCCACGTAGTGACCTCCCATCAATGGTTGTTTCAATACTATATCCATGAGGGAAGCTTTCAGTAACTTTGGCTTGAAATGTGATCTTCCCTTGATAAAGCACTTGATTCAATCCGAAATGTTCACCACCTGCAAAGAAAGCACTACCCTTCTTAGGAAAATTGCTCAAATCCAAATGTAAGAATCACTCTTCCTTCTTGGATTATCAACTCTTAATTTAGCCAAGTGCCTTCTTAATCTAAGTAACAGTTCATTTCCTTTTCTTATTTTATCATGTTGCCATAGTTTCCACGTTATCTTTCATACACAATCCATTCACTTGTGAAGCTCTTCAAAACTAAAAACCAAGTATACCTGTTAACTCTTCTGCTGGAGTATTGAAATTAAAATTCCAGTTATGTTCTAACTAGGACATAACATGCAACCATGGGTAGGATATTGTTTTTATACTTTCTCTAACACATTATAAATTCAACTAAAATTTATGAAAGGAATTTATCACACAAGAACCCAAAACGCCTGCACAACAAGCAAAGGAATTTATCAAATCTCCTAGCATCTTCTAAGATTGCCTCAACTAAAAGCTCGTCCTCTAAATCCGTAAACAATAACTCTTCTAACATACACGTCATTAGGGTTGGCAATGGCTCAAACCTAACCCTAAAGTTTTAAAATGGGTCCGAGTCAAATCAAACTTCAGGTTGAACCAAAAAGTCCAAAGCCCAATCGGACTTCAAGCTTTTTCCGAGTCTCCAAGCTTAAAGCCCAAAATGTTAAATTTAGGCCCAAGCCCATCCCAATCCCAGTCAACTTGGGCTTTTCCCATTGACTTTGGGCCCGGGACAAAATGACAACTTTACACATCGTCAACCCTCAATTTACATCCTCGTATTTCCAACTTTTTCAAGCACTTTCTCCACATTCAAGTCTGGTAAAATCATGTTTAACTCAACATAATTGACACGAACGAACGGAATACCAAGGTCCATCCCATAGGTGAAAATGACTATAAAGCAACACAATAGGTGAATACTATGTCAAATGAGGATCAATAACTAAAAGCATTTTGACATGTCAAATAAAGACTTCCAGAATTCTGAATATAAAATAGGCAACACATACATATTGCAATAGCTAATGTCAGCTTCTGCTCAACACCAGTGACTATAGAGTTTATTTTTATCACATAATGGCATGAGAATGCGCAAATGGTCATTTAAAATATATGAAAATCACCAGCTAAATTTGACTGCAGAAGATATGGAGTACATAGTATTGTAACCATTCTTACCTGGTTGGGCATAATTTGGCATCGTATCAATTGTAACCAAAGCTTTATCATTTATATTAGTGTAAAGATTTTGTTCCTGGCATTTCAGTTTCAACTGTTTCCTCAAGGATAACTTTTCAATCGACCGTTCATCACAAAAACTATTCATTCCTGTAAGAGGGGATGCACCATACCATCAAAACAATACAAATATCAAGTTTCATTCCAAATGTCTAAACAAACAACTAATTCATAACTCAGAGGCAAACAGGAAACCATGTCCAGAAGTATTGAACCTGTTTGAAGGTAGTAAATATCATCCAGTGCCTCAAGACTCTTATTGCAACCACCGATGAACATAAGTATGCCCGCTTTTAAAGGATCCAAAGAGTCTCCCGCCATAGAAAACCTTGCAGAAGGCCCATCTCCAGTAGTCATCACCTTGGTCCACACACCACTCTCTGCAGTTGATGAAATTTTAGAAAAGCCGGTTAAAATGAAATTTAGTAATTTAAAACAGTGATTAACAAATGATATAGAAATCACAGACAAAAGCAGCTTCACATATTCCCAATGAAAATATATAGCATGTCTCACAAGTCTCACAAAAACATTTTCTCACCGTAGAAAATTTGCATCCAACTGTTTATGGATTCGTAGCCTTAAAAAAAATATGTAAGACAGATATATTTCACATGGATTCTGGTGTAGAAATGGAATGAAATTAATTGAATTGAACTATGTTCATTATTTGTTAGTTATTCTTTAAGTTTGGTATATTTCATAGAGTGAAAGAATCGAATTGAACTCTTTTAATTAGTATACATCTTTTAATATGACACTGTTAAATTGATTCTAATAATTATTAAACTATCCATGTCTTTAATTACTAGAAACTACAAATTCCTTTTTACTTGTAAAAAATATGTTCTCTACTATTAATTAATTCTCATCACTTTTGAGGATACTACATACTACCAAACTTGTATTTTTGTTCTTCACCTTGTAAGCTATTAATTTTTTTACTTAGCATAATAAATATTGATAGCTAGTTTTCAAGTCCTTGAAGATTAGTTATGTGTAGATCCCGCCTTTGGAGGCACTAAAACACGTTGACCCTACAGCAATGAAACAGTTGGAGCATTTCAAAGGAATCCATCCAAAGGATAGTTATGGTGTATACCATTAAAATGAAAAAAACATGCAATGCGAAGAGATATTTTAGGAAAGATAAAACAAAAATTGGAGCCTATGGCATCAACTATAAGAATTAAGCTCCACTAAACCATAATCTTTTGGAAAGAACCGATAAGCTTATCAAGTATGATGTAATTTAGAGGGTGACAAGCCAAATAATGAATTGACAAAATATAGTTGGAGAGCATTTCACATATTTTAACAATACCAAAAAGCTGTTAAAGATTCTAATACGGCATATATTAGTCAATGAGGCTTACAATCTATGAAATGAAATCTTTTCTGATTTTTGACTGAGAAGAAAGAACTACATGAACAAATGAATAGACAAAATATGGTCCTACTGGGCAGCATTTCAGATATTTTACCAATGCCTACAAGCTGCCAAAGATTCTATTACGGCATATATTTAGTTAATGAGGCTTACAGTCTATGAAATGAAATAATTTCTGTTTTTTGAATGAGAAGAAAGAACTCCGTGAACTTTTTGGATTGCCTTTAAAATAATTTTGCAAGTCTACAGATACGTACCTACATCAAGCATAAATAGATCGTCGTACAAATTTTGTGCATCTGAAAATCCCCCAAAAACAAATAAATTCTTTCCAAAAGGAATAGTAGCATGGCCAGCTCGCGGTGTCATGTTTTGACCAGATGTGCTCAGCTCCTTCCAAACAAGAGTTTCTAATATCGATCAAGGAAAAAGAGTTCAAATAGAAGAAACTTCAATACAAAATTGGTAAATGCGATAACATAGGCAGACATAAATCCTTCTTGTGAACAAACAAACTCTTTTACTTGCATTGAACCATTCAGTATGGTTGCATGCAAATGACAGAAAATGGATGTGTAAAGTGCATGTGTATGGTTTGTGCCTGTGAGTATATCCGAAGCAACATCGTGTTCATACTGTTGCTACAAGATTGAACAAACCTGCATCTAAAACGTGCACATCAGACATATAATAGTCATTTTCATTTTCACCACCGATCACAATGACTTTATTCTTCCAAGATGAGCAACTATGGCTATCACGTGCAGAAGGTGGAGTGCCTGATGTTGTTGCATTTTTCCATACAAAGGTCTCTACAGAAGAAAAAAACAGTGAAAAAAAGAAATGCACTTTAAATATTTATTTTGTTCCAAAATCCAACAGCTAGTGCAACAGACAAATTAAAAACCATAAAAAGCAATGATGGTGTGACGTCCCTTACAACAAATTTCAATAAAATAAGGAAGGTTTGGGTGGAGGGCTCTGTGCACCGGTTTGCGACCCTATATACTAATGTGAGACCAGAATGGTCACAACTGATTATGGCCAGGAAGTTTAGCAACTATAAAATATGCAGATAAAGTTTTGAGGTGCCCACCGCAAGGTACTACAAAGAAACAACAACTGCAGCCAGTTATGGCTAAAATTAAGCAAGTATCAAATAGGCAGGTGAAGTTTTGAAACATAGGCACTGCACTGTATGATAATGCAAGGTCAGAACAATCACAGTCAATTATGCCCAGAAAGTTAAGCAATTATGAGGCATATAGTTGAAGTTTTGAATGTCATAGATGAATTACCAGTATTCAATATGTAAAGGTCATTGTAATACACTTCAATGTTATTGTCCGACGATTTCCCACAGCCTCCAAATATGAAGAGGCGTTTACCAACAAGGGCTGCACTATGACCCTCCCGTGCCTCTGGTCCATCGCCTCTTACAGTTGGGTATATCCATGTATGCGATGCTAAAATAACATAAGACAAATGAAGATGTAAACAAGATAATTCGCATAACTCGCTGGAGTTGCTGGCATCAATAAGAGATATTAGGATTCTACAATATTAAAACGTCCATAAAGTCAATGTCAAATGAGAAATTATGAAGATGGCTCCTCACAGGTGTCCAATATATGAAGATCCTTGAGAGGGTTTCTCCCATCAGTACCCCCAAACACAAACAGATTGTCTCCAATAGTTGTACAACTGTGACTGTCCCTTGGAGTGGGCGGCGTACCAATTATGGGTGGCTGGCTCCAAACCTGCTTAGCTGCAAGTCAACCCAGCATACGAACATAAACAAAAACTTCATATGATGATTCCGGGCAATAAATTCCACGTGGAGAATTTTTTGCTAGGATAACTCTGAACCCGCCCGGTAAGAGATGAAAAATGTCATACGCAGCTATGCTACGAAGTTTAATAAGAGCAATATACTAAAATTTATAGGCGGAATTGAAAAACCAAAAAAGCAGTGTACACATACATTCATTGCCCTGGAAAAGGAAATTGTGAATCAAATTTCAAGCCATGCGGGTAAGGCAACAGGCACAGAGCAGAGTGAACAAAAAAGGGTCAGTTCAGTAAAGTGAGAAATAAAGGGGAAAAAAACAACCTCATGAAAATACTTTTAGCTCCACAGTGTACCATAAATGCTATAATTGAATAATGAACAAGAAGCCAAATGAAGCATCAATGCCGAAACTTAATAGTCAACCAAATTACCAATGGTGAATCCCACAGAACGAATCTGTCAATAAACAAGCTGAAGGATACATACAGGGCGGAAACATATAGCCAAAGCAAAAACGAAGAGAAGGGGGCAGACATCTGAGTTTTACTTCAGAACCAAAACTAATCAACAGAAAGAAAAATCTCGTAGCATGACACACAATAAAAATCCACAAGAACCCTAGGAATGTATATCAATACCACCTTACTCATCACAACATTAAAACAGAGCATTCCAGAGAGAAGAAATAAAACACCATCCAAGAAGAGGCATTACCCATAATGCATATACAGAGTAACAAAAGCGAAGACCCACCAGTGTCAAAAACATGAACTTGGTTGGTCTGGCAGTTATCTTGGCCATAGCCGCCAAAAACATATAGAAATCTCCCTCCTTTAATGGAATTGCAAGTGTGTCCCCACCTTTTTCCTGGCCCATTTATATCCTGATAAGGATGAAACCTTTCCCATCTCATTTTCTGGAATAGTTTTTAGTGGGCGAGAGAGTGAAGTTTTGCCTGGGAAAGGCAATGGAATCAAAACAACGGGATTTCTGGGGAGTTTAAGTTTTGGTTCTAGATTTTTTGTTTATAATAAAGCTCCATGCAAAAACGAGAAGGAAAGGGCCAAAGCAAACGTCTTACTGCCTTATTGTTAATTAGAGAGAGAGAGAGAGATAGCTCATGAAGAGATTAGGAGAAGTGACGCGTCGATGAGACAGAACACTCACATTCTGATGTATCTGATGGGTTGAAGTAGAATGAACGAGGGGACCGGGTGAACTCGTGGCACATCACTAATGGTCTTGTCTGATGTCCACCTCAGATCAAGTATTAAAAAATAAAATTTATTACTATATATATATATATATATAAATCTAAAACAAGGCTAAGTAAATAACTCAAGTCTTTACAGGCCTTTCATTTGGCTAGGAAGACAGTGCAAAGAGTAGTACTAACAGATATGACAGTCTGTTTGAGTTGTGTTGGCTTTACGTAGAAACTTTTTTTTGTTAGACCACGTGATATTGTAGGAGGGTCTTAATTATAAGAACGACACCTTTAAATTATTTACTTTTATACTAATTTTCACTCGCATTAAGTCAGTCTATAAGAAATAAAGTGCTGGTCAATCAGATTTTTCTATTCCGAATTTTTCTATTCCGAATTTACATGGAAACTAAAACCATGGAATTAAGCCTAAAGGCTACGGAGGGTTACGGGTGGCTAGCACCAGGAGGCTTCATGCCCCGCTGCAAACCATCTTTGGAGATGGTTTTAAAGTTTCTGCACAAAAGGCAAAGTTTCGCTGACCCAATAAGGTCCCTATGCTCTAGATGGCATGAATAAATACTTACGTTTGCAATGGACAAGGCCAATCTTTTAGGAAAGTGACTCTTGAATGCGATCTGATCACTTGATATTTTCCAAGCACTTGGAGATGGGGATAGAGACAGCTGCTATGTCTCCATTAATGAAGGCATCCGAAAATAAGCTAAATTTTAATTGGTTGAATCGTATCTCTGACAAGATTCCATGCCTTTCTCTCAAGTAATTCCTGGTTACTGGCTAGTAGTAATTACAGATGAAGCTACTTTTCTTTGCGACTTTTGAGCAAAACATAGCAGAAGACGAGGAAAAACAAATTTGATGCAACACCCGAAATTGAAACCAAGGTTGTAATATCAAATATGGTAGAATAGAATAGCTGTCTCGTAGGTCAATCCAACGCTAACACAAGCTTCAAAAAGTGTTAATTATTTGAGACCGGGAAAAAATCATTGCTTTCTTGCACAATTTCGAGTCTTAAGAGCTCTCCATTACCTCCCACCAATGCATGTATACTAACAGTTACGAAGAACGGGACAGACGACCTGATTAAGAACAATGAAAGTAACATTCAATACACCATAACTACTAATCAACGGTCAACCTATAGTTTTACCACAAGCCTAATTGGTTGAACATCCTCTGCCTCAATGAATCTCATTTCAAGAGAAGTTCATATCAATAACTATCAATAAGGTTAACCAGTTCAGTTGAGAACCCAGAAACGTCCCTTCCTGATTCGTTTCCATGTTATGGCAGCA
>JANZLF010000006.1:29857571-29868883 GCA_026546835.1 Erythroxylum foetidum | reverse complement strand
TCATCTCTACCAGTAATGCTCGCTGCATCTCTCCCATGGCCATACGCATTGATGACTGCATCTCTTCTACCCCAGCTTCAAGACTGGCCATACGAGATTCCAATAGCTCAACTCTGTCTGACATCTTCGGTGGCATGAAGGTATGTTACTCTGAATTTGTCTTTGTGATTGTGAAAGTCCTCCGAAAGCTGATCCTCCCCTCTCTTCGAATCCGGCAGGTAGGACTACTGTTAGAACTCTAGACTTATAATACTAGAGTTCCTCTATATTATTTCAATATATCTGTAAAATATTTATCACTACTGAATAGTAGTGTAGTATTTCTCCCTAACCAAAGCAGATTTGCTCCTCAGAAGGTATGAATCCTTCTGTCACTCTCTTCCCTTCTGCCTACCTTCCTCCCTTCTCTGCCTACCCCTTTATAGACCCCCCTCTCTAGGTACATTCTGTTATGCCTAACTAATTGGCCACATCAGCTGATAACTAACTCCCTCCTTGGCCCACTGTCCTTCCTCTGGAATAATTCTCTCTCTCTCCCCCGAAGATCCTAACAAATTCACCCAGCCAACAACAATCTTCTCACTTAGGAAGAGAGCCACTGAACCAATAACAAAAAACTCTTTTCGCCTAGGAAGATATTCATTGAACCAACAATCATAACTCTTCTTGCTTGAGAAGAGATTCACCAAACCAACAATAACAATATTATCTCACTTGGAAACAAATTCACCAAATGAACAACACTTCTAATTGGTAAAGTCTTGAACTTACAAAAGTCTAAATAAAGACATAGGTGACTCACACAAGAACACATTTGACTCATGAGATTTACTTTGATACTATGTTAAAGTATGAAATCAACGGAAACAAAGAGAAAAACGGTTACAAGGCTTAAGTGGCAACCAAATAGGCCTATATCCACATACACAACAACCTAAAGACTACATGTTTCTTATCATATCAGTGTATGTTACATAATACAAGCAACCCTATTTAAAAGGACGAATAATGTACATATAAGTTAATATACATAATAATATTGGATTCTAAAATCATTTTGGATTTAGTAAATCAAGAATGAATCTAACCATAGCATTTAACTTAATTCAACAATGGGTAATATGAACACTACATAGCATGCAAATTGGCCAATTTGATTATCAAAGAAAAACTAGTACCCTCTTTCATTATCCTTCAGCACATTTCAGACTGTATCTTTGAATAAAAGATAATAATGAAGCAAAATGTTTCTCTACCACATGCAAATCATTGCCATCAGGTTATCATTTAATAACCAAGTCAACAAAAGCAGATTATTGAAGTAACATATAGAAACATATAAAACTTTGTTTAAGTATATATGTTACAAACAAACACGCACACACACACACACACAAGCGCATATATATTAACATCCTAACCAAAAGATTCAAAGATATGAAGTCCTACATTTGTACCGAAGAAGTAAAGTCCAACCATGTTAGATATGATGTGCTCAACATCAATATGGCTGAATGCAGAAGTAATTAGCGTGTGAAAATGTCCACTTTTGATGTTGTCCACAGATATCTGCATAGTGCACATCAAATAAGTTAAATAAAAAAATGCAAATAGTTGTGATGCAATTTCAAAAAGGCTAAATTGTCAACCCTAAAGGCCTTTAATACTCTACTATAAAGGCAACTAGCAACTAGATAATGAGCCTCTGCTTCCAGGATAAAAGTAAGGATCCCAGACCATCAAATCTTGATCATGTCATTAGGAGGTAGCACTACCAAAATGCGTTTCTTAAGTATTGGTCCATATTGGAGAATGTATCTTAATAGGATTCCAGCATATAAAGTTTCTATGCAGTATCATCTAGTAATAAAATATTCAGGAACCCACCATAAAGTTACGCATCATAAACCTTTGATCTGCTATGCGCCATAACAAAAAAACTGCAACATTGGCTATGATCAGTCCCAAAACCACTTCATTAGAACCCAGTTGATTAAACCATGATCTCCTGCAATGAGCAAAAGAGAAATCATTGAATGAAAGAGATTATATTGTGGTCGATATACAAGTCATGCCTTCAATCAATCCCTTGCGGTGTATTCAAACCAAATGCGAGAAGACCAAACAAGACACTATGTAGCAGAAATGCAATTTATTAGAAAATAGTGAGGCAAAAGGTTTTGTAGAAGTTACGATAAAGAAACTCAACAACTGTGGAGTCTTGGGTTTGGCATAAGCAATTTTAGGCAAAGCGGCCTCCTTTTTGAATGAAGGAAAAGAACGGGCAGGGAAACGAATGAAGATTTCTATGACTCAGTGACATCATAAAGGCAGGGTGTAACCTGAGAAGTAACTGGAAACCTCAAATGTGATGAGCACAATAGAAGCCATCCAAGAACACCAAAAAGACTAAGCTCAATGTTAACTTAAGTTAAAAGTTCACTAGCTTAATTATTGGCTCTAGTTAGTTAGCGTAAGTCAGATAGTTATCTTCTCTTTCCTGTTAATCTGTCAATTAATTAGCTTAATTTAGCTTTAGCTCAATTTCCATCCCTTACATATAAACAATTTAAAAGTGATGATTTCATAATAAGAGAGAAAAGATTGCTTCTTACACAATAGTTACAAGCTCAAATTAGCGAGTTCTGATTTGCAAATGAGGGACTTTGGAAATTGGAAGTCATGAAAGTAGCAGACTACAGGTCAAAAAGGAATCATCATTTTGTTATTCACATCAATGAGACCCTGCGTCTTTTCCCTCTTTGCTACATTGGACTTAAAACTAATCTCATGAGTCTATCGCGCAAGAAACTCACAATCGCAACACAAACAAGGGAATCGAACAAAAAGAAAACACAATTAGCAGCAGGAATTCTGCAAATTGGTATGATTTTTTTTTTTTAAATGTTATATTTCCGTAGTCAACTACAAAATTACTCCACCCAAAACAACTATGGTGAAAAATGCGAATTTATAATGATTCTTAGTCACCAAAGAAACCCAAAAGCACAATTAAGAATCTTACCACTGGCGCCCGTAAGAACCAAAAGAATACCCTCTAGGGAACCGTACTCTATAGAACCCGACTTTGCAATCTGTTACGCTTCTGTTTAAGATCCCAAAATGCGTTTTTGACGAATTTGATAGGAAAAGCTTTAAACGCAACGGGATTGAAGGAAAGCTGTGAAATTTCCTTGAAAAAGAACTGTTTGATGATAGAAATGAATAGAAACGGTGGGTTGGGCTTGTCAAAGAAGAGCCAACAGTGTGGCATTGAGAACGTTGATGTTTTATTTTGGTAAGAGAAGTGAAGTACTCAGAATGGTGGGACTGAAGAAACTGAGAGTTGGTATTTTGTGTGCATTTTCTGGAGAGGTTTGATGAGGTGAGTTTGAGAGACAAAAGCCTCTGCATTTTTTCGAGGTTTACTGAGGAAAAGGAGAGTTCTTTGCTGGAAAAACAAGGAACTTCAGCTCCCGACCAGGCAGAACAAAATAGAAAAGTAGTGGAATCCCATGCTGCGTCAGAAGACAAGCACTGGCCCTTTGGCTGCAGCAAGTTAACGCATAAACATACAACCTTTTCAAGGGTCTAAAATTAAAATTTGATGTTTAATAAATATTTAAAAAATTTGTCTCCTCTTCTCAAACAAAATCTATCGTTGCAGATTTATATTTAGCTGGATGTAAATTTTTTAACTAAATATAATATAATGTATCGTATCAAAATGATTTATGATTGATTGAAATATAAATAAATATAATATTAAAAAATTATTATTTGAAAAAGATGGAAAAGTTTATTATATAATATAGTCAAACATTTTTTGAAAGATAGATTGAATGAAATATAATATATGTATAATAATAATGAATAACTATTCTATTCTTATAAAAGTGATGAGATATATTTTTTTAAAACTTGTTATTAAGGTTGAGAATATAATTAAATATTGACATTACATAATTATTAAAATTTTTTAGAAATAAACTAAACTAAATAATATTCATCACATATACTACTTGATATTTGACTCTAAATAAAAATGATAATAAAATTAGTGTTAAAATTTTAATAAATTAATTATTTTTTATTAAAATATGTACTTTTTCAAATGTTTACAAGTTGGATATAAATTAAAATTTAATAAAACCTTAAAATACATTTTGATGGATTTAAATCTTACTTACAGTTGCAACTTAAGTGCAAATTTGACGCAATAACAACAACACTTACAAATTTTGTTGATACGAGAAATGTGGGAAGGCACGACGTGTCGTTAACTCTAACTACAAATTTGAAATTTTATTTTAACAGGTGGGATGGGAAGGAAACGAGCAGAAAGACACGATTCGTCAGCCTGAACTTACGTACCCCTTGCCTATATTGATGTCTCTGCGTTCGACTGCAGGTCGATGGCTTCAACCGTTCTTCCAATTATAGCTCCTATGAATCAGTTCAAGTCAATCTTTAAACAACTCCCATTACCACTTTCTAATTCAAGATCCCTTTTCTTTTCCACCACTTCCATATCCAGAAAGCAGGTCTCCCTTGCCAATCTCCTCCAAAGGTACGGTTTCGCTCCCTCTCAACTCAACACTTTCCTTAATAGAAATCACTTTCTGCTGAGTTCCAACCTGCATGACATTAAGAGGTCTCTGGGTATTCTCACATCCTTCAAAATTCCAAGGGAATCGATCGTTTCTTTGATCAGTGACTGTCCTGGGGTTTTGGAACTTCAGTTTTTGAAGAAATGGGAAGGAACATTCTTAAAGTTCGCGGATTTGGCTGTTTGCCCACTGGTGATCCGGAGTGTCTTGGAACATTCCAGAAAATTGGAGATTAATCCAGATGAGCTCGGTAAAAGTTTGAAAATTTTTAAGGGTTTAGGGTTTAGTGAAGACACAATGAGGAGGGTTTTACAGATTTTTCCCGAGTTGCTCGTGATAAAGGAGAGTGATATACATAGGAAAATTGATTTTTTCGTGAGAATGGGAATTGGCTTGGATGAGGTTCACCGGATTTTCAATTCCTTTCCAGAGGTTTTGAGCTTTGGAATTGAGGATAAGCTAATACCGTTGCTTCATGAGTTTGAGGATTTGGGTTTTAGCAAAAACTTGGTTAGGAGAGAGATCATAAGTGAGCCACAAATCCTACGTATGGAAATAGGAGAGCTTTCTAGGTGTTTGGAGTTGCTTAAGACCTTGAAATGTCGACAATCTATCAAATCAGAGATTTTCTACCGGGGGCCATTTAGGGCTGGGTTTGAAACGAAGTTGAGAATTGATTGCTTATGCAAACATGGGTTAATTCGTCGAGACGCATTTAAGGTTCTATGGAAAGAGCCGAGGGTAATTATATACAATATAGAGGATATTGAGAAAAAGATCGCATTTTTAGAGAACACCATGGGTTTGAAAGTTGGTTGCTTGGTTGAGGTTCCTGAGTATTTGGGGGTGAGTTTGGAGAAGCAAATTATTCCTCGTTATACTGTGATTGAACATCTGCATTTGAAGGGGACACTTGGCGATGAGGTAGGATTGAAGGGTATGATAAATTTAAGTAGGCTTAGATTTTATAATTTATATGTCAAGCCATATCCAGAGTGTGAGAAAATGTATGGAAGGTTTACAGGAGATGTCCAAGTTAAGATCCAGCATCCAAAAGGACTTTGGAAAGTTTTTAGAGCAGAAAGGCATCCCGAGACAAAGGAAGATATGGAGAATATTAAGTCTTTCATGGAAGGCCTTCTTTAGGTCTAGGCTGATCCCCAACCAGTCTTCGTTGCTGGACATGAATTCCAAATTTACTGGACTTGTTCTCAGGAGGAAGCTGTGTTTAATATGAATGTATTTATCTGAGGTTTACTAAAGGTACTTTGCCTTTTAGGTAGGAGGATGTACTTAAAAGCATTACCTTGATAAGTTGTTTGACAATGGTAGTTTCAGAATACTGCGAGAATTGCTATGCATATCTTGTTGCATTAGCTGTAATGATAACTCGTTGGTTATACAAGTGCCAAAGAAGTGCCGAGTCATTTGCAAAGCTGCATCATGAATTGCAGTGGAGATTCAATTTAAGCCCCTTTTATAACACTAGATTTTGTTCCTGGTCAACCCAGGCATTCCTACATATGTATGCATACAGCATTTGCAATTATCTGTAATCCAGGTATGTCAATTGAACCTGAGAAGCAGACAGGTTTCTTTACTGTGGGCCAACTACCCATTCCAGCCAGATAAAAAAGTACAGCAGGTCGGTCAAGGACGAACATAGAAAAATACAGCGACCACTCTGGCAGTGTAATCAAGCCATCTAGGTATTTTTTCTTCCGTTGCTACTACATGAGATCGTTAAGGAACTCAATTGTTCAGTCTCTAGGAATTCCCAATCGAACAATATTGTCAACTATAAACACTCGTGTGAGTGCTATTCTTGAATGTTTCATGGGTGTGCTACAAAATAAAATTGGTAGAAGCCAATGGTGCAAAATTTAGAAGCTGCTTTGCAGCTTGCAAGTTGGAATTCTTGGTTCTGGTTGGTTGATATGACTAGTGCCTGCTTTTATACTTGAGACGGCAGACTGCTGGATACGGTGCCTGAAGTTCTGATGTCTCTGCTTAAAATTTAGTCAGTGGAAATCCCTGCTTCAGGTTCTGCACAGTTTTGTTCTCTTGGCTATATGTTAATAATTCAATATAATTGGGCAGATAGTTTTGTCTCTGTATGGCTGAATTTTTAAGATTGGAGAGCATGTCCTCCTCCAGTGGTGGAATCAGTTGATTAATTTGAAGCTTGTATAGCCTAATTTTGATGTGAATGATTCTATTAAGCCTGGTGTTTCGGATCATAGACGTTTTCTGTAGTACAGCCGGTAAATGGATTGATCATTGATGTATACTTTCGTATGGATGGGTTTGTTTTGTGGGACAAAAACAATTAAGTCCAATAACTATCTAATTAATTAGTAGCACTGCCAGTGAATCCATACACTGTCATTATTGTAATCACGATGAGCATTTAGAATACACTGTGATTAATGTAATAAAGAATGGGATTAAAATCCATGTGTTCTTCAGTGGAGTGGATAGGTTTGGAATTCAAAGAATTCTATAACATTCAAATTGGTGATGCCATGCACTCGTTGTCACTTTCAGTTGGATCATCAAGTAATTTTTGTAACAATGATGGTGGCCCCAAATATAGCAATTATTAATGATGACTGATTCTTCTTTAAAATAACCATTAGAAACTATTCAAGGATGGTTTAATGAGGAGGATATGAACTTCACTATTCAAATAATATTACACCAAACTTACAAGTCATTTAGTGCGGAACAAAACCTCGTAAGGTTACAACTAGAATTTTAAATCCCCTTCAATCATAATAATTGAGTTTAACCACACGACTTTTGTTCCAACACCAAAGGTAAAAGAAAGATGGAAAATATTGAGAAAATTAAGAAAACGGAAAAGAGAAAGTTAAAAGGTGAAAGACATCCCTTTATATTGTTTTTCTACTATAAACTTAATCTAATTCTATTTTGCAAACATGTGTATCCGAAACAAATTCAAATCTTTACATAATAGGGAAGGAACACAGTTTTCTAATTAAACTCTAACTCTTCGAATGAATCTAACATTAAGCGTGATCTTACCTTATCCACTATAGTAATTTGTTAACTTTTTTCCAAAATTCATGATTTTCAACAATTATGTTTCAATTTGATGCAATCTTCACTTTTTATCTCCTAAATCAAAACAAACATTAATTTTCTTATTTAAACACCAAATAAATCAAAAACAAAAGAGATAATTCTAATTAATATATCAAAATAACATCTTACCAAATTTTCCCACACTAGACTCATTCTTGTCCTCAAGCACATCAATTCAATACATCAATTATCCGCATATTAACCTTTCATCTTATTTCTTGTTATTCGTAAATTTTCAAAAGCTAATTCACATTCAAGGTTTAGGATAACATAACAAGAAAAAGGCGTTAATATCGACAGAAAATTAGGGGCTGTGAAAATTTCGTCTGTAATTACCGACGAAATAAAACAGCGTTGGAAAAACAAGACGGTAAGTAAGCATTTACAGACGGGGAAAATTCCGTCGATGAAAGGATGTCGGTAAATTAAGAAAATAATCATCGTTTAAAAACGTAACAAAACAGCATCGTTTTGGCTAAACCAAAACGGCGTCGTTTTGGTCCATGTTTTAAGCAGCTGCTGAACCCTTCCTCTCCTCTCCCATCGCACGCCCTCTCCTTTTCTTCTCCTCTTCTTCACCGTCTGGTTTGTCGTTCGCCATTGTCGCCGTCTGTTTTGCCGTTCGTCGTGGAGCCTTGTGTCGCCGACGTCCCCTGCTCCGACCACCATAACTGAAGGTAATGTCCTCTTTAAAACCATCTTCTCCTTCCTCTACGTTGGTCATTTCGGTGGATTATGTTTAGGGTAACTTGTGTATGTTATTTGATTTTTAATATTAATTAGTGATTGTTAATGATTGGGTTTATTAATTAATGATTGTTAATGAGAATAGACATACGGTTGGCAGACCCAATATGAGTTGTGATTACTGGTCGATATAGAAGTGTTTCTTTTTTTTGCAGGATTAATTGACCCTTCTTATAGAAGGGGGATGCCCATTTTATAGGGAAAACTCTGCTAAATTTTTAATAGAATCTTCATAAATTATGACATCACTATTTTTTATTGAGGATTAAGAGCATCGTAGGATTAAATGATGATTGAATATAGTTAATGACCTTGATTGATTTAAATATTTCATGGCAATTGATGTGTTATATAGGAGAAAAGCTTTCTAACCTGTTGGATCCGGTTTGTGGAGTCCAATGCTTGCTCTGATACCACAACTGTTGGATCCTTCTTGTTTCCAGAATCTAACTCTTACGAAAACATGAAACGTGACATGTTGGGCATTGCTTTCGGAACCCAACTCTTGCTCTAATACCACAATATATTGGGCTCCGTTTTCTGAACCCAACTCTTGCTCTGATACCACAATTGTTGGACTCTGCTTGCAGAGCCTAACTTTGGATCATGAAACGTGAGCATATTCCCATTAAATGTCTTTAACCATCATCGATTAATCTTCATTCTCATAACAACCCAATAATTTTCCCCACAATTTGTTCAATGGCGTGCCAACGTAAATTAGTCACCATCCCCGAACTCATTTCTCCTATTTGTGAACAGAATTTGGAAATATTCAAACAAGATTTCACTTTGAATTCTTTAAAGAAATTATATCTTTAAATCTCTAGTTTGCTTCGATGAAAGAATCATCTCAATCGGAGCTCTACAGCTCAAGATATGCTTAAAACTCCAAAGTGTGTTCCTACCCCAATCATGCTTTCCCAATCGACCTCTCACTTTCTTTCAATCAAACCTTTTCAAATCAACTCCAAAAGATCCCAATTTTTATGAAGAGATAGATACATGTATTAGGAAGCTATCTCCTTAAGAATCACTTCATTCAGAGGTCGGATGAGGAAGTTATGACCAAAATAATTCAACATGTTTAAGTCCTTATTCATATTGTACCTGTCTTGGCGCAGATTCCATAACTTTTGTTACATATGTCTTATTGAGTTATTTTCTAGACCATTTGAGTTATTGAGTTATGAAGACCACAAAGTGAGATTCTGCCTTTAAAATGGTCAAAAATTGCAATTTACTGAAGCTGACCTATGAATGTCAATTTAATGAACATTGTCGGGGTTAGGAGTCCATTTTGGCCGAGAAGGTCCGTTTAACGGACATCCATGTCCGTTTAACAGACATAGACTGGCTTAGGAGCTCTTTTTCACTCGAGAAGGTTTGTTTAACGGACCTAAAGTCCGTCTAACGGACATAGGGGTTCCCAAAACCAAAACCTCTCCCATGCTTCCTACATCCAACATAACATCATATTCACTCATAATCTTCCCAAATTCACTTGTTCTAATGCAAACTCACTTCATATCAATCTAATAACCAAATTTATCTCATAAAACTCTCAGTTATTAACCTATTTGGTTCATTAAAACCACAATTTCCCATCATTCACCACAGCATTCATGTTCATATTTCCCATAAAGCATCATCACCTATAATGCTCATAATTTTTCACGCCGATATCCAAAATTTACATACTTGATAGCGTCGGAAAGCTAAGAGGATAAGCTACAAATTTCTATAAGACAATTTTGTCTAGTTATACCAAGATCAATCCAGTTTTCTTCTTGAATTCAAATTACAAATTTTTACCCTATGAAGAACTTGGAAATTGTCCCATTTTCACTTCCTCTATGCCATCATTTTATAACCCTTTAAATTCCAACTTTTCTTCATCCACTCTTAAATCTCAGCTCAATTGACTTGTCACATTTAACTACATCTCATCATTCATAATTCCTATGTGTCTTTTCCATAACATCTCACTGATGTGTATATATATATCTATAACAACCATTCATGCTCAAAATTCATCATCGTCATCCATATATCATTCATAATTCATTAACATCATAAATTAAGAGTTTTACAAACGTTAATGGCATTTCAAGCCACAATACATTAATATTCCAAAATCTCCAAATTACAGAAGACACTTGAATAATCATTGCTCAAATTGCAATTACAGCTTTGTTTTATATAAGTTACTCCAAAACAAAACAAAACATGCAAACTCAGATTTATGCCTTGATTCACTTTCACTTGATCTCTTGTTCATCACCTGAATAGGGGAAAGAGAGTGGGGATGAGCTTGAAAGCATGTGGGTAACATGCTTATAACCGATAAATAAGCAAAACCGTTGAAATTATTCATTTGTCATAGAAAATTCTTATTGAATTTAAGAAAAACGTAGTTCTCAACCAATTCAAAACAATACAAATCATATAGCATCAACTTGACAATTCACAGATGCAATGCACAACAAATGGCTCGAGGGTTTCGTGAAACAAAACAAAGAAACTGAAGTTTACTCTGTGAATAAAACGAGTCCACTTTTTCGGATCTCGTGGGCCATAGTGAGCAGTCGGGAGAAGGCTTTATGTCGACGTGCACGTGACCATGAAAGGGTTGCTCTCTCACCCAAACAAAACCACATAATCATGCTCAAAATCTGTGTTATCCCCTTACTGTAGGGTATACACCGGGATACCCGAAGATCATTCTGATACATATCCTACGATAAGGGCGAGCTACGATCGATCACTACATTCCCTTCATATGGGATGGTAACATAATTCACTTAAAGCATAAGAAGATCATAATATTTTAAAACCACCTTTTTC
>JANZLF010000006.1:29781243-29796825 GCA_026546835.1 Erythroxylum foetidum | reverse complement strand
TGGAATAAATCCATTCCCTTGGAATTGAAAACCCCAAAGCAAACACTGTTTTTTACAATCATTCCATTCCTTCATTCTCAAACCCTCAAACCAAACGCCACCTAACTTTTATAACCCTTGTAGATAATTTCAATTCTGAAAAAAATTATTTGGAAAGCAATATATCTGAAATTTTTGTAACACCGTCAAATTGTTTCTTTTCGAAGTTAATTGAAAAATGAAGGGTTTTGGTTCTGTCGATTTTTGGTAGGGCTGAGCGTTGCTGCTTGGATCTATGAGATTGGCTGATTCTAGGTCAAAGATACCTACAAAACAATAAAGGCACGCCGGGGGTTGACTTCCGATAGGCCCCTCCGACGCTCAAGTCAATCTCTTGGGAGAGTTTTGGTAGCTGGTAAAATAAAGAAAATAGGGTTCTTGGAATTCGTACCTTTTTCATGATGAGGTAATAAATTTATACAGCTAATACCTATAGAAATTAGGTCAATCTTCAAGAAATGGGCTGATCGGCCCATGCGTCGTTCTGTGTCTGGACTTGGGCCTAGCACGACCGACCCAAGGAGAAGGGTCGAAGGAGTACATAATGATCGTACAGCTCGTCTGTAGGACAACTCGTGATAGGCCCGATCGGTCGGACATCAATGCTTAGTGCATGACAGCTCATGCCAGGATCGGTCAGTTGAACATCGAAGCCTAGCGCATGAAGGCATTTGATTTAATCATTACTAACGGCACGTGTCCTCTGACAGGCTTTCAAAATTTAAAACGGAACGTCTTTGTAACCGTTGTGCAGCTGTCACATATGTATTTTCAACTGCTGCGCCGCTATGGGTAACTGGTAACCCTAATTTGCACGGCTCAGATTTTGCCACGCATCCTACTTCAATTAAAGCGCCCTTTCAGTTGATTTTGTGATAACCGCTCGGAATCGACAGATTCCTTCACTATCATTTCTACGCATCTGATTCTCCCACTTCTGCTCTCTTTACTCTTCGTCTCTTTGCTTGCAGTCATCGGAATCTCCTTTTCACCGCTATTCCCAATTCCAAACTTCCATCACCGAACTAGGTACGTCCTCTCTACTTTCCTCACCCTATACATCTTTTTAGTACCATGTCATCGACTAGCCCTAGAAATGAATCTAGATTTAGGGATGAGACCACCTCCTCCTCCTC
Organism: Erythroxylum foetidum; assembly: GCA_026546835.1. Taxonomy (NCBI): domain Eukaryota; kingdom Viridiplantae; phylum Streptophyta; class Magnoliopsida; order Malpighiales; family Erythroxylaceae; genus Erythroxylum; species Erythroxylum foetidum. The sequence continues at coordinate 29,795,650 of JANZLF010000006.1, read as the reverse complement.
TTTCGATCGGGAACTGGCCGTTAAAAGTGCTTTACAGATTATTGGGCCGCTTGAGATAACGGCGGAAGCGGTGGAGGCGTCGGAAGCCGGTGAAAATGAAGCATCGGAGTCAAGGGGATGAGGAAATCGGAGCGAGTGCCCGGAAGGATGGGCAAATTGTTGAAAAGCCACCGAGCGAAAGGGAGCTGAACCGGTCAATTATTAAGAATAATATCCCTTCGTCTTGGAGACTTAGGCTGGCTGGCAAGAGTGAAAGGATTCATAGCAGTGGGAGCGGCTACTTTGCTGTTTCAGACAGCTTTTTCTCGGTCGGTGGTATGAAGCTTCCATATGCCCCGATCATTGATGAGGTATGGCGCGCCTACCAATTAGGGCCGAGCCAGATTCTCCCCAATGGTTGGAGGTTCATCAACGGTCTGGCTTTGTTGTGCCATTATTTCGGGTGTCCACCATCAGTTGATGTCCTGCATCATTTTTTAATAATGAACCAGAGCTCAAGTGTCGGGGTCGGGATCCCTCATTTCCAGTATAGGGATGCGAGGTATCGTCCTGCTGGAATAGCAGGATCAATCAAAGCGTGGAAGACGAAGTACTTCTTTGTGAGGCCCCCAGGATCATCTTTCGAATCCAGGCCGTGGAGGTATCCCCTGTCCGAGCGATGGAATTACACTTCCAGCCTGTCCTTTACTGAAAAAGAGTCTGAAGTGATCGGTCAAATTAAGGCGCTCGGTCGGTATAATTTCGATCGTCTTATTCTGGGGTATCGTGGAGGGGCATCGGCTGATACCTTTTTAATTAGTCCCCCAGCTCAGATTAACGGGCTAGAAGGAGAAACTGCCCCTTCTGGTTAACTCCTCGAAGTTTAACTGCCTTGTTTTTTATGAATATCAGCTTCGGTTTCTAACCTGCTTTTATACTTGTGTAGGCATGGCGAAACTCAGGAATTTCACCTCGTCCTCCGATGCTTCCAAGTCGAAAGGCCAGCACAAAGTTGTCGGGCCTTCCTTAAAGAAACATGAGCGAAGCAAAAAGGTGGCGGTCGGGTAAGATGTCGTTCAGCCAACTGCGGGTCTGCAGCATTGATGATCCGATCGGCTGATGAGGACCAAGCGGTCGGGCAAGATGTCACTCAGCCATCTGCGCCTATCGGGTCCACAGCGCTGGTGATCCGATCGGTTGATGAGGACCGAGCGGTCATGGAGGAAGAGGTGGAGGTAGAGCGGCCTCTTAAGAGAAAGAAAACCGCTCGGCATGTTGAATGATCTCCTCCGCCTTTGGACAAGGGTAAGGGGAAGGAGTTGATGCCCAGCTCCGATAAATGGGTGCCTGCGATCAGTCTGGACAAGATTGCATCGCTTAAGGACGCCAGTGTGGCTCTTCACATTGCTCAGGGGGTTATCCCCCCACGGATGAAGAGTTTCTGGAATCTTTGGATGATGAGTAGATGACGGCCGGTCTTGTGCGCGATTTAGCGGAGGTAATATCCATCCACCTTTTTTTTGACAAAATTCTTCGTTGTAGAATCTGGCGTTCGCCTCTGGGGTATATCAGCGTTTTGATCGGATGGCTAAGGTCGCCTGATCTATGGACCATGAGATTAAAGATTTCCTTAGCCAGGTCACCATTTTGAGGATGCCACTTTCAGAGGCGGAGGAGGTGAAGAGCAGAGCGATTGCGGAGAGGGACGAACAGGAAAACTGATGCTGAACGTTGCAGGCCTAGAATGAGGAATTGTGGCTGAAAGATGAGGCATTGCAGGCCGAAAATGAGGAATTGCGGCTCAAAGATGAGGCATTGCAAGCCAAAAATGAGACCGTGCAGTTCAAAGTTAAGGAGATGAAGGAAGAAATTCTCCAAGCCAACTCTAAAGCCAAAATGGAGAACGAGCTTCGCTTGAAAGTTCTCCATGATTGCCACGAGGCGGTGCTAGATAAAGTAAGGGCGGAGAACAATTTGTTTGAGCTGCGAGGCTCTATCAATGAGCAGAGGATTGAGGCGATCAAGCGATGGAAGAGGCGGTTCTTGCATGATGAATGCAAGGAATATGCTTGCGATTTGGCTCTTTCTATCTTGAGGAATTGCCATGGCGTCCTCGTCCCTGATGGAGATCGGTCGGATGGTCCTTCGTTCGAGGACTTTACTGAGCCAATGCTTCCAACAGAGCTCGGTCTTTCGCTCGAGGAGTTGAGGGATATAGCTAAGAAAGAGGTAGAGGCATTACCGGATGAGTTGCTGGACCTTAGCTCAGATGATGAGGAAGAGCGAACTCATGGGGGTGTCTCTTCAGCTGCTCCTTCGGACCCTGATCCTATCTCGACTGCTCTGTCGACCTCCAAAACTACTCCTGCCGATCTAGCCATTGATACTTCTTCCCCTACGGAGGGGTCAAAATGATTTTTCCCTTTTCAAGGCTCATCTGGTCAGGCTTGTGATCGGAATAGCAATTCAAGGAAATAGAAATTCTTACTTTTAATCTTTCGTTGCCTTCTTTATTTGTCGTGTTGAGATTGGACGATCTTTTTAAATAGCAGGTAGCGAACGGGTGCGCTTGATGTGCGTCGATCGGTTGTAGGGTTTGAGAGAGTCATGGTCGACCGAGGCCGGAGGACCTGGCCGAATGATGCTGAGACTGAGCTATCCAAGATTTTGGCTCTTGGCATCCCCTGGTTCTAAGATCCGGTCTTGGCAACCTGACCGAGCGATGTCAATGCCGAGCGATCCAAGATTTTGGTTCTTGGCATCGCCTGGTTCCAAGATCCTGTCTTGATAACTTGGCCGAGCGATCCAAGATTTTGGTTCTTGGCATCGCCTGGTTCCAAGATCCTGTCTTGGTAACCTAGCCGAGTTATGTCGAGGCCGAGCGATCCAAGATTTTGGTTCTTGGAATCGCCTGGTTCCAAGATTTTGGTTCTTGGCATCGCCTGGTTCCAAGATCCTGTCTTGGCAACTTGGCCGAGCGATGTTGAGGCTGAGCGATCCAAGATTTTGGTTCTTGGCATCGTCTGGTTCCAAGATCCTATCTTGGCAACCTGGCTGAGCTATGTAGAGGCCGAGCGATCCAAGATTTTGGTTCTTGGCATCGCCTGGTTCCAAGATCCTGTCTTGGCAACCTGGCCGAGCAATGTCGAGGCTGAGCGATCCAATATTTTGATTCTTGGCATTGCCTGGTTCCAAGATCCTGTCTTGGCAACCTGGACTAGCAATGTTGAGGCTTAGCGATCTAAGATTTTGGTTTTTGGCATCGCCTGGTTCCAAGATCCTGTCTTGGCAACCTGGTCGAGCAATGTCGACGCCGAGCGATCCAAGATTTTGGTTCTTGGCACCGCCTGGTTCCAAGATCTTGTCTTGAAAACCTGGCCGAGCGATGTAGACGACGATCGGTTGGTAGAATTTTCTCCTCTTGCCTAATTTAGTGATATTTTTCTTGCCAAGAAATTTGAAACCCCTTTATTGATGATGACAAGGGCGTGGGCCGTTAAAAAACCTGACTGGCAGGGCAAAAAAGAAGGTACCCACAAGTTGCGTGTACAAGAACATAAGAAATAATAAATAAACAAAAGAAATAAGTGAACCAAAATAAAGCTTATCTATTGTTGGAACGTCCTCAGGTTTTGAGAATTCCAGGTCCTTGGTAGAATCTTTCCGTTCGTATCACGTAGGATGTAAGAGCCGTGTCCGGCTTGTTTGACCACTTGATAGGGTCCTTCCCACGTTTGACCGAGCTTCCCATGATGTTTTTCAGTCGTCTCGGCCTTTCATAGAACTTACCCACCAACCTTTATGTCGCTCGACTTTATCCTTTTATTGTAAAACTTCACTGCTTTTTGTCTGATGGCTTCTGAACGAGCTGTTGCTCTATCTCTATTTTCACTGAGAAGCACCAGTTCTCCCTTGCGGGCTTCATCATTCCTTTCTTCATCTGTTCTTACATCAAGAGAGCTTGCCAACACTACCGCTCCCTCAAGGGTTCTTGTTTCTGCTAAGTAACATTCCCTAGCGATCCTTTGCTGACCCCTGACGATACCGATGCCATGGGATGTTGGGAACTTCATCACCTGATAATGGGTTGAGATGACAGCTCTGAGGGTGTTTTGTGTGGCTCTTCCAATTATTGCATTATAAGCTCCTATAAACTTCACAACTAGGAATTCAACATTCTTCACTACTTGGAATGGCTTTTGTCCGAACTTTACGTTCAAGAGGACTCGAGCGAATGGATAGGCTGATGCTCCTATTACCCCTTTGATTGGTCCCTCTATCGGCAGTAGCTGTTCCTCCGGAATCTCCATCTGCTTAAAAATATCGTAGTATAACAGGTCGACCGAGCTGCCTATGTCAATCATTACGCATTTCACCTCACTACCGTCCATATTCAAAGTAACCACGAGTGCATCATCATGAGGACAGTTGACGTCAGCCAGGTCGAACTCGTCAAACGAGATCACCTCATTAATTTGTGGCTTTTTCGTTGCTGACTGACCCTCAGCGATCTGCTTGACATACCGCTTCCTTCCTCTGACGGTAGACCCCCCTGCTGTGCTACCGCCAAAAATCATGTTTATGACCCTGACTGGTCGGTCATCCTACTGTTCAGTATTTCCGTCATCTCTAGCCCTGGACTGTCGTATCCGCCGGTCGTCCATATTCCTAGTTTGCCTTCCGCCATCATTCATGTTATGTTGCCTCCATGGTTTTCGCCAATTGTCGGACTGACCGCTCCTGCCCTCATTACCTCGATCGGCATTTTTATCGTACTTCAAAAATCTACCCAGTCTTCTCCTCTGGATAAGGAGTTCGATTTCTTTCTTTAGGTCCTAGCAATCCTCCGTGTCATGAACAATATCTCTGTGGAAACGACAATATAAAGAAGAATCCTTTTTTTTAGAGGAGTGTTCAATTTATTGGGTTCTCGGAGGAATTCCCCTTCTACTCTCATGACCTCCAGTACTTCCGCATATCGCCTGTTAAGTGGAGTGAAGGATTCTCGCCTCTAGTCCTTTCGATCGATCGGCTTCCTCCAGCCAGACTGATCCTTCTGCCATTTATGTGAATCATTGGCTTTACTACTTGGCCAGTGGTCGTCCGCTCTGCGTTTTGTGTTTTTCGACACTTCCTCCAGCTGGATGAACTTATCCGACCGACTCCTTATGTCTTGGATAGACCTGGGCTGATCAAGAGCCAGCAACTTCTTGAACTCTTCGTCCCTCGTATTGCTCATCAAGGCGGCCAACATGGACGAGCAAGTGAGGTCAGGGACTTCGATAGCTTCGTTGTTAAATCGGGTGATGAAGTCCTGTAAGCTCTCGTTCCTTCCTTGGGTCAACTGCATTACTTCCAAGGCAGACTTTTGTGGCCGTTTACTTGTAGCAAACTGATTGAGGAATAGCAGCTTAAAATCCTCAAAACTGGTTATGCAACGCGGGAGCAAGCTGTTGAACCATCTTCGGGCTCCTTCTTGAAAGGCTGTGAAGAAAGCCTTACACTGAATGGCATCTGGAATGCAATGCAGGTTCATCATCGACTGGAAGTGCTGCAGATAGTCGAGAGGATCAGTCTTTCCAGTATATTTTTCTAGCGTCGGTATCTTAGTACCGACCGCTGGGAGGCTATCCAAAATCTCTAGGATGAAAGGAGAGTTGTACCGTGTTGATGATTGGCCAGGACGGGAATTCATGGTTATATTGATTCGGTGGTCCACGATTTTTTCTAGGGCTTCAGCAGAGTGTCGATCGGCCATCACACCAACCTGCCGAGCGGGGGTTTGCTGTTGTTCCAGTTGAGATTGTAAGATTTGACGAATCAATAGATCGGCCGCTTCTTTTATTTGTCTTTGTGTGAGGAAGGCTGGTTGTGGTGCAAGAGGGTTCGTGTTAAGGGGGTATTGGATATAAGGATGTAAATTGATTCGAGCATCATCCTCTAAGGCCACGCTTTGTGCTTCTTGGTCTTGGTCTTGGTTTTGATATTGTTGTGGTTGATCATGGTGATATGAGCGTTGAGGGGGTAGCTCGTTTATGCTAGGGTTTTGGTGTAGAGGCAGAGGATGTGTCTGGTAATCTGAATGCGACGATGGAAGGGTGGCGGGTAATCGAAAACCCATTCGTTGTAGTGCAAGTGTCGCAACAGCGGCTACATCAGGATTTGTCGCCGCCGCCTGACTGATCTGAATATTTCTGGATATAGTGCCTTGATGTCCGGCCCTACGGTGGGGGTCAATTGGTTCTGTCTGATTCTGATGGGACTGGGCGTTGCTGTTGGGATCCATGAGACTGGTTCACTTTGGCTCAAAGATACCTGCAAAACAATAAAAGCACATCAGGGGTTGACTGCCGGTAGACCCCTCCGACGCTCAAGTTAATCTCTTGGGAGAGTTTTGGTGGCTGGTAAAATAAAGAAAATAGGGTTCTTGAAAGTCGTACATTTTTCATGATGAGGTAATGAATTTATATGGCTAATACCTATAGGAATTAGGTCAATCCTCAAGGAATGGGTCGATCGGCCCATGCGTCGTTCTGAGTCTGGACTTGAACCTAGCATGACCAGCCCTACCAAAGTCAGAGCTCGCTATTCAATAATTTTTAAGTGGGATTTGCAAGCTATATTCCTTTTCAGCCTTCCGTTTCTTTTAGAGCATCTTCTTATCTACTCCATTTTTGTCTCGTTTCAGTCTGTAGTTTTCTTTGTATATCAATAGTTGTACTCCTATATTGATCACTCCGTCTTAAACTTTAGCACATAGAATTAGTCCATGGAACATGATGCTAAACGTAAATATTGGTTTGAAGAAGTTAGGTCAGACTTGGACAAGCCGAAATAACATTTTCCTCAGACCTAGTTACCTGGTGCGGTATAGCATTTTCTGAGCTATCAATCATGTTTGAGATCTTAAGCATAGTTTCAATATTGTCTCCCTTGCATAAAAGTTAAAAGCTCGAATCATGAGCTTGAGACTTGTAGATCAGGTTTATGCAGAAGAATTCGCCCTTTGTTATGCAGTTAGTTACATATTTCTGGTGCCCTCTGTAGATTCAGACCTTCGACTTCGATGCTGTCATATGTACACACAGCGATCGCTGTATATAAAGTGCAACAGATTTGACTAAACGCTGCAATCTTTGGATTTTGCAACGACTACAACTGTGCTCACTTTCCATTGTCAAATGCCATATTACGAGAAGATCGAAGAGCAGAACACTTGTTTTAGATATGTAACTAGAATAGTTTTTCTGTTCATTCATTGTTATCAAGTCACCTTTTTGAAAGGTTACTGTTTGTAATTTATGTATGTTTAGATCTGCGTGTATTGATGATGCACTAGAAAGGCTTCTTGAAAGGTTATCGTTTGTAATTTATATGCGTTCAGATCTGTGTGTATTGATGATGAGCTGCAAATCTGGTAGCTTTCTCAGAATCTAGATAACAAATCTATAGGCCTGAAAGACAAGCATCTTGAGTTCTTTTCGGGTGTCAAACCTTCGATGTTTAAGTAAGCATCGGAGGCAAATATGATGCTGTGACCTACTTAATTTATCATAAATAGAGTCACCCCATTTTTAATAATACTCACGACCGAAGTAAATATACTTATTTTTGAACAATAGTACAGCATTGAGTAGAGCGTTAATACGAGGAGACAGTTAAAATGATTTAGTCGACATATTCCTATTATTTTTACAACATTCTAGCTCTCAGATGGACTTGTTCAATAGTAGTTGGCAGTTGACCGCTATCAGTTACTGGTTACGATAATTAACTGTTAACAATTGGTGGCCGGTTATATATGTCGATTATTTTTTGTTAGTTCAGTAAACCCTTTCACCTTCCCGTAACAGAAATGCTTGTACAGTTCCTTAGCTTCCACCGGTTGATCTATGGACGCTCCTTCCGAAGGATTAGTTCCATACAGTTCCTTGTTTCACTTATCTACATACTTCTCGAAAATGTACTAAAATCTTGCCCTTGACTCGATAAGCAGTATGTTCGCAGGAAATCTAGTTTCTTGTGTTCCCCTTCAGTGAAGTTGAGAGAAATGAGCTAAGACTCTAGACTCTAGACACAAACGTGGATGACGATGTTTCACTGCATTTTCCATTTTCCAAAAGAAAAGATTAATTTTTTACTCACATGTAAAAGAAGGAAATACAATAACTAAAAAGTTCTATATATTTTTAAAAATAAATAATTTGTGTAATTGTTAATCCCTGTGTTTTATCAAATTTCTCTGTCTAGTTTCAAAATTTTATAGTTTTGAATTATTGTCTGCTTGCAATCTTATTTATTATACTCATATCCTGGCTTTCCTATCCCACATCCAAACAACAAACACAAATAACTCCAAACTCCTCACTTTCCTGTCCCACATCCAAACAACAAACACAAATAACTCCAAACTCCTCACTTTTTCCGCCACCTCTGACTCGACGAAAATGACCGGCATCATTGTCTCTTCGCCACCTCTGCTCAAAGACGAGCTGGACATTGTGATACCCACTATCAGAAACCTAGATTTCTTGGAGATGTGGAGATCTTTTTTACAACCTTACCATTGTTGGAAGCTTTGACGGGCTTCAAGTAGAAGAACTTTCACAAAATAGGTGTTTGTATTGATAACAAAATTTATTAATACAAAGAATACTCACAAGATACAATACATTTCTCTCCTAAGTGCTACAACACTTTTTCTCTCTCTTTCTTTTCTCACAAAGAGCTACGACCCTCAAAACACTTCTCTTCTCAAATACTCTCTAATTTTTTTCATCTCATATGTCTATATATGGTTACAAGGCCACATATATATAGACATACTAAAGGACTTCAAATCCAATTTGGATTCTTCTTACATTAATTAACTCCTTCTTATCTTCAAGACTTTAAATACAATTTGACTACTTCTTTAACTCATCCTTTTCCATAAGACTTCAAGTTCAATTTGACTACTTCTTATTCATAAGATTCTTCCATAAGTTTCTAAATTCATCCAAAAGCTTCCACATCAACATTAGATATTTTTCTCCATTCCAAATCTTATCTTTTGTCATAACTCATAATTATCCATAACTCATAATTATCCATAATGAAGGAGGGTTTGTATTTTTTTAACAGTAATACCACGTTTCTCTGCTGAGTGTTATGGTTGTTCATGCTAATAAACGTTTTTAACAGCCTTTAATTACCAAATCATGTATTAATCCTTCAAAGCTTACACTGGAGTGTCAATGATGAATGCTCCTTCCTGATTACCTGTGCATCAGAGTTGTCAGCCTTGCTCAAAATCTGGAAATTCCACCAACTTTCCACAAGGTTGTTGAAGGGTACAATGCAAGAAGCTAAGTGGGAGTAGCTGAACCTACAAGTTGGATTTGTTTACAGGAGAAAAATACACTAATAAAACATCAGAACAACAAGGCAGTATAGTATTTCGTGATCTAGATGTGTTTGTCTCCTTTAGAATTTCAACGGGAGTTGGTGTTCCTCTTCATGCCAGACAAGTACCTTGTCCCTATCCATTTCCATATCTGTGCTTCTGCTCTGGTTTCAATAAGTCATAGAAATTCTACCTCGTTGAAGAATTGCTCACTTATTATGGAATGGCTTTGAATGTTATAAGTTGCTCTACTACCAGGCTTTTAAGATCCACCAAGACATACTGCTTTTTGTTCAACTTTCCTTGGAAAATTCTTCGATTTATTTCTTTCCAAATGATATTCACTCTTCCCCCGAAAGATATTTGGAAGGCAATGGAATTCTATTTGTTCCTCCGATGGAATTTCAGGTGACTTCGCTCTTTGATTAACTTGAATATGAATGGATCCTCCAGCTGAAGTTGTATAGAAATAAACCCACACGAGATTGTTTGTTCCAATGTGGGCTCGCACATCACCAACTGCGTATTGTACGCGGTTGACCTTTTTGTTACTTTGATATAAGCAATGCTTATTCGCAAAATTGTCAGAAAACGTGAGTAAGCTTCCTTTGCCTCGTTAGGATTTCTAAAACTAGCAGCAATTTCGGTAAAACTGACTTTTGGTGAAATTGATAAGCTAGATTCATGGAAGGAGATCACTCTTTTCTTTCCAATTTCCTTCTCAACCTATGATGGAGGGCGAGGTTTCAAACCCAAACCAGACGTTAAATCGAAAATTTTATTGGTCATCAATTCGACCGGTTTGACCGGTTTAATCACCAGTTACATAATAATTATATTTAATTATATATAATATTAGTAATATTTAAAAAATAAAAAATATATCAAATAATATAAAATATATAAATAAAAAATTCATTTAATCGGTTCAAATAATATAAATAAAAATATGATGTGTTTAAAAAAATAAAAATAAAATAAAAAATCATTAAACCAATGACCAACCGGTTCGACCACCGATTTAACCGATCAATTGACCAGTTCTCACCAGTTCACACTGATTTAATTAACGACTGATTTTTATGGATCAACCGGATCGAATAATCGATCGGTCATCGATTAAATCGGTCAAACCGATCACTCAGATCCGAATTTCAAAACATAAATGGAGGGAGCATTATGTCATGGAACAATGCGGTCAATGGATAAGCATGTCCTGGACCGCTAGAATTTGTCGTGAGCCTTGTCATGTTATCCACAAAGGAAACATCAAAAAGTTGGAGTTTTTCACTCTCCAATTAGATGTGTCAGAGAAAAACATAAATAGCAACATTTAATATTCTATATTAAAAGAAAAAATAAAAAGGAAATTTTAATGATAGAGAAATACTAACTTGTTAACTATTCTAAGCTTGTCAATTCAAATATTATCCCATTTTGTAAATTGTGAAAATGATTGAATATTATTTTATCAACTAGCTAGATAAAGGTTTCAATTATTAAGTAAAATATTTTAAGTACTTTTTAATTTAATTAACACTAGTGGTTTTTAATTAAAATTTTTTCTTTTATAGGAATTGACATAATGATAAATGTAGTAATATAACACTTCCAATGTACTTATAAACAACCAAACAAACATATCCAATTATTTGCGATATTATTTAATTATCAAATATTTTTTATTATTATTTAATAATCAAGATATATTTAATATAATCATACGCATTTTTATAATAAAGGAAATCATTTATGTAATCTTTGAATTGAATAATTTAAATTATTTGATTTGGTCATATTATCACTGAACTTATGTGAACCTTTACAATAACACAAATCCATCAATTACATTACTTGTGACAAAGTATAATGAAAGTTACACTTAACAAAATTTTATTATTTATTAATTTTTAATTATATTTTTATAAATAATAAGTAATCTAAAAATAAAAAAATGAAAAGCATAACTAAACGCAATATCATATAATATTAATTTTTTGATTTAAAAAGTTAATATAATGTCCACATTAATGACAAATTACAAATTAATTATAATATATTCAAATATTTAATAGGTTAAAGATACATTAAAAAATTGAAAACTTTACCTTTAAATTATCATTTCAAACTCATAAAACAAAATCATGAAAATTTTTTCTTTTAATTTTTGAGTTGAAGTATCACAACTTCATATGTTAAAAAAAAATAATTAGAGTGTAAAAAATACACTTAAATGCTTCAAAGGTATTTATAAATATAACAAGTGTTAAGTCAAAAGGATTTCGCTTTTATTAATTTTGATAACAAAAAAATAATAATAATCTTAGAAATGTATGAACTGTTTTGATAAATTTGTTAAGTGTGCAAAAAAATATAAGTAACACTTAGCCAACTCAGAAAGTGCGTGGTCAATGACAGAAGAAGCGCGATATCAAACGAAGCGCAATATCAGATGAAGTGCTACACCAGACGAAGTAGAATAATAGACGAAATGTAATAAAAAAAGAAGCATCATTCTAAACAATACAAAAGGAAGATATTCTGGAACTTCAAACAGTTAGTTAGTTGGAGTTAGTTACAAGACTCAACTAATAACCATTTCTAGAAGATTCAAGAAGCAGTTTTCATGAAGACAGTTGGAGACTTAGGCTATAAATATTAGTTATAGTCGAAGACTAAAAAAAAGAAAAAATGAAAAGCGAATGCTTTTACATTAGCAAAAATTCTGTATTCAAAGTATGAAAGAAGTGAGCGAATACATCTGTAACCTAAAGCTCAAAAATACTTTTCTTAGAGAGAGAAAGGAAAGCTAGAGCATGGAGAGGCTAATACAGCTGATAAAGAATACTTTATGAGAGAGACCTAAAGAGGCTCTGTACGTGTAGAAAGAATACTTGTAAAGTTGGAAGAGTATAGTGAAATCTCATACTAACTCTGAGGGCTAGATATAGCCCAAGGTTTGGGGTAAACCAGTTCAAAATCGTAGCATCTATTCTCTAACACTTATCTTTTAATTTTCTTGTTGTTAAATGAGTAAATAATATTACTTGCGATTGGTTTGCTTATCATCGAGATTGGTCCATATACACCAACATATGATGAAGGCAATATCATCTCTCGTGACAAATGGTCAGTCGATCAGAAAGCTCAATTTCAGTTGAATTCAAAGGATAAGTTCTTTCTAAGTTATGCCCTAAGTAGAAGTGAATATGACAATGTTCATGGATGCGTATCTGCAAAGGAGATGTGGGACACATTAGCCATTGCACATGAAGGTACAAATTAAGTGAAAGAGTCCAATATTAGTATTCTTGTTCATCAGTATGAGCTATTCAAGATGAAAGATGAGAAGACTATTGATCAGATGTTTGGACGATTTTTAAAAATTGTTAATGGACTTAAAGCTCTTGGGAGAATCTACGATAATCAAGGTCATGTCAGAAAGATTATCAAAAGTCTACCTAAAAGATAGAGACCCAAGGTTATAGCAATACAAGAGGCCAAAGATTTAAGCAAGCTGAAGCTAGATGAATTGCTTAGTTCACTGAAGATACGTGAAGTAGAGCTTGATGGAGAAGATAAACCTAGAAGAGATAAGTCTATTGCATTAAAGGCTGGTCAAAAGAATAAAAAGAAATAAAAAAATAGAAGCACATCTTCAAAAGCATTAAAGATTGAAGAAATAAAAAATGATGATGCCAATGAATCTGATCAAGATTCAAGTGAAGATGATGATGAACTATCCTTCGTTTAAGATTAGGAGGATGTGAAAAAAGAAAGAGAAAGGAAATAAAGATTTTTCTTTTAAGAAGAACAGCAAAGAAAAAGCCAAGAACGAGAAAACTTCTATCATCTGCTACAAGTGCAACAAACCAGGACATTACAAATTTGAATGTCCATTATTTAGAAGAAAAGTAAAGAAAACAAAAAGAGCATGATGGCAACTTGGGAAGATTTAGACTCATCCGGATCTGCCTCCGATTCAGAAGCATCAGATCAAGCAAATATATGCTTGGTAGCTGAAAAAGATGATAAGTGCATATTTGTCTAATATTTATGTTTCAATTATTCTATTTTATTCCTCTTATTGATTTAATTATTGGGACTTAATTTGATTTAATATTTCTTTGTAGGGAATTATAATTTTTGCATGATGTGGGACATTAAGAGGAAAACAACAACTAATTTATGCTACAGAGGACTCCAGGGGCAGCACATAAGGAGGTTTGAGGTTGTTTAATTGAGATTAAATTGTGAGAGGAGATGCTAAATCATGATCAGCCGAAAGAGCTTTAAGTTGTAGTATGGTCAAAGGAGCAATCAATAGTAGATGATAGCATAAGTTGGAGGGTCCCAGCACAAAGGGGTTTTCATTAAGTAGCGACACATTTAATTCACAGCAATTAATTGAGCACGATAGGCAGCGCATGTGGAATCTGCTACAGGCACGACGTCGCACAACGAAGAAGCGTGGAGGTTTTTAAGGCAGGAGTTAATTAAATCAATGAAGAGAAGGTGGCGTCGATTTTGGGAGAAGCCACAAGGAGAGGCCACGTACAACAACATTAAAAAGGATGAAATGCTGGACACGTGGAGAGAAGGGACGCAGCCAAGGTTTTAATATGTAGGTCTTTTAATTGTCTTGGTGGGGGGCCCACTAAAAAGGAGATAAAAACCTAGGGAAGCGTGGAGACAAAGGGGGAAAAAGAAGAGAGCCGCAATTAGGAGAGTAAGACAGCAAGAAAAGAAAGAACACAGGAGGTGGATGAGTTGCGACAATCAGAGAGGGAGCAATCAACATCGGTGTTTTAGGGAGATCCTCTAGTTTTCCTTCTTTTCTTTATTATTTAGACTATGTTAATTAAGAATCTTGTTTTGTTTAATTCCATTATGAGTAGCTAAACTGTTTTAGTTGGAGAATTCCAATTGTTATGCTTTGACTCGTGAGACCTATTTGTTCTAATTGTTTGGTTTATAATATTCGTATTGTTTCCGTTTTACTGTCATTGTTTATTAATTGATTCTGCGATTAGGGCCCGATTG
>JANZLF010000006.1:29767962-29780678 GCA_026546835.1 Erythroxylum foetidum | reverse complement strand
TTATTAATAAATACTAATAAAAATATTTTATTTCTTAAAATAAATAATTTTATAAATTTAAAAAATTATCCAAAATAATACCCAATATTAATATAATAACATACTAGAACTCAATTTGATATCAAGATGTTCATTGGTTTGGATAGGACAGAGGAGAGAGAGGATCTGAGGGTACGTGGATGCATTAATGACCATACCAAAAGGAGCCTTGTTCCCCATGTGCGGAATGAATCTTGCTTTCAACCATGAACTGATTGGTCCTGCAATGTACTTTGGTCTCATGGGTGATGGTCAGCCGATTGAACGATACTATGATCTGTGGGCAGGCTGGTGCATTAAGATGTTTACTCAACATTTTAAAACAAACTCATTTTTCTTTCAAGAGCTATCAAATCATTTTCTATTATAGCTAACAATTTTGCTGTGTCAGGTTATTTGTGACCATTTGGGTTTGGGAGTGAGACAGGATTGCCTTGCATCTGGCACAACAAAGCAAGCAATCCATTTGTGAACCTCAAGAGGGAATACAGAGGGATTTACTGGCAAGAGGAGGCGATCCCGTTTTTCCAGTCTGTAATCCTCCCAAAAGATTGCAACACTGTGCAAAGTGCTACACTGAACTATCCAAGCAAGTCAAGTCAAAACTTGATGGCTACTTCAATAAGTTAGCAGATGCCATGCTCACATGGATTGAAACATGGGATGAGTCGAACCAAAACTAGGAGTTCCAGGGTAAATGTCCAATTGAGAAATAGTAGTTTATGATGAGGTGAGAGATGTAATATGGGCTAGTAGTCCTAGGATTATTTTTTATGAGGTCCTTCTCCTCGGGTTTCGATCGGAGCTTTGGATTTAATTATTGATCCATGGTTGTGATTTTGTTCATTTTACTATTGAAGAACAATAACAGATGAATTCTGCATTAAAACAGAGTTTATTGTTAGTTTATGAGTTGAGATCTATTGGAATTCCACCGAACTTGTTTGGATAAAATGCCAATTATCTGTTTTCCTAGTCGTTGATTTTTGGATGGTTTAACTTGTGACCAAAGAGTATATTCACATTATACAACTATCTTAGAATAAGGCTCTCAAGTCTCAAGCTTGGATATTTTGCAGTGTCAAAGCGCCAAATTATTCTAACCACCGTCTTTAGCTTTAAACCCGTACGGGGCCGGTCAAATGATTCGGTTGAAGATTGACAGCAAAAACAAGCTTTTGAAATGAATAATGACACGACTGTCGGGTGTCTTGTCCAAAGCAGGCTTTCATTTCTTGGGGGAATAGCATCATATTTAATAAGTTGACTCTTACTAATATCAATCGTTGAGCTTTTCCTATGTCTCCATGTGCATGTCTGAGCAAATGAGACGAAGTCCAAGTGTCTTGCAATGTATACTTATAAATTGGTGGAATGGTAAATACTTATAAATTTAAGAAAATATGTTTGCTCCAGATGTCGTCGTGTAGACCACTATCGACGACCCAATAATTGGGTAACAAGTGGTATGTGATTGTAGGGACAATAGGGTGGGCTGGCTCAAAATTTTATAATAGGGTTCAGGTCAAAGTTTAATTGTCCAAACCCAAGTTTGATCGATAAGCAAAGCTAAATTAAATATATTTTAATTTTAAAAAATAAATATCAAGACATTTTTTAAAAAAATTGTCTTTAGTTTAGCCAGGTTATTGAAACCTGAGTCGAATTTAGTCCGAAACTCAAAATTTTTTCAAAAATAATCCAAAATTTTAATCAACTCTAATTAACTACGTTAAATTCATGTTGGGTTATCGAAAGTATAGCTAACTTTTGCATGACAGACTTTTGTCTAGTGCTGGTAGGTTGTAGTAGTTGATTATGTCTATATTGAGGAATGTTCATATACGTTGGAGCTCACATCTTGTTCTTCCAAGAAGAGTTATCAAAGAGATTAAGATCATAAGGAACTACTTACAGTCAGGAAAAGCTGAGAATTTAAAAGGGGCCAAAATCAAATGGCGAGATCTATGCCTTCAAAAAGGAGGAGGTGACTGGGATTAGCTTCTTTGCAAGTCTTTAACTCAACTTTACTTGATAAAAGAATATGGAGGCTTTTTAACGACAAAGAAGCTTTTTGGTCTAAATGGATGCATGAACATTTTCTATCTAGGACTAGTTTTTGGCAGCTAAGGATCACTGGACAACATTCTTAGTGCTTGAATTAGGTCCTCAGACTAAGGGATCAACTATATTCTTCTTTCAAGAGTCTGATAGGGAATGGAGAGCAAATTTGGTTCTGGTTTGACAATTGGTGCAATATAGGACCTTTACATATAAGGGAGGACCTGTTTGCTCTCAATATGAGAATTCCCCACAATGCTAAAGTGAATGACATAATATTTGAGAGGAATTGGTGTTGTAACTTCTTAGGTTCAAGTTGCATATTGATGAAAACTTGCCTGCTTACGGATGAATCTTAATGAAGAGAAAAAAGTTATTTGGGTGAGGGACCATTCGCAAAGGTTCACTAATAAGTCCTACTTTAAATTATTCAGACCAGACTCTCAAAAAGTCTTATGGTTTAATATAATTCAGGCTAATCTCTACCCCTAAGGCCTCTTTCAACAGCTGGCCTGTAGTGAGGTAAAGGTTGAAAACTAGGGACAGATGTTATGGCATTATGGCATCTAGGACACTATTGAAACTACATCTTTCAGTACTTACTCACAGGCTGTTACTGTATTGTGGGAAAAGGAATGGCTAAACGTTGTTAAATTGGTTCGTGAAACAACAAAAGGTCTAAAACATGATGCTTGTATCTTCAGAATTGCTTTCTTATTCTGCATTTATGCAATTTGGTAAGAAAGGAACAACAGACTCCGCAGGGGCTTAGCATTAGACAAGTATAAAATATCAAGTAAGACTTTCTTTTGGATTATGGAAATCTTACCTGCAAACAAAGCTCACTGAGAAGCTAGCTCTCAGATGAAGCTTACCTGTAACTTAGATTGTTAGTTGTCACTTCTTCGAGCTTGGTTACTACATAGATTATCGCGTTTAGCTGGTCGACTTTTTATTAGCCAATTTGATGTTTACCCTTAAAAGGGTATGTTCATGATTTCTATACCTTACACTGATGTACAAGCTTTAAGCTTAGTTAATAAATTCTTTCAATTTCCAAAAAACATACTAAAAACAAATTTTAACTTAGTTTCTATTTAGTTAATATAATATAATCAAGTAAAGTATTCAAATAAATTGTCATATATTTACCAATTAGTCAAATAAAAATTCTTATTAAAACAATTAAGAAAATTTAGTAAAGGCTCCGGTTTAATAATCTTAATACCATAATTTAAAGCAATAAAAATATTTTTAAAATATAAAATGCAAAGACTCCCGCATTTTCTACCTTTGTTAGTATTAGCATAAATCATTCCACCTCTCAAATTTTTGTTATGGTGAAAGATAACAGGATGATGGATCATGATAGATATCCAGGTCCTGTTAATAAACTATAAGCAAAGTGAGTAAACGAGCAATCCATGTAACTGCATTTTTAATTTAGACATTCGAAACATGTAGAACATATAAATCTAATGTTTAAAAATTTTGGTGAAGAGATATTGATCTATTAGTAATTTTCAAAATCTTATTTTAAGATTTTTTAGTATTAATTAGCTAATGTTTTCTACTAGTAGAAAGGCATAGTTGAAGTTGACTGGTGCTTCTAATTTGCAATAAGTCCATTACATCACCGACTGCTAAAAGTGTGAACTGATGCAGATCTTATGTTACAAAGCAGAAAAGGGGGCATCATCAACATATTAACCATTCGGGCAACAATTTCTGAGCCATTTTGATTATTTCCTGAGAGGAAAAGAAAAGATTTTGTCATAGAACCAATATGGTCAAGCTTGAGTAAGCTTTTTGCAGCTTCTGGGAGGAAAAATGAGACCTAAACTTTATTCTAACATTGCTTTTGTGCACTTTCTTGCTTTCTACTACTTTGAAAGATCCCAACATGGATGCCTCCGAAGTTATCAACATACTTCAGAACCGGTTCCTGTGATCATACAAGAAATTAGTTGCAAGGTCAAAAATGCCTATCATCTTTTATAATGTGTTTGCGTGCTTTACTGTAAATAGAATCCATAAAGCATTAAAAATCAGACCATGGCTAGATGAGGAAAAGTGAACTCATAAGAACAAGTGATTTTGAAGGCTTTTGCCAAGCAAGCAAAAGTGCATCATACACCAATTTGATACCACAAAGAACAACAATAGGAAGCTCATAGTAACTCAAGTAATTTCAGTTGTACTTCAAGCAGTTATTAGGTTACTGCACAATTTGGTTGTCAGCCTACTAACTGCAGCAGTTGCCGATGGACCACAAGCTTGTTAGCCAGTGCCGTTGGCTTAAGAATTGTCATCTTAGAACAGAAAATTAGACAAGATAAGCATAAACTCGTTCCAAACTAAATATGCAAGTCGTTTAAGAATAGGGTCTGCAATTTCGAAATGCAATTTTTTTGATACCTTAATCTTGCAGCACTTACGTGATGCGAGGCCAGCCAAAGACCTCATTTTCCTGCTTCACATTCATGGATTGCCTTTGGCATTCCACTCGCTCTAGCTGCGATGACAGTTGAAATAAGTCCATGGTAGTGCCATTTTCACAGGAAACATGATTTCTGGAATTTATAAAATGCGAGCCTTGGTAAAGTCCATCTGTGACACCAAAGTTCACCGAAACACTACTATCAGATAGGAGAATGGGGTCCAAGGGACCTCCTTCCACAGAACTTGCTGTCGATGAGGAGAAGCTATTTGAAAGAGCAACTGCTGAAATCTGTGAGCTGACTCCTACAAGCTTGTCAGATACTGGACCACCAATGTGATGAGAACTTGTACAATGTTTACTTAATGGATAGGCCATATGAGTTCCTGATGAGTTGTTTGAAGAATTATGAGATTGATATGACAGAAGAGAGAGAGCACAACCAGACTCTGTGATCCCTGAGAATCCAAGGATTGTTGGTGCTGTGTCAAAAGCAGTCAAGTTCTCATTTCCAAAGGAGGTACTCTGGACCAAAGAATGTGAATCAGAATTTTGTCCCCCAAATTCTTGGGAATAATGATTAGTGTTATCACTGAAAACACTTCCTGTTGCAGTATGACGGATGTTGTCATGAAAAATGGGAAACATGTTAGCTAGTTCATCAGAAGGCAAAATGGGCTTTGAATGCAAATGCCCATTTGTGATGGGAATTACTGATGGTGAATTGAACTCAGTCCTATCTTCAGCTTTGATGCGTCTGCACCATTCATTTGTTCGATATTTTGTAGGATGAAATAGGCCATTGGGAAGTATATCTTGGCAAATAAAAGATGTAGTCGCCAGTGCAGTCCCATGATATTGTCCTCCAAGGAGCCCTGCACAAATGTTTAGGAAAATATATGACCATACCATTTGGCAACAAGACAGTAATCAACAATTTTGAGGAAAGAAATCTTCAAATGGAAGTGCTGCGCTACCCATGATGAGAAGTTAAGCTTTTAACTAGGAAGTAAAAGATGCTGCATTTGGAAGTTAAGCTTTTAACAGTCCAAGACAGATTACTAGGTCAAATGCAAGGAAACTAACATAAGAGAACTGCTCATGCAATACACACATATATGCAAACTGACTGTTATTCTTCCTATATGAATCACACACTGGATGAGTACATCAAATTACAGCAAGTACTCAAAATTTTAGCACTGTCAAGTGAGGCTAATGATCGATGAAGACAGATCAAGAGTTTTTAAACTGTTATTCTTCCCATACGAATCTCACACTGGATGAGTAAATCAAATTACAGCAAATACTCAAAATTTTAGCACTGTCAAGCGAGGCTAATGATGATGAAGACAGATCAAGAGTTTTTTTATTTTTCCACCATACATAAAAGGGCTTTTATATTCTCTCCTACCATCCAGTGAGCGGAATAATTTTAAGGACAAGATGTCATGTAAAGATTGCATTGTATGGTTAATGCCCAAAATGGATAATGAACAGGGTGAATCTACAAAGGCTCAAGAATGGCAAATTTTCAGTATCTTGCTTGAACAAAGAATAGCAAGTCAAAGTACCCACATACACCAATAAAGCAGTAGACATTAGCCAGATAGAAAACATGTTCAAAGGGACTTGACTATATCTTTTGAATCCTTTATCTAGATCAAGGTTTGAGTATCTTCTGTAATTCCCACTGGAACTAATACTCACTTACCTACAAAGGGGTTTTAGTACATCTCTTTTACCTAAAACATAATTCTTATACTAGCTTCCAGATAAATGGAGGAGGTCAAACAGGATTAAAATGTTGCATTTGTGCAGAAGTAGCACCTTAAATAATAAGCAAGGATCTCTCATCCTAAGTTGTAGCTTGAAATAAATCATGTTCAAATAACCTTAAGGAGTCTTTCAGAACAAGATTCAATTTTCCAACCAAATTAAACTTTCTTAAAAGTCGGGAAGCTCATTTAGTAAACACTTGCCATACAAGAAACCAGAGGGACTATGTTAATCCATATGTTCTACCGTTGAATGAATGAAGTGGTCTTCCAGTTCTTCCAAAGTGAATACCAACTTGAGGCTTTCTACGGCGCTCATTGTGGCCTGCAAGGCGTTTACGACAGCTGCGCTTACCATCATCAAATTCAGCCAGCAAATGAAACCTGGGAAATTAAAATCTAGAATGTTTTATAGCGGGTACGTGACTCAAAACATTTGAACATCCAAAAGTCCATGTTCAACTTGTACTTTAAATACACCTCCACAATTGAACTTCAAGAAGGTTAACTTTAGGAATTCTATAATATATTAAGATTAGAAAATAAAGAACATGTTACTCAAGCTAACTAGAGGTAATAATCAAAATAACTATGATATTAACTGTTCAGATGCAGAAGGTTAAAAAAGAAAGGGCAGGTGGTAGGATGAGTGATGAAGAAAGGGGTGGACCTCCAATTCGAAAGACATAGATTGGGGGCATTCAACTTATATAACTTCCTAAATTTTGGTATTGCAAGTGAAATCCAACAAACCTGCTACATTGTTGACAGAATCTCTGTTCAATTCCATTCACAATGACTTTTGAAGTCTTGGTGTGAGATTCACAGACTTTGTGCCTCTTGTGGTACTCTTTTGAGGAGGTGAGATCCTTGTTACATCCATACACTTGACAATATGCAGCCTGGGAGCTTGCTCGAAGACGCATTCCCTTAGAAGGTGTTAAAGGTGCAGATGACTCGGAGGAAGAAGCAACAGTTGGTCCCACAGGAATTCTGGAGTTCTTGGAATCTTTTAGATCACCCAACCTCCCCAACTTCAAATCAATAAACGAACAATCCCTGTTGTTAGAGGTCGTTGTTGAACTAGAAAACTTGTAAGTGGAGTCATCTTCTAATGAAAGTGCATTTGTTTTAGCCCCAAAAGGGTTCATCATTTTCCCGCAATCAACCTTACTCCTTAAAGCATCCTGCGGTGAATCATTACGAACTTTTTCAATACTTTATTCCTAAATTCCCCAAAACCTTTCACTTTGATGCGTTGACCTGAGATCAATAATTTTCCAGATGCTGCGTCCAGTTTCCGAACCCCAAACGATCAACGCAATTTGTATACTTTAAGAAGAATTGAGGAGTAAAATGTTTCTTTGACTAATTCAACAAAGTTACAGTTTCTGAGATTAAAAGATGAGGACATTTCAATTCATGGAAACTCCCTCTTATCAATTTCTCTGCTCCGAAAGGGAAAACCCAAGTTTAACTCGATTTTCTTCAGACTACTGTTTGAAAAATGACGTTGAGCACTATATAGACTAACCACCAAGAAGCTTCTTTGAAGTCTTTAGGAGGATGTTAACCCAGTGTTTGACATATCAAAAGCTTCAAAAGAAGAAGAAGAAGAAAAGGGCATCAAAGATTATTCGACACCAATAAATAAAAGAAAAACAGCATATTAGTAGACATGAGATAGATTAAGAAGTCGTGTATCTTTAACCCAGAAAATTGCGAAGACTCTCTCATCATCAGAAATGCTAATTGAGGGCAAGGAGATAAAGAGCAAAAGCAATGCATGAACAGTACAGTACAGTACAGACACGGATAAAGACAGCCATTTAGTGGTCAGAAAGCAATGCTTTAAAAGCTATGCAAATGATATGAGAGAGAGAGAGAGAGAAAGGAGCTTGCTTTACCAGCTTTGGAAAGTAGTGAAATTGTAAATGAGGCGTGAGACAGACCCAACGCACTGAAAATGATTTACTTGTCACAAACTTCATTGAAACAGAGAAGAAAATCCGTGGCTAAGAGGGACGGAGAAAAAGACACTGATAGATTCTCTCACCTCCTTCCGCTTTGAACAGTAAGGAGGTTAGTCACCATCTGCCCCCTGCTCCACAAGCAGCCATCATCGTTAACATTAGTTTACTTACCGTACAGGATATGTAGCAAAATGCCTATGGCTTGCATTGCATGCGATATGATTATTTAGTTAACAACTTGGAGATAAAGAAATAAAGAATGAACATACTATCCTAACTTGTTGGAACTATTTTTGTAGGAAAACAACGAGAATAATATTTAACTTCTTGGGTAAGAAGCAAGAAAATCCCAGGAGAATGCTCCGCGGAACATCTAAAACAAGATTTGTAAAGGACAGAGAAAACAAATCATTCAAGTTCAATTTCAAACCACAACGTCGTGCAATTGCGGAGTGGAGAAGAGACAATACGCAGTCAACGCTCTCAATTATTAGACACTCTCCACATCCTCACCTATAAGTATAACTACAAAAACACAAACCAAACCCGTGTTTTCCACACGTGGGCACTGCAACAACCGCGGGTTAGCCAAATAAATCATACTACTTCACATGTCCGGTCTGCCGAAAGAAATTAACCTTTTTCGCTGTTTATCGCAAAACTTTAGGCGACTTTTATTCTTCTTAAGAGTTGTATAAGGATTAATCCTATTTAGAGAAATTCAAGCCATTTTAAATAATTTATCATTTAAGAGTTTTTAAAGTATTAATACTAATTTATCATCAGCAACAAAAAATTTTTAAAAAAAGTTATTGGTTCTTAACGTTTTATAGTTTGAACAAAGTTTTAAAAAAAAAAGGTAAAAAAAGGTCTAATGAGTCACTTATTTTTCTATAAGGGTTAAAAATAAACCTTATTTTATTTTATTTATTTTTGAGATTGTTAAAAGTGAGTCATAATTTGCCTCACTTTTAACCCTTATAGAAAAATTAGGAAAAGAAAAAAAAAAGAGCACCAGTATACGCAACCGTAGTAATTAAATGGGCAGTGATGGAATATAGAAGAAGCTATGGCAATATGTATATACGGAAAGAAGACGCCGGCGATGACAAACTGCGACGGTGGACGTTGCAGTGGCTTTTCCGTACAATCTTGGGCCACAAGCTGGAGAAAAAAGAGGAAGAAGGGAGAGACGACGGAAGAATATGTAGCTGCGTTTGGATAGGTACAAACTCTAGATTATGAGAGAAAGAAGTAGACAGTAGACGGTAGTGTATATAACAAGAGTTTCTGTACGTTTAAGTCGTCGTGGACCTTTCGTTTCTTTTTAATGTAATTTATTTTTTAATTATCTGTTCAACTCAATTAAAAAAAAATCAACACCATGGGCAATGTATAGACACGTGAGGCTGTCAGTTAATGTTCCCAAAATAATTCCGACAAAAGGATAAACACCATAGATAAAGATAACGATTCAAATCAGGGCACGCATAAAAATAAATGGATACGTGCACAAGTGAAGAAGCAAGGGGATGAGTGCTACACATTGACGAAAGCGTCACCGCAACAACCATTCCATCCAAAACCCAAAACACCACGCCACGTCTTTTTTTTTTTTTACACGGGAAGTTAAAGCTTTAAGATTCGAAAAGCATATTCACAAGTTCGAGGATGTCCGAGCGGCGGCCGCAAGGATGGTACAGTTCAGATGAATCCTGTAATAAAATGTTGTGAATAAGCGAAGGCGAGTCTCGTAAGTATTGAAAGCCCGGCCTGGAAGCAACTACTAAAGAGGTGAGGAGATCAGCACACTGGTTACCCTCGCGATGGATATGCTAGAAGTGGACCTTCCATGGGCGGTGGAGCAACTCTCTTATACATATCAACAAAAAGGAGATGTCAGTCAAGGTGGCACTGGATGGGAAGAGGATGTTGATTACCTCAAGCGAATTCACTTCGACAACCACGCTTCGATAGCCACTATCCCACGCCAAACTGAGCCCTGTGTGCATGAATGTAACTACATGGAGCCCAGTAATGTACTGAGCCCCTCAAAATTTTAAAAAATTAAATAGTATATACATATATATTTGAGAAGGTAGTAATATATTGGATCTCTCAAATTTTAAAAAAATTAAATATTTGAACTCTCCTATTATAAATTTTTGACTCCGTCGTTGCCTGTGTGACCCGCCCCCTCCCCCCTAATTAAGCCTCAAGGGGAACCGTGTCCAAGATCATTGTAGTTAGATTTCTTTTTTTTATTATTTGTCAGACATTTGGGCAAAAAAGACAATAAATATTTGTGTTTTGCATTCCAGTTCACCTCTGAAATTAATTAAATTGGATTAAATGAGTTTATTTCAAATTATTTTTGTATCTCTAAACTTCTTGTTCGGTTTCTCGGTCATCTTCGATTTGGGATGAGTTTGGCAGCGCATCATTCATATTAGAGGTAAAAATTATATAATTACATTATTTTGCAAATTCTTTATTTCAGATATAATATCAACACATATTACAACACATATGATCCTCTTACGGAAAAAAAAAAGAGAGGATAAAAACAGCAGGCAATTCTACTACATTTTAGGAAGCATGAAGCTTTGACAAAAAATGATTTTGGTGTCATAGGTGTATAGCTTTCTTTACATCAATACTTGCAAGTCAGATGATCAGAAGCTTAATACTTAGAGATTCATTTCTTATGAAAGCTCTTTCGGGAATGGCATATACAATGAAGATAATCTTGACAATTTTATATTAAACATTCAATCTTCTTCTACCAAATATGACTGTGGTTTGTTACTTGATCGAGTTTTATATGAGAGTGTTAAAATGTTGTGTTACTGGAATGCTTGTGATTGGTTTTAGGCTACTCGAGAGAGAAGTTGTATTTTTAAGGTGTCATGGTAGAAAATAGGGGAAGAGTGTTGGTGGCAGTGCTGTTTATCTTGATATAGGTTTATTAATATTTTATATTACCTTATGTCTTTTGGTTGATAAGAGATTTCTTTCATAAAATCTCCAGTGATGTACATATGTTGAAATATTGAGAGTGAAAGTTTGTCTTATATTGAAAAAAGAGAGGAAAGAAAATTAACATATAAATCTTATTAAAAAAAGAGAGGAAAGAAAATTAACATATAAATCTAATAGACTACTAACAAAATTATAGAAGTAAGGAAGAAAACCATACAAGACATGAACAAACCTTCATATGTCAAAATATTTTTTAAAAAAAATTACTTATATAATTAAAATTTTTAAAATAATAAATATAAGTGATCCTCTTTAAAAATATAAGTGCTCCCTTAAATGTTGGCCCCCGGCTTCTCCTTAAAATTGAGTCTGACTTTATCCCTGTTCTTAATCATTACAAAGATGAGAAAGCTTTTAGTGTTTGCTAATAAGAAGTAATATTTCTTGTTTTCTACCTTTTGCTGGACTTCATCCACATTAAAGGGAGTATTCATTTAACATTCGAAGTTGGTCAGGTTTATTACTTCGTTGTCTCCTTTTGGGTTCATTTCTCTTCCTTTGCGTAAAAACCAAGCTGTAAGTTAGCCAAAGCACGAAGTACTTTATTCTTAAAATAGCTCCAGACTAGACTAGACTAGATGAGAAAGAGAGAAGCAAATTCTGTGGGGATGAAGATCCATTAACCCATTTAACAATACATAAATAGTTAAGAAGTGAGATTAAAGTAAGCGGTTAAAGTGTTTTTTTGTGGGTTTAAATTACGAAAATAATATTTTTATAAAAATATAAAAATAATTTCATAATTATAATTTTTTCTACATCTCGAAAGACGGAAAATCTTGTGTAATAATAATTCTCTTACTGTTAAATATTAGGTATTTTATTATAAATTTTAACATTATTTGTTAGTGGTTCAGCCTGATTCTGGCGAGGCTGCACGTTGCCGTTTGGGTCCATGAGTTTGATTGTCTTCAACAAAGGTTCCTGCAAAGCAACACAAGGCACACCGGGGGTTGGAATCCGGCAAGCCCCTCCGACGCTCAGGTTAGTCTTTGGTGAAGGTAGGATCGTTGTGAGTAGAGAAAACTATAGTTATGATCACGTACCTATATTATGGTCAAGTTATACCTTATATAAGGAACAGATGCTAGGTTTAAGTCTTTACGTATGCATGGGAGACTTCTACTTGTGAATGGGTCATGGATGCGTGGACTGGGCCTGGGCCTGGCATAGCCGATAAGCGTGAGATCAATCCTTGAAAGATGGACCAATTGGCTCATGAGTCATTAGAACTCACTTGCACTCTCTCATTCGGCCTAAACTTTCTCTTATTTGTGCACAAATCCTTCAAATATTTTGCATAGGTCGGGACTCTCTTCACTAAATCTAACAAAGGCACATTCACTTCAACTTTCCCAAACAAGTCAATGATCTCTTTTTCAT
>JANZLF010000006.1:29750311-29760408 GCA_026546835.1 Erythroxylum foetidum | reverse complement strand
TGTACGACACATTCCCTCCTCCCTACCTTCCACCGGGGGATCGATGGTGTGGAGGAGCATCAGGGCCACATGGCACCGTGTGACTACAGACATGCAATGGCGCATAGGGGATGATTTGATGCCAAGCTTCTGGCTCGACCCCTGGGTCCCGGGAGTTGGCCCACTCATATCCCATTCTACTCAGCCCGTCCCAGATTCTCATCACAGCCTATGCGTCGGTACCTTTGTTGTCTCCACTGGCCGGTGGAATTTGGCGAACATCCAGGATTTCCTCCCGTCTTCGCTATGTCGTACTATAGCTGGCTTGTTTCCTCCTTCCCCGCTTCTGGCCCTTGACAGTTTAGTCTGGGGTGCCACCGATCATGGCCAGTTTACCGTGGCCTCTGCTTACTCCCTACTTCTGGGGCTTGAGTCTGCCGCGCCGCACAGGGTTTGGTGGGCCGTCTGGTAGTGGTTGGGACCCCAGCGGGTGCGATCTTTTTTATGGTTACTAGCGAAGGATCGCTTGCTAAGTAACCAACAAAGGGTGCGTCGTTAGCTCACCACCGACGGTTTCTGTCCCCACTGTTCCCACGAAGAATCTTCCCTTCATGTTGTTCGGGATTGCCCACTTGCCCGACGAGTGTGGGCCTCCATCCAGTTGGATATCGTCCATTCGGATTCGTTTGATCTCCCCGTTCAGGATTGGGTACATTCCAATCTCCTCCAGCATCGACGTGTGCAGGGCTATGATTGGGCGCTTATTTTTGGATTGACCAGCTGATTCCTATGGACATGGAAAAACAAGGCTATTTTTGATTCTGATTTTGTGCGGCCCATCTCACCTGCCTTTATTATTCTGTCTTTTGCAGATCAGGTTATGCAGGCCTTCGAGCGGCCCAGTATGGCCCCTACCGACTTCCGGCCTCGCCAGGAGCACCAGATCGGGTGGAGTCGCCCGCCAGCTGGGTGGGTCAAGCTGAACACCGATGGGGCTTGTCATCGCACCCATTTCAAGGCCTCGGAAGGGGGACTTCTCCGAGACAGTGAAGGCAATTGGCTGGGTGGATTCTCCCAATTTATAGGGTGGTGCACTGCGCAGTCAGCGAAACTCTGAGCTATTTACACAGGACTCTCCATGGCTTGGCGGTTGGGATATCGTCGGATTGAGTTGGAAGTGGACTCGTTGGGGGTGCACCAGCTTCTATCTTCAGTAACGTCCCGCTCTCAGTCGTGCAATCCGATCGTCATGGGTATTATGGAGCTTCTCACAAGGAACTGGTCTGTTGTTCATTGGCATGTGTACCGAAAAAACAATAGATGTGCCGACTGGCTCGCCACCCGGGCAGGTCCGGCTGACATTGATATCACCTTTTTTGATGTTACACCTCATGGGTGCCTTCCTCTCCTTCTAGAGAATTTGTCGGGGCGCTGTTTCTCTCGTCTCATTTAATATTATGTGTACTTTCCCTTTATAAAAAAATAATAATACGACATTTAGTTCGGATATAGGATGATATCAATACCAATTAATGCTAACTACATTTTTGGATAATTTTTAAAATTATAAAATATTATTTAAATTTTATAAAATTGCAAACAATCTTTCAATATATTATGTTCGATAATTTCTTTACTTTACTTCAATCTTATCTCAACAAATCATAATAATATGAATATGATATACTTAATATTTTTATTTTATTAATATTATTTTCACATTTTTTTATAAATTAAGATGATAGAAAGATTATGTAACTCTCATATAGATATAAAATTAATTATATGGCGAAGTAAAAAATATACATTTATAATAAATAAATTTATTTCAAATCTTATTTTTACATATTTCAAAATTATTATAATAATTTTTCACATTATGCACTAAAAAGTATATATATTGTTAACATAGAATATATAAATTTTAAAAATATTTAAATTATGCTAAACTAATATATTTACTTATGCAATTTACAATTACTTTGTGCAAGTCTAATTATATAAAAGAAATTATTTAATACATTTTTATCTATATCTTTATTGTTTATTAAATAAATTCTTGACAATTTTATCATATTCATTTTTATGTATAAATAATTATTATTTTATATAGAAGAAATTTTAAGTTTTTTTAATTTAATCTTATAATTTTTTTATAAATTACAATTCTGACTAGTATTTTGGTTACCAGACAGTACCAACTAAAGAGCTGGTACTAACTAGTATCAAAATGTGGTACAACAGTTTTGTTGAGTTCTAATTTTTCATCAATACAATTGCTATTGGTTGGTACAATGTCAAATTCAAATTATTGCATTTTGTAAAATTTTAGGCTTCAGACCAAGTTTGAACTTAGGTTCAAGAAATTAAATCCCACCCAAACTCAAATATGTTAAATATACTTTATTGAAATGATACCATTTTGTTAATTAAATTAAAAAAGCACATTTGGGCTTAATTTGAGCTCAATTGGGTTTCAACA
Source organism: Erythroxylum foetidum (assembly GCA_026546835.1). Lineage (NCBI taxonomy): Eukaryota > Viridiplantae > Streptophyta > Magnoliopsida > Malpighiales > Erythroxylaceae > Erythroxylum > Erythroxylum foetidum. The sequence goes on along the minus strand of JANZLF010000006.1, from coordinate 29,757,947 downwards.
ATCAAAACCTACGATTCCCAAGAGCCGGTATCAAACCATCCAAACCCAAAAACCGTCGCTACAAGCCTTCAACCACTTATAATACCAATCGTAGGAATTAGACACATTTCAACCACTTATAATAGGGATCAAGTTCGAATTCAAGTCATTAATTGTAGACACATTTCAACCTCGAATCAAGCCCTAACCCAGACCCTAACCTGACCCAAAGCTAAGGTTACTAATAAGTATTGAAACGTTAAAAGTTGACCAATAAAGATAAGCAATTGTACATATAAGGATTAAGATTAATATATGTTATTTTTATTTATTAATTGTGGTAGGAATAATAATATAAAATAAAGTAAGTGCAAAAGAAAATTTATGCAATGATTCTTTATCCAAATATAAATCAATAATATTATAAGTATGTATCATTCATCAAGAAAGTATTTATACAAAAACATCTTCAGAATCTATAGATTGAAAGTCCTTTTAAAACAATATGTTAATAAATTTCTTATTTTTTAAATACCTTTTTCTCTTTCTTTTCAATGTATGTTTCTTATGTAAAATTTCTTAATCTTTAATTTACCTAACACATTTATTTAGGTATGTAAATATCTCACATTATGATTAGCTGCCTTCTTCATGTTCAATCCATACAAGCCATCTTTAAAAAAATACAAATATTTCATTTTTATTGTATATCATTTAATTCAAAATTAATTTATGTAAGACCCATTTTGGTGTCCGATATTATAATATTTCAATATTCCTCACTCGTATATAATAGATTTAATAGGATTTACATTTATAATTTTGTATTTGACAAATAATTTATGTGACCACCATACTTTAAAAGCTCTAAGTTATATATCAGTTAAGAGTACATAGCCTTTCAATTGGAAACGTATGTGAATTAAACTTAATATCAATGTTTTAAAAATCGAATTGGACATCGAACTGACAAAAAAATGCCTAAAGTTCAAAGGTTCAATCAGTATTAAATCATCATAAAATCGATATATAATAAATAATAAATAATTATTATAAGAATAAATAAAATAGAATAGTGCATTGAAATAAAAAGAATATACCAATGTCTATTAATATATAATAATAAATATAATAATTCAAATTAAAATTGAATCTAACACAGCATTTAGATAATAATAAAAATCATAAATGTATTCTTAAGAAAATTGCGTCTCATCATTGTCAAAAGTTCCAAATTCTCCATCACCATCTAAAGGCTCATAAACCATACTTTTATCTAAAGTATATGCATCAACATCTTCTACGGCCTTCAAATAAATTACAAATTAGTAATGTATGAAATTATCTATATTATAAATTTGTAATATATTATACTTTTAATGTTAAATATGGTCAAAATAAGATCTCAATTGACCATCAGTAGACGTTCTTAATTCATTCATTGTGACAAATCTTCATACATCACATTTTCAAGTTCATTATAATCAAGATCAAGTGATGATTCTTTTTCTTCTTAATACGGTCAATATACTTAATATTAATTGGATTACATGTTCTCTTCTTAATAATTATATTGAATATAATAGGGAAATTATAAAATTAATAAAAATAAATCAATAAAATAATTTTTTTCATCATCATATTATAAGTAACATAAGGAACGATGTTGAATTTTTGATATTCCAAACAATTTCATTTTTTGTACAAAAATGTCCAAAATGCTTTAATTAAATTGACAACTTGAGTAATCTAATAGAGATTTTTCTCAACATGGGAACACTTTCCCCAAATAAACTCTACCACTCATATGTATTTTAAATTAATCGTTATGAGAAAAATATATTATTAAGAAGTAAAAGACGAATTAAAAGTATGAAAACTTACTAAACTGCTTTTTTCATCATAAGTTCTCTCTTTGCAGATGATCTAGCAAAACTCCCTAAACCTTCATGATACAATTTAATTTTATTTATCAACTTTGATTGCTTTTTAATAGAGAAAATACCTTTACATTCAATCATATCAAAGTGACCACATATAATATCATTTGTACATACATCTCCACTATATAAACAATAATGATTAAAAAATAAATTGCTAAGTGGATTCTTTGAATAACATGTTTATCATATTGTCAGTTAAAAATATTTGTATAAGGCTTACACAATTTCTCCTTCCCTTTAAAGAGACTCATAATTGTTTTCAGAACTCTATACATATTATACCATCATATTTATACCCTAAAGATGACTTCTTATTTAAGCTAACAATCCTTAATAACCTTATAGGTGGAGCCACAATCTTCGCAATGATTAAGTAGACACCCAAAATTTTATTATCTAGAAAATATGACAAACTTCTTTTCCTTTCACATTTTTTGATAACTTATGAATTGAAAAGTGTTTCCTTGTCACTAAATTTTGAAGTAGTTGTTTCCTATCATCAACACTTTTTAAAGTAATAAATGTAGTTGCAAACTATTAGTAATAAGAGCACAATCTCAACCTAATCTTTTCACTTTTTTAACTAAGAAAAAATGTAATATGATTATATCCAAAATTGTGATGTTCGATGCATGTGAAGCAAGATTTAAAAATATGGTTCATGCAAATAATATCCTTTAAAATGAGAATTATACAATAAGTAGTGTATGGAGACCAATAAATATATTCATACTTTGATTGTAACAAGTAATCAACTAACATATAATTAGCTACATTATCTATAAATGCACAACATTTTACCATATTTTAAACATAGAAAAATAATTCAGATAAAGCATGAGCACATTCTGCCATATTTTAAACATCAATAGACTTGATAAAAGTTATTCCAATATTATAATAAATCAAAAAATCAATTAAGGGGTTTTGTCTTTAAACAGTCCACTCATTTCCTACAATATAGCGTATCTTATTATTTCTGAACTAGACTTTTATGTATCCACTATCAACTAACATTACTTTTTTAATTGAAGTAAAGGCACACAAATCTCATAATAAGAAAGTGATTTAAATTATAGACTTACCGTTATTATAGCATCTATTGCTTCTTGACAATATGGTGAATTTAAAGCATTTAAAGTAATACATGAATAATAAAACCATCTAGCCTATGCTCGTTATCATCATAAAACAACATCCTTATCAACCAAAACAAATTTTAAACTAGGTTTAGAACTAAGAGTAGTTCTTGGAGGAAAATAAGAATCTATGTTAATAACAATTTTTTTCCTTTACTTAATTCTTTTTTACTTATTTCTGTAAATAATGTTTATTTCTCTCATGTATATCAAATGGTACTCTTTTTGCAAAAATCAATATTACTCTTAACACCAACAAGATGTTCGTTCATTTTATAAATTCCTTTCCCTTTAAACATTTTACCGCAAAACATATAATTATATTGAGTATTTCCATTAGCCTTTTAGAAGAACGAAAAAACTACAGTGGATCAAACTTACCACGGCTAGAGGATGTTAAGTTCATCAATTTTTTTTTGATGATTCTATTGTTTCATTATAATTTTAACCTAAAAATAAAAAATATTTATACAAGTTTTGTAGACAACTATACAATCTAGACATTCTAAGAAAGCAAAAATTGTTGAAAAAACTTATTAACAAATACATTATATTTGATAGGAAGGTTCAAGCACAAACATATAATAAGTTAACAGAAATCTTTTACTTACTATACATCTCTTTTTAAAAGAGTCTAAAAATAAAAAAACTTAGTTTTTTTGGAAAGATTAGTAAATCCCTTAATTTCATCAATTACCACACTTGATAAGTATTCCTAAATTTGAGATAGTTAAAAAAGACTTGATAGAAATATTTTAGAAATTAAGATACTAGTTGAAAATATTTTAAAAGATGATCACTTACATAATTATGTTGTGTGTTGGCTTTAAAGACATAACAAAAATATTTGCAATTGTAATTGGTAAATGTTGAAGTAATAGTCTATTACCATCTCTCACACAAGTCATAAACACTAAATACATATGTTTATTTAATTTAAACTTTACAATTTACATGTTTTTGCTTGTAATTTTGCAATTATCAAATTGTTGTGAGACAAGACAATAATAAGGAACATTAGAATAATGTTGGCTCAAATATGCTATATGTCCACAAAATAACTCAGTAAGTCCATACAAAACAACTTCCTATAAATCTTATAAGAAAAATTAATAAATTATTAATTATTATCAAGTAACAGGCTACTAGTTTCATTCACAACTAGAAATTTGCATTTAACCATTTCATCCAATACCGTACAAGCCCTATATGTCCATCTTCAAGTTCAAATGGCCCCCAAAAACCTCATAAAGATTAGGAAAAAAGAGTAAAATCAAATCACGTGCCTTTTTGTTAACCTGAACTAGAGTTTTATAGAAGCTAAAAGCCTAAAACTTTTATATAGATTAACTTAAATTTTGTAGAAGCCAACACTAGTAAAATCTATTTTTTTTCTCTTTTGGGATGAATAAGGACATGTTGAAGCTGAAAAGATAATCAATGTCTCAACCCCATAATTTGCCTCCAGCAAACTAATTGCTTCTATGCCTTAAAACTTCAGTCATAACGTAGACCTAGTAAACCTTTGAAATAGTTTCACAAATCATAAATCACATAACTAATGAACCAAATATGAAAGATGAAAATGATAAGAAAGAAGATTAAAGTTTGAAAACATAAATACCCTAATCCTTGCATTGATAAAAGCCTGAAAAGTGAAAACAAAAATACCCCTAATCTTGTTTCTTCTCTATTTTAAATTGAAGAGGTAGAAAAAAAGTTACAAAACTGAAGAGTTATTGAAACGGTTGAGTTTGAATGGAGATGGAGACTAAAAATACTTCCAAGGTTGAACAAAATTGTAAAAAAGATTGAAGTTTAGTTAGATATAGAGTTTAAAAAAATAAAAAATCAAAGAAAAGTGAAGAAGGTAGGGTTACGATTAACGAAAATTGGTTGGTTAAGTAATAAATAACCCAAAATTTAATTATTATGGCCATAAATATGAACTGAACTAGAAAGTTACTTGGTTCTTACTTTAACATGTTGAACTAGCCAGTCCAATTTGGTTTTAAAATCCTTGCTTAATATGTACATCCTAAATCATTTATAGCATCATTAATCATCTTAATTTTCAAATTAAATTAATTTATTTTTCTAAAACATCCCATTATACTGAATTATTCATAATCATCTACCAATATTTTAAGATAGCAAACCTGAATTCAATTGTTTAGAATTATAATCCGATTAAAAAAGTATATTTAATTTTTAAGTCATACAGTCTCAAAGATCCTTATGCAATATATTTTGGGATTATGCATTATATTATCCTTATTAATTGAATATAGGCATATAATGTGATTTATATGCTACAATATTTACTCTCTTTTCATCAGATTATATGTTTTATCTCATAATATTGTACAAATAATAGTTTAGACATATGTAATACCTAACTTGAGTTTATTTATTTGATTATTCAATTCATCTTTCAAAACTTACATCTAATATTTTAAGATAGATAGATTAAGTACATCAGTTCTTTAGGTTATGATATTAATAAAGAGCTTTTTACCTTTGCATGTGCATCATATTAACATTCATGTTTTAAATCTTAAGCTTTCGCTTATCACTTAGATAAGCATCATAAAACTTATTTTTATCTTAATTCATTTAGAATAATGGGGGTGATTACTTGTATGGAAAGGTATCTCATTTATATGAAACATACTTCTTTTGTACAACTGAATCTTTAACACTCATTCAAACATTTATTTTAAAACGAACGTTAACTTAAATTTAAGCATCCTCATATTTCTATATATGAATTTTTATCTAAATTCATTTAAAGATGTTTAACACTCACCTACATATATGTTATATCAAATACTCGATAAATATGGCTTCCAAACATCATGCTTGAAATAAAAAATAAAATATAAATTCTACATAATCATAATATAACAAAAAAACACACATCTCTAATAATCAACTTGGTTATAGGATCTACATTCATCTATCTCGTAGGAAGACATTCAATATTTGCTTCTCTTTAAGCTACTATAATCTTGACATAATTGTACTTAACAACAATATGCTTGGTTTTATAATGATATTTAAGATCTTTAGTATGCAAAGTTGTTACTTGATTATCACAATGTATTATAATAGGGTAACATTCGTAGTGACGTTCAAGTGATCTATGAAATGTTTAAGTCATAGAATTTCTTATATTACTGCTAAAAACATTACGAACTCAACAACCATCATTGAAATCAATAGACATTTACTTCTTACTACTATATAATGTTCCATTATTTAGTAAAAAAACAAATTCAAATGTAAATTTCCTTTTCATCTATGTCGCTTCTCAATTAACATTCGTATATCCTTCAAGATACAAATTACTTTCTTCATAAAATATTATGTAATTTATGGTTCCTTTTAAATACTTTACTATTTTTTCAATGTTTCTATCTAGAATTTGACTCATATCAATTACTTATCCTACCATCAATGCATTTATCTAGTCTTGTAGACAAACATATTATATATGAAACTACAACTACATTATAATAAAGAAACTTCTTCATCTCATTCTCTTCTTATAGCATCTGAGGACTCTACTTATGCTTAGACACTCTTCTATATCAATTGGCATATCAAATGGTTTATTATCCAGCATTTGAAACAATTCAAATATTTGTTTGATATATGTAGCTTATGAAAACGACAACAATCTTTTTGAACAATCTTTGTTTTTAATCCCAAGGATGTATGTAACCTCACTAATTTCTTTTATCTCAAATATAGTTGATAACTAATATTTGATTAATATGTACAATGATATTTGTCAATCATTTTAAAATATATAAAATTCCTTATAAAATTTGACATCCTATTACCTTGAAGATTATTTTAGACCATAGGTTTACTTTAACAACCTACACACTTTATCCTCCTAACCCTACTGAATAAAATCTATTAGTTGTTCCAAATAGATTTTTTTAGTTCTTTGATAAGTGTAAATTGCATCATATTTTAAAACATAGTTTGATATATGTTTAGTCGTTAATTCAATCATTTAGTATCTGTTTAAGTTAGAATGTAACATCCCATTATTTATGAGGAGGTTAAAATGGTAAATGTGAGCAAGAAAATGCATTTCCTTAATCTCTCTTTGAGCCTACATGCATTGAAATTTTAGGTCCTAATCCTTAATATAGGGACGGGATGTTACATTTAATCCATACAAAGAACTTATTAACTTACACACTTTGTTTTCATTACCTGGTAGAACAAAACCCTCTGGTTGCTCCATGTATACTTCTTCATCCAAGTCATCACTTAAAAATGCAGTTTTAACATCCATTTGATGTATATACAAATTATAAATAGAAGCTAAAGCTAATAGTACCCTTATGGATGTTATCCTTGTAACTGGTGCATAAGTATCAAAGTAATATATTCCCTCTTTTTGCCTAAAACCTTTGGCAACCAATCTAGCTTTGAATGTTTGTATTGAACCATCCGTATTATATTTCCTTCTAAAGAACCACTTACATCCAGTAGCCTTTCAACTAGGAGGCAAATCAGTAATGAACCAAGTATTATTTGATAACAAAGAGTCCA
>JANZLF010000006.1:29737044-29750211 GCA_026546835.1 Erythroxylum foetidum | reverse complement strand
AATGCAAATGTCTACGTTTAACGCAAACATCTGCGTTAAACGCAGACGTTGGACGTTGCCTGCTCATTTGCTTCTTAGCATTTTGTTTTGCTTTCACTGTCGTTTTGATATTTTTTCTTTATCCACCTTACTTTTCTAGCTCCTAAGGTTTCACTTCTTATGAGTTGAATTTGTTTTCTTCTTGCTCTAATTTTCTACTTCTTACTCTATAAAGACAAATGGATATTAATCTTTGAAAAATGACCCAATTATCGTGCCTTTGACTCATTCTAACGTCTTTGCTTTTGAATTGTGCCTAAAATCACATACGAGTCAAAGTGAGTATCTTAAACAATTTCATGTTCTTAATCGCTAAGTGTTATGAAATAATTAAACAATCAATTAAGCACATATTAGTGGTCCCTACCACCCATTACATCAAGATATGTCTGATTCTTATCAACAGTTTCAGAGTTCTGAGACTGTCGTTCAATTCTTTCTTATATTTGGTCTTATCATTATAATTATTTATGTTAATAAGTAATACTTTTTGAGAATTAATATTAAAGTATACATTTTACATACATGAAGTTGTCTGCATTTGGTGTTGAAGAAGGTCACACCATCATGCTTCTTGGTGTGAGTATACAAAAAGAACTGGCGTGGTGTAGGCTTTCTGCCCATAGACTTTTCCTGCATCATAATAAATTGTTATAAGTGAATTATAATTTACAAAAAATTTCGGCAGAATTTTCTCTGGTTTTATGATATTTACCCCTGTTAGACAAAAAAATTTAACTCATCAACACAACCATTAGTGACACCAGAAATTTATAATATTATTATTCTCTATAATGCACATATATTTTCATTTTAAATTTCATATATCATATTACATTGAAATTAAATTTCATACATCAAAGTACAAAAATCAGAATATAATTGTAAAATTTTGATGCTTATAAGTTGAAGTGCACGCTCCTGGTGAGTAAAAGATCCTTCATTGAGTACAGGTAGACTTTCTTTGTCTGGTCCTTCAGGTCTATTAGTAGAATTGCATTCTGAAATGGATATTGCTTCGGGTGATTCCCAATGTTACTGCCAATGACTTCATATTTTTTTCAAATATATATGGTGGTTGTACAATATTCTTGTGTATCAAAGCAAGAAAGTTTCTATAACGTGTACAAGCTCACCTCTCCCATACATTATAAATTACAACAATAAATTTTGGATCCCAAAAAAATTCTTTCTGAAAAAACATATAATAAGTACTTATAAATGATAATATTTATCTAATTAATATATAAAATTAAATTAAATAAAAAAGATTAAAGAGTATATTTTGTGTACTTCAAACTCCTGATAATAAAAATCCTTTGTTAGTTGAGAGACATTCTTCTATATATAACCCTTAAGATTTATCCTTTACTTGAACTTGGTTGAGAAATTTCTTGAGCAGATTTTAGACGGAACTAACCTAATATATAAGTTATTTTAGATCATTTTCAAATTAAAACCTATAACTTCAATATAAACCTATGATGTTATCATGTATTACAAAATTTTTAGAATTTTACTTACAAATTGTTGACAATTGTGACGTACGTTCTTCTATCAACTCTCTTAGCGCCAGGTTGCAGGTTGCCTCCTTCATCCACAATGTTTACCCTTAATATCTCTATCGGTATAGGGGTGGTGGATGGTGTAGGGTTGGTAAATGATGTAACAAGATTGTTGGATGGTATAACAACAAGTACAGAAGGTGATGCCTCATTTAGATATGCAGTAGCATTTGCAGAATATGATGCTTCACGTGGAAATGCACTGGCTTCTCTAAATCATTGTAACCTGAACCTTATCTCATCATATCCTGTTTTCTCTTTGGTGGCATATTTTTAACCTGAAATTCACATTTTATTGATTTTTTAGTAATAAAACAATATAAATTCAATAGATAACAATATATTGTTGATGCAATAATAGTTTTATTTATATAATATTCTATTACAAACACAAATTAATCACTATCAGTAGTTAATTGTAAATTAAAATCAAAATCATCATCATCTTCTTTTTCTGAAGAATTAAAATCAAACTCATGTTCCTCTTCAGATCTCTTGCCCTCCTCATCCTCTCTAGATAAAATTTCAACATATTCATTATTTGAATTGTTCAAAGGTTCATTCTCGTCATCTGTTACATATGCATTTATTTCATAAACATCTTTCTGAAATGTCTCACTTTCAATTCTCTTATTTTCTCCTTTTCCATGTAATTCAAAAACATCTGTAGGTTTTACTTTGCATACGCCCAACCAATCTAATTTATCTTGTCTTAAGATAGGAAAAGGGACATAATACACCTGGATCGCTTGCATCATCAATGTAAAAGATTCAAATTGTCTAAATCTTCTTCACTTGTTGGTTTCAATGAGATTGTATTGATTGTGTACTTTTGTTCCAACATTAGGAGTTGGATTAAACCATTCACACTTAAATATCACACTTTGTTTTATTGGCAATGCAGGGTACTCAATTTCAAATATCTCAATAATTTTATCGTAATAATCTATCAATTCTTTATGTATGGAAACCCACTATTTACTATTGCCATACTATGACCATGATACTCTTTGTATCCATTAACAAAATATACCAGATACGATATAACAGTTCACAAAGGTCCTTTCGCAAGATCACATATGAATTTGTTCTCTATTGGACTTTTTGAGGCCTACACAAAAAACAATTTATCATAGTAAATAGTATAATGTCATCTAATCACTTTGATATGATAATTCAGTCATTTCAATTATTACAAGCGAAATTTACATATTTCTCGATCCATTGAAAAAGGTGCCTTTCAACTTCTTTATTGATATCATCTTGTGTTGTTTTGAGCATTAGCTCGCGTAACCATTGCTCGTATAATCTAAAAGCATTATTTTGAATTTTAGTTGTGAACAACATTAACTTCAAAAACTCAAATAATCTATTTCAAAATCAACTTAAACTTGCTGTACAAAAGGTTGAACCTATTGATAATTCAATAAAATGTAACCATGCCTCTGTTTCTTTTGCTGTTAATATTCTTCTTGTTAAACATTCATATGCTCATCCTGGATATGTGAAAATAGATAAGTTACCATCAACATCACTCGTTTCTCCCCCACGGTCATTACGAGGAACTTTTCTTTCTTTTATGTGCACATATGAATCAAAATAACGTAAACAAAATGTATTTGTTTCCTCTACTAAATAAGCATTAAATATTGAACCTTTAACTCCAGCATTGTTTTTGACATTTTTCTTCAAGTGGTGAAAATACCTACATTACAAATAGGGTTATTACAATTTTTTGATTAAAATATACTATAACTTATATTTAAATACCAGCAAGTTTGGTCTCTTGTGCTAAATGTATGGATAGGTGCTCCATACAGTCAAAGAAGCTCGGAGGAAAAATCCCTTCCACTTTGCACAAGATAACTAGAATTTTCTTTTCTAGCTTTTCCATTTTAGCCAACTTTGTTTCAGATGATGTTAAACTTTTGAAAAACAAACTTAATACAATTAGAATTAGCCTTTGCATAAGCACATGACAGTTATGACATTTCATCCCAAAGAGTTTGTACTTCCTCATATCCACATGCCTTGTAAGTTTGAAACATAACCATTGGGAAACTTTAGACTTTTCAACTATTCACACAAAATTTTCTTTTGTTTTTTGTCTAGAATGTAACATGCTTTTGGATATTTACCAGTGCGAAGATCTTTATCTAACTTATTCTTTCTACAAAAAAGTTTCAAATCAGCTCGTGATTTTGGATTGTCTTTTGTTCTCCCTTCAATGTTCAATATGGTGTTGAAAAAATTGTCAAAAATATTTTTTTCAATATGCATCCATTTAAACTATGACATATCAAAATACTTTTCCAATATGGCAAATCCCAAAAGAATCTTTGTTTTCTCCAATCAAAGTTCTTACTAATGCTTCTATTAACTTCTTTAGCTTCAAGTTCTGTAACTTTTAACAACCCTAATTCATCAATCTCTTGCAATATCTCTTCACCAGCTTTGTCAAGGGAAGGAGGTGTTTATATTATCCTATTCTTATTGAACTTTTGTTTATTACATCTAAATGGATGATCTGGAGGAAAAAATTTCCGATGCTTGTCAAACCAAGATGTTTTGGCCCTATTAGGAAGTTAAAACGCATCAAATCATTGCTATAGTAAGGACAAGCCAATTTTCCTACTGTGCTCTATCCATACAGCATAGAATATGCAGGGAAATCACTAATAATCCACATTAAAGATGCTTTTGATAAAAAATTTTCTTTAAGAGACACATCATATGTCTTTATACCAAATTCTTAAAGATGATACAATTCAGAGACCAATGATTGTAAGAATACATCAATTTTATGCTTTGGATTCATAGGCTCTAACATAATGAACGTCAAGACATATATGCCTCATTCATATACATCCATGGAGGCAAATTATAAGGAGTAATTATGATTGACATGATAAATATTGATGGCCGAATTGACCAAAAGGTTGAAATCCGTCTGTTGACAATTCCATCCAAACATTTTGACTTTCAGTTGCAAACTCAAAATGAATGTTATTGAAATATTTTTCATGCGAGTGTATCCAATGGATGACTCCTTATTCCATTTTCTTGTTCATGTTCATTATGTCATCTCATGTGAGATGCAGTAAAATCAAAGACATATAGTCTATAAAGTCTCAGAGTTAGCAGGAAATAATGCATGCTCTTCCAGGGTATTAATTTCTGTTTCATAAAATGCTTTCTAGGTTTGAACCTAGATTGACCACAAAATTTGTACAATTGTAATTCTACATCATCTCCTCAAAACAACATACGTTTAAAATTGCAATAATCAATTTTTTTCAACTGGAAAACTAAGACCCCTAATAAATTTCTTCATATTGTAGAAATTATCAACCTTGTATGATCAAGAGATAATGATTCATTATACCAATCAAGAATTTTATCCAAACTTCGATTAGAAATATGCCCTTTAGGCTTTATGTTTAATATTCGAGCAATTGAACATAATTGAGTCATGGTCTCATAATTTATCCATAATCCTTGATTAATTGATTTTAACAAGTCAAAAACTTTTGTACATGTAAGTTTGATTCTTCTTTAAGATTTTCTATATTTGTTTGAAAGGTATAACCAATTGCATCATAAACCATTTGAGTGTAAGGATTCTTAGTTTCACCCACATTATTTGTTATAAATCTAGTCCCCCTTCAAACCCATTCACATTTATTGATGAGTTTACTTCATCCCCTTGAGGTGTTACAAATTAATGGCTCCCCATATCGTGTCCACTTAAAATAATTTGGAATAAACCTTTTTCTTAACAAATGAAGATTTACTTCATCAATAGGAAGAAAATGAATATGCTTGCACTTTTTACATAGACGTTTGATCTTTGGACCATCCATATATGCAGGTTGCGAATATGTATAGTGAATAAAAACTTCAACTCCCTCAACAAACTTAGGATTAATGAAATCGTTACGTGTTAATTGTTTATACTTCCATGATCTATCAACATTATTCATTTTTACAAAAATGTTATTTAAAAAATTTAGTTCACAATTAGTATCTTTCATTTCCCCTAAGTTTATAGAACATTTAATCTTTACTTTAGAGAAAGTTTTTACAGGTCTATGACCACTTCCCCTCCAAATTGAAACTAACCTATCCCACTGTATGAGTTCACAATTATACAAATTGAACATCTGTGAGTATCATTCAAATAAAACAATATGCCAACTAAGCACTATGGTATGTGACATTGTTTACACCTGTGAATTGAGAAAACAAGTTCTCATTGTGACTCTCAGGCTTGTGAAAATTTTCATCGATAAGCCTCATGGGAGCTGCTTCATGGGTTTCCAGCCTATATACCATCTTAGGGGTTTATTATGCCTCAAATCATCCATAATTATACAAACTCATTCAACATACAATAGATACTTATGTAATTCATACACTAGCCATCAATCATTCTAACAATATTCCAAACAAAAATATACAAAACCATGATAACTATGTTTGCATTAATCACCTACAAATTAATTTCCAAATTTTGATTTTAAACAAGCACTATGGTACGTGGCATTGTTGTACCATATGAATCGAGAAAGCAAATTCTTGTTGTGACTCTTAAGCTCGTGAAAATTTTCATTGATAAGCCTCATGGGAGTTGCATCATATGTTTCTAACCTATATACTATCATAAGGGTTTATTATGCCTCAAATCATCCATAATTATACAAACTCATTCGACATGCAGTAAATACTTTTATAATTCATACATCTAGCCATCTATCATTCTAACAATATTCCAAAACAACAACACACAAATCCAAGATAACTATGTTTGCATTAATAACTTAAAAGTTGATTTCCAAAGTTTGATTTTAAACAAGTACTATAGTACGCGACATTGTTACATCATATGAATTGAGAAAGCAAGTTCTCGTTGTGACTCCTAGGCGCATAGGATTTTTCACCGATAAGCCTCATGGGAGTTACATCACGACTTTTCAGCCTATATATCATCCTAGGGGTTTATTATGGAAAGAATTGTCATGTCAATTACGTGAATTTCTTATGTTAATATTAAGTTTGAATTAATCACCTACAAGTTAAAGTCTTTATGTTTCAATTTAAGCAATGCCCACACATAAATACTTAGACTATTAAACCCCATCATAAAATCTCATTAATCATTTTTATAGGAAAAATTGCAAAGAATAATGCAAAATCGATCACATTGTACACATTACTTAGTTGAACGACTTACCTTAATAGATAGACAATCACAAACTACAAAGAAGATAAATGAGGTTGGACAATTATCAATGCTTTCCAACACAAAACACGACCTGCAAGAACTACAATATTAATCCCTATTAATGAGTGTATCAAGGTAAGACACTTATTTTAAAAAATCCATTTCTTTTATTTTATGTCTTATTTTGTCTAAAATTAAAACATCTTCTCTTTATTCAGATTCCAAACTCTAGCAAACTCACTTTTTTTAATTTAGGTCTAATTTTAAAATATTTGTTTTTTAATTATAAAAAATTTTAGGTCAATTTTCTATTCATCATTTATGTACATTAAAAAAACCTAAATATTCAATTTCTCTAGTCTTCAAATTATTAGCTTATCATAAATTATTATAACTAAAACAATGTAGTTGTACAAATCCTTCCCCAATCTTTTCTTCTTCAAATCAATCCCCTCAATTCACTATATTTGTTTCAAAACCTAAATAATAATTGTGGAGTCTTTAACACGTTTCATCGAACATTTTGTAGGCAAACCGAATTCATCTCTAAATAACAAAAAACCATTGTATTTTTTCATCGTTCACCAATATAAACACCTTCAAACACATTTAGTTTTGAAAAAAAAAGGACATGAATAGCAAGCCTAAATTTCTGAAAGCACTTCCAAAATGTCAAATGGATGTACCAATTTTATCAAATGTACAACAGATGCTTAACAAAAGAGAAAGTACTTTGGAAACTAATACTTGGTATAAACCTTATTGAAGAAATCAGATAAGCTTATTGAGATAAAGGGGTCCAATAAATCCAATGCAGTCGTTAAATACCTACACAAAAAATTGAAATCAGAATATTGCTGACATAATTAAACATGTCAAAAGAAAAATAATCATGTAAGTGAGTAAAGATGAATACAAACAACTAAGCATGGAAGTGAGTAAAGCGATAGTATTCAAAACTTAGCTACTTAATAACTTGAATAAAACATAACTCCTACTCAAGTAACGAAGATTCTAAGTTAAGTCAAATCCAGTATTTCATTTCTGGTTAACTACGACATCGTAAAGAAATTAAGTACAATAACAATTGCTCTAAGTATCTCTAAGATGTAAATGAGCTTGTAATCTAGAAATCACTTCAATCAAAATTACAAGGCATGATAAAGATTGTCACAAATCGAAGACCCGAAGAGCTTGAATTCATCCCCCAAGTAGAGATATTCGTATCCCAACAATCACAAAATAGAAAAACAAAGTGATTCATCATAGTAGAAACAAACAACCTATAACAAAAATTAAACAACTGTGAGTTCTTTGAACAAAAGGGACCTCTCACTGGCCATAAAAAATTGCAAAGCAACAAAAGAAAAACTAATGTCTTGAACGATCAATAAGAAGGTAGGAGGTGACGAGAGATTGTCGATAAAACTCGTCTTGAGTAAATGTTAGGAAAGGGATGCCAATAATGTTTCCTTTGGCAAAGGCTCATTCTATAATATAGACTCGAAATTTTTTCAAAATTTAATTTAAGTCTTTATTTATGGTTTAAAGATAATTTTAAACAATTGATTAAATAGAATTTACTGAACAAGAAATGAAGGTTTGTACTCAAACATTTAACAATAACTAACCTCCACTTAACTGAAGATGATGGACGATGGACAAGAGTGAAGCACGCATGATGGAGGACAAACGATGGACGAGATCAATGATGATATAGTAGAAAATGAAAAAAATCGACGACGATAGCAGAAAATGAAGAAAATCGATAGCGATAGCAGAAAACGAAGAAGAAAGAAGAAAGAAGACAATGGACAAGGGGGAGGGGGCTTCGGGTAGGTTTAAGGTTAAATGAAAATGACGTTGTTTGGTGTTAAACCATATGATGTCGTTTTCTTTTTATTAAAAACATCAATTTTTCGGACGAAATGATAATTCCGTCAGTAAATTACCGATGGACATTGCTTCCGTCGATACACCCTGACGCTTATATTTGCTGCCTACTTTATCAATGAACATTGCTCTTCTGTCGGCAAAATTACCGAGATAATTTTCCTTCGCTTTTACCGACGGATATTTTGTTTGTCGCAAAATAAATTTTTTTTGACAATGTTACTAATAGAAAATCAATTTCAATCGCTAATTTACTACGGTCTTGTTTCCATCAATAATTTTCTGTCGGTAATTTGTAATTTTCTTGTAGTGAAATAAGATGATTAACTTCTTATTTTATATAAAATAATAATAATTTTATTATTTTGCTTAATTTATTGTTAATGAATTAAAAAATTATTACTAATAGTAATTATTCATCACCAATATTGAATCTAGCAAACAATAAGATAAAAAAAATTAGTCAATATTAGAACTGAGTTTAATGGGATGATATAATAAAAAATATTATTTAGCACTAGCTTTGAATTAAGTAGACCAACAAAATATAAAAAGTTAATCAACACTTACACTAATTCTAAGAGACTAATAGGATAATAAGCGGTTGATCAAGTAAAAAATAAATTAGGTATTATTGATTAATAGGTAGAAAATATTTAATTGTATTTCTAAATTATTAATTATAGATAAGGTATAAGAAGTTTAATCATCTTTCTTATTATAACAATTAGATAATATATACAAACCTAATGGAATATGTTTAGTTTCATATAAAACTAATAAATATATTATTAATTATTAAAAATCATAAATTAATTTATTTTAATAATTAAAATAATATTAAATATTTTTATACTATTTAATATAAGTAATAATATACAAATATGATAAGCTAACAAAATAAAAAGAGATATTATAATTTAATATGATAGTGTTAAAAATAATAAAATTATATATTTTTATTTAGATAATAAATAAAATGCACTAAGAGACTTAAATTGATTCATATTAATCTATTAAATATAATTATTAATAAAATATTTTAATGTATTGTAGTCATTAGTAAAATAAATCAATATTATATTTTAAGTATTAATATACGTTTTTACATAAATAATGATATTTAAAAAATAATAAGTAGATAATTTTACAATGTCATTTATTAGTAGTAAAAATAATTATTAATAATTAAAAACTAAATGATAAATTAATCATATTATTTATCATTAAATAGTAACTAATTTTATTTTCCTGTCAAACTAATATATTATTAACGATTGGTAAATTAAGATAAATCAATAAATCATTAGTTGCTAATAAAATAAAATTATTTTACATGATAAATCAATAAATCATTACTTGCTAATAAAATAAAATTATTTTACAAATTAAATATTTATTTATAAAATTTAATATAAATAATGATATGTAAATATATCAAATCAATAAATAATAATCTTTATAATTTTATTGATTAAGAGCGAGAGCAGCAGAGCCCATTACTTCGTAGATCACTAGTGAGTTGTGACCCCCTCATCCATGGCTTCTTCTTCTTCTCTCCTATCCCCTTCTTGTTTACCCTTAGCTCGAACCCCATCTCCAAAAATACCCCCTTTTAACCCTCTCTCCAATTCTAAATTCCAAAAATATCGACCCAGATTGCCCAACATTCCATCTGTTAGGATATCCATAAGATTGCAAAAGTTGTCCGAAGCACCTTCTATCCCAGAGATTCCTTTAACCAACCAAGACCAAAAATTGTTTAAAGTTTTTCCAAAAACCTAGAAATCAATGGTTGCTAACGGTGTGAAGGAGGCCTCTAGCATCAAGGCTCTAGCTTACTAACCCCAGAAATCAAGAAGGATCAAATTTTCATCATCCCGCTACCAGAGTTAACACATAAAGGAGTAAGCAAGTTTCAACATGCCCTAATCCACTTTTTCATTGGTGAGCGCCCTGCCTTCCCAATAGTTTAGAGAGCCCTATCCAAGGCTTGGTTAGCTTGCGGTTTAACAGAAATATCAGTGATTAGCTAAAACAAATTTCAGTTTAAGTTTGATTCTGAATGTGGGCTGAATGAGGCATTGGAAAAGGGACCCTAACATATCCAAGGGAATCCCTTGTTCTTACAAAAATGGAGCTTGGATGCGGGGGAGCAAGAAGATGTTCGATATGCCCTTGTCTGGATAAGATTCTACAACATCCCCAATGAGTATTGGAACAATGAAGGGTTAGGTAGGATTGTTAGTGCGATGGGACATCCTTTACTGATGGATTCTCAGACAACAAAGATGTCTTAAAGATGCTGACTATCCTGGTATGGGCAAATCAAGTAATTATATTGCCTCTCCTAAATCTGATGTAGTTCATAGTATTTCTAATGAAGTTCAAAGCTCGGGTTTGATGGAAGGGGCAGAGGGGGACTTTACCATTAGGAAAGGTAGGAAATCTAGAAGGAAACAAAAGCAGTAGTGTTGTCTTTTTGTCTTTAGTTATGGATCTAGGTTTTTGGAATGTTAGATGTAACATCCCGTTACCGATGTGATGGGCATATTAGTAAATTGAAATGGGTTAGGATTTGTGTGTGAGCATAATTCGAATTGCGCATGCATTTTAGCTTCTATATTTATTGATAAATGATCATTGTTGCACTAGCATATGCAGGTACATGCATGTATGACATATTCCCGGTATAATTGTGTAAATTGGAAATTTTGTGATTTTTGTGTAGATTGTGATTTGAATATTGAATTGGTGTGAAAAATGAATTCTAGAGGTTTGAAAAATGGAATTGGAGTGTATGATCATGTGTTTTATATTTTTGAGAATTTTTAGGATTTTTTCTAAAATTTTTGGAGTTATGGGTCCGGACCAAAAAAATGACCTAATGGTTGATAAATTCGATTTCGATTTCGAGATTGATTGGCATATGGCACGGGAAAATTAGAGTCATGGTTTTAGGATTTATTGTTTAAAGCCATTGCAAATTAGGAGAAAATTAGAATAAGAATTGGACATGTGGCAAGTAAATTGCCAAACATGCCTTAGTTCCTTAGGTTTAAAACCCTCGTCTTTCAAATTTGCTTCCACGACACCCTCTTTCTTTTGAAAGAAGAATTTGACCTTCCTCTTTGCTTTTCTCCTTCTCCTTCTTCGTGGATCTCTTCCTTGCTTTTTCCTTCCATTTTCTTCTTGTTTATTTGCTCCATTCTTCATCTTTAATCTATCCTTAAGCTTAGTGTTAGAGAAGATGAGGTTTGGTGTTAGGTGTGAGTGTTAACCGTGGGTGTTGTTAGAGTTGGAAGGGTTGGTAATTTTGAAGGTTTGAAGAAATTGTAAGATTTAAATCAAGTAAGTTCTTACTCTTTCTGCTTTGGATAGTTTATTTTGTGGATTATATTGATGATTGATTAGAGTATTTGATGATTGAGATGTGTATAGGTTTCGGATGAGAGAAATTCTTGGATTTTCTTGTCTTTGAATTTGGTAATTTAGGGATAATGGTTATTTGATGGAATTGAGCTTAGGGTTTAGTTATTTTGAGTGTATTAAGTTGTTTTGGAAGTGCTTGAAGGAGAATAGTTGGATTAAAATTTGACAGAAGGAGAAAATCTGGGTTTCAGGCGTGTTTTTGGGATTGCACGTCACGACGTGTTCATCGCACGCCGCGGCGAGCAATTTCCTTAGCGAGGCACGCCGCGGTGTGTGCTAGACATACGCCACAGCGTATGCGAGGGATCTCGCCGTGGCGAGTGACCTTGCGCTGCGGCGAGGACGCCTTTTTCCCGATAGTGAGTTGGTTCTTTTTAATTGATGATTCTTGAGGTTTATTTCCCATTGAATTGGTTCTTGATTTATTGTAATTTTGAGAAAAAGGACTACAGATTTTTAAGAATGAAAGTTCTGAATCAATTTCAAAAGTTTGCAAATTCGGATGGCATTTGAATAAGGAATTTGATTTCAATTTACAGATAGTTCCCATGTTTTAGAGTTTAACTTTTGGAGTATTGAACTTAGTCAATTGACTTATGAGGGTTATGAATTTCTATCGTTAGAGAGAATGAGATTGAATTGGAAAGATTTAGGTCTAATGTCGGGAATGTCATAAACATGTATTGTACGCAATTAAATTGTTGCATGTGCATTATTGATTATTGTAACTTGTGCAATTAGTAATAATTGTGTATTTCGATTGTTACAGAGGCACAAGTGGAGCGTCGATCCACCGACGTGGTTGAAACTTCCCGGCATTATCTCGGAAGTTTAGAGGTGAGTAACCTAGTTGGTTCCTCAATCTTTGTGTGTTTAAATTATGTGCTTATGCTATGCGGAGTTAATGGAGGGTTTATGTGTTTGAATGTGATTGGTGTCGGACCAAAGATGTCCGAAGTATCGGGAACTTGTTATTGAAGTGTTATGTGTAGAAATTGTAACTATTTGGTCCTA
>JANZLF010000006.1:29712928-29734276 GCA_026546835.1 Erythroxylum foetidum | reverse complement strand
ATAAATATATTTAATTTTTGAATATATAAATATTAAAAAATTAATTTAATAATTAAAATATATTTCAAATAAATATTAATCTATAAATAAATTTTGATTTTTAAATTATTTAATATATTAAAATGACATAATTTTATTAATAATTTGTTAATAAATACTATCTAAGAGATTAAATAAATTTATTTAATTAAAAATAATTTATTTTTAAGTTTTATATAATATGTAATTATTATCAATGATAAAAATATAACTACAATAATATTAATAACTAAAAAAATTATTTTTATTTAAAAATATAAACAAAAAATTGAAAATAAGAAATAAACTAACCGTAAGTACGGAAAAGAAGTGTATCGGTAAAAGGGCGAGAATAATTTGACAAGCGGTCCACTTCCAAGGGAATGATTTTCAAATTCATAGAAAATATCCATCCACACCTGCACAGGAAGGGGAAGGGCCAAGGGGTTCTAAAATCTGGACGGCCCTTGTAAGTCAGCGTTGTGCCTTTGGGGAAAATGTCGTCTTCTTCAAATAATGGTTATTTATTATAAAAAAATAAAATTTTGTCAATTTTTAATTATAACATAAAATTTACAAAGTAACAATAGCAAATTTAAATTTTTAATTTTTTAAATTCTAGTCTAAACTTTAAAATGTGACAATAAAATACTTAAACTTTCAATTTTCTTTAATTCTAACCCAACGTTATCTATTGTTCTCTCGATATCTACAACTTTTTATTTTTTACTTGTTTTTTTGACACCTCAGACTAATCTCACATGAAAACGTATTGCACCAATATGTTCTTTATTTTTAATTCGTTATATTGATGCCCTTATTATGATAGCATTAATACTGCGTAATCTGAAAATTGAAGGGCTAAGAAGTCGAAAGAACAAACTGAAAATGAAAAAAAAACTAAAATTAGCGTATGAAGTCGTCAGGATTGCGTAGTCTGATTTATATCATTTTTAAACAGCAACGTCATTTTAATTATGAAATTAAACGACATCACTTCATTATTCTTTATTTATTGTGTTAGTTTTGGTTGACGTGTATTAATAATTAAGGTTTCTTAAACATGTAACAAACTATGTCAGCAAATTTAATGGAAATATTAACATCGAGCTAGAATTGAATTTTTTTTGAGTATTTTATTAATATTTTTTGAAGTTCGGATTAGAATTAAAAAATTGAAATTTAAGCATTTTTATTATAACTTTTTAAATTCAAGCTAAAATTAAAAATTTGAACATTTTATTGCTATTTTTTAAAGTTTGAACTATAATTAAAAAATTGACAAAAATTTGAACTTTTTTTAATAATTAACTCATTTTAATAATATCTATAATTAAAAAATTGACAAAAATTTAAACTTTTTTAAATAATTAACCCATTTTAATATTATCTTGTATCCTATGAAAGATGAAAGCAATGCTTATCATAAGAATATTACTGACAATTTTGCAAACATGTAAGCGATATTGAAGTGACATACTTTGAAATGTAGGTACATTATTTTACTTAGGACAATAAAAAAACATAACAGATGGTTACTGGGGAAAAAAAAGAGATCCACTAATTTCAATTAATAGAATCATTTTAATTATAACAATTTTCTTCCATTTCATATAACTTTAATTATAATCTTTTTTTATTTCCTATAATCATATTATTCTTTATTAATAAATTTATTTTCATATTATTCATTTTATCAATATATATACGTTATATATATTTATTAATTATAAAATTTTAATTTTTTTATTTAATTGAATTGATTACTTTAATGATTTTTTATTTTCTGTAATCCTATCTTTCTTTATTAATGTATTTGATTTCTAATTTATTATTTTATCAATATATGTTAGTTTTATATATTAATTCATTATAAAATTATAATTTTTATTAATCAATTAAAATTTTTAATTTTACTTAATTGAATTAATCACTTTAATTATAATTTTCTCATTTCTTATAATCCTATGATTTCATTTTATTCATTTTATCGAATATATATATGTTTTTTAAATTAAAATTAAAAAAGTTAGACCAGCCCAAATAATTCCAATCGGGCCTTGTCCTTGAGCCCAATTACCTAGGCCTATATCAGACCTCAAGCCGCGCCCTAAGGCCCACTGTCATCCCTGCAATAAACACAACTGTGACAGCAATTCTTCTTCGTTTTAAATGCTGCAGTATGAACATAAAATTGACTTTATAAACGTAATAATGAGTTTCTAGAATTTGGATGTCCTAGCTCAGCTTGTAGGTGCTACAGCAATACGGCGATGAGGGTCTTATATGGTGATTGATCAAACGTCTGCTGGTTAGATACATATCCCTTGGACCGGATGTCAAATTTGTTTTGCGAAAAGTCGTAAAGCAGACCCACTTGCACAGCCTTGACAGGATCCTAATTTTGTCCACCCTTTTCAGAGTTCTCACCCAACAATCTTTGAGTTTGAGTCCCGTGACTAGTCTTGTCTTTGATGCTTTTCGTAAGAAAAGAGCGAAAGTGATGACAGCTGACAATAAAGCAGTCGTTTAATGTTCGTCAGAACTCCCCCCGCCACAACGGATCATGGGTTTATGCGTTGAGCATCTTCCTATAAATTTATATTTCTCTTGGCATCCAATATTTATCTAAAGGAAAAAAGAATAAGATCATACTAACGTCAGCAGAACCCGAATTTAGGTTGGAGTTAAGCTGTAAATGCTTAACCCTTGACTAAGAGAAATGAAAATTGTAGCAAGGTTGGAACCTTATAGTCACAAAGGAGCAATTCACCCTCGTTTAACTTTGAGTATTGCTATAGTATCTTTGAGTATTGCTACAGTAATTTTACCACCTACTTCTGTTCTTTGAGCTGCTTCCGGCCATTGAACCTTCTCCCCTGCCATGCATTTCACCACCCACTCCATCAAAAAAGTCCGGCTGCGCGAGTGGGAAGAGGACCCTCCTCCTATCGCACAACCAGAGTCCGAGGCTCCTTCAAGTTATAGTGCTGCCGTATCAGGTCCTTCCACCCAGGCCAACCAAATCAGTAACCTCACTTGGTCCGAAGACCCCCCAATCAAACTTGAAGATGGAGATATTAACCTGGTGCAGGGTCCTCATGGTTTGGGAATTGATCTATCATTTACCTTTCGTAATAAATTGGACACAATCTGGGCACAGGCGATTGTGATCAAGCTATTGGGAAGAAAAATGAGGTTCAGCTTACTCAGGGATCGTCTTCTCTCCTTGTTGACATCCGACTGGTCCCTTGAAGTTTGTGGATTTGGACAACGATTTTTACTTGGTGAATTTCAAAGATGAAAGGGACTATATACATACCTTGACGCAGGGTCCATGGATTGTCGCCGGCAATGTGCTATCGGTCCAACCATGGACACCTGCATTTCGCCCTTCCTCCGGACGCGTCACCCATGTGGTAGCTTGGGTTCACTTCCCCGGTCTCCCTATCGCTCGTTACCATCCTTCCATTCTTCAAGCGCTCGGTAATCTGGTGAGGAAAACATTGAAGATTGATGAGACAACGCTCCTCACTTCTCGGGGACGCTTCATGCGAGTGGCAGTCACCCTGAATCTCAATGTCCCTCTTCATTCGGTTGTGGAGTTGGACGGGGAACTCATACAAGTTACGTATGAGGGTCTCCCGTAAATTTGCTTCAGCTGTGGTCGGGTCGGACATGGATCCGAACAATGCCTAAAGCGCTCAGCGGCCACGCCCGATGCAGGGACCTCCTCCGATGTACCCCCACCTCTAGCGGTCGTTGACTCCACAAGCGCTGCCTCCACAAGTCCTCCACCGGCTGATGCTTATGGCCCCTGGATGCAGGTGTCACGTCGGACTCGCCGGCCCCCTCCACCTACATCCGGCTCTCGTCGAGACAGCCCGCTCCAGGGGAGGTCCGATGGTCCTCGTGGTTCGAGGTTCGCTGCACTCTCCCACGAAGAGCAGTCTGACACTCCAATGGATGTCCCTCCAACGGTCGACGCTCCTCGTTCCCAAACTCGTCTCTTCTCGTCCTCTGCTGACCAGAGGACTCCACAAGTTTCTCGATTCTCGTCCAAACGGGACGTAAGACCCACGAGGAGCTCGAGAATAGGAGAGTTTGGAAGCCCCTCGAAGCTTACGGGGACGATGTCGTTCCCCAACTTGCTGGGCCCCTCCGTGGGCCAGTCTTCCTCCCCCAGCCCAACCATCTCTGCTCCACCTCAGCTGCTTCCCTCCTTGGGCCAGACAGCCTCCTCCAGCCCAGTCTCCCCTCCTCTCCCCCAGGCCCCCTCCTCAGCAGGCCCACTGCCTACCAGCCCTCCCTTGCCACAAATCCAGCCCTCGGCCCATCGCCCTTCCGAGCCCCTCTCGTCCCATGCGGCAATTTCTATACCGTCACATGCGGCCTTGGTCTCTATGGATCCGACTTCGTCGCTGTCTATCCCCGTGGGCCTGGTCACAGAGGCCATAGACGTGGCCCTTCCTGATCCCCTCGGTCCTATAGACACGTCGCCTATCCCCCATCCTATTCACGAGGTTCCTCCTCCCCGACCCCCCGACTCGGGTCCCGTATCGCAGAGTGCCAAGGCTGAGACAGCCCCTCCCGATACCACGATGGAGGAGCCCGTTCCCCTTCCGGTGCTCCTTCCTAGACATGATCCCAGTGGGCCCATTGTCCCGGTTCCGACCGAGTCGAGTTAGTTCCCTTTCCTCCGATTGTGTTTATGACGATTTTTATCTGGAATTGCCAAGAGATTGGAGGTCGGACCTTTAAGCCCATTTTGCGGAATTATCTCCGCCTTCATAAGCCCCGCTTAGTGGTCTTGGTTGAGCCTCGTATTAGCGGAGATCGCGCTGGGCGGGTTATTCGGTCTTTGGGCTTTCACCATTCCTTTCGGGTCAAGTCTACGGGATACTCGGGCGGAATATGGATGCTCTAGCAGGGGAATGCCGGCGTTAGCATCCGTTTAGCGCACCGTCAATTTATTCATGCTCGTGTAGAGTGGGACCATCAGATCTTTGAATTCATTACCATCTACGCGAGCCCTACTTACGCATTTCAAAAGTATCTTTGGTATTATCTGGCCAACCTTGCTTAGCATATCATCATCCCCTGACTTATGGGCGGAGATTTCAATGCAAAGCTAGAAAGTGCCGATAAACGCGGGGGTTCTCCCACCCAACCCATTGTTAATCAGCGATTCCATGACTGTATGTCTCAGTGCAACCTCCAGGACCTTGGTGTAACCTCCAGGACCTTGGCTTTTCTGGTCCGCGTTTCACTTGGAAGCAGGGTACGATCCGAGCTAGACTTGATCGGGCTTTCGGTTCTCTTGCGTGGTTCGGAGAGTTTCCGAATACCCGGGTTACCCATTTGCCTTTTCTCAAGTCGGACCACATGCCTCTCCTTATTATGTTCCACGATCCTCACCCCCACTACCCTTCGCGCAGGCCGTTCCGTTTTCAATCAGCTTGGCTTACTCATGCGTCCTTCTCCCAGGTGGTGGCTGATAACTAGATTCCGACCTCCTCGGATTTCAGTCGTGCGATCCAACTCTTTGTGGAGAAGCTCCACCACTGGAATATCACCGAGTTTGGTAACATATTCCATAGGAAGAAACGACTTATGGCCCGGCTAGAGGGCATTCAGAAATCGAAGGAGAACTCGAATTCCCCCTCCCTTTAGGCACTCGAGTCCTCCCTGCGGAATGAACTAGAATCCTTGCTCTATCAGGAAGAACTCTTCTGGCACCAACGGTCCAGGAGTCAGTGGCTCGCTCAGGGAGATCGAAATACTCAGTTTTGTCACGCCCTCACTCGTTCCCGACGTCATCTAGCTCAGACCATTGCTCTTCCCAACGCTCATGGTCATATGGTTACTGATCCCGCTACTCTTCGAGGTATGGCTTAGCGTTACCTGGAGAGCTTATACAGACCCGACGGTTCGATCCTTGTCACTGTGCCCCTTCCTGGCAAGTTTCCCCCTACCCCGCCTCAATTGCCTGCGGACCTTTCACGTCTGCTTAGCTCCGACGAAATTAAGTCGGTGTTTTTCTCTATGGCTCCCAACAAGGCTCCCGGTTTCGATGGCTTCACCGCTCTCTTCTACCAGTCCCAGTGGGACACTGTTGACCCCTCCCTTATTACTTTTCTTCAACGTATTTTCTGCCACGAAGTTTGGGAATCGGAGCTTAACCGCACTGTCCTTGTCCTTATTTCTAAGACCCCGTCCCCTACTTCCATCACTCAATTCCGTCCGATAGCGCTTTGCACTGTGCTTTATAAAGCCCTCACTAAGATTTTATCTCTTCGGCTTCAACCGTACATGAACGCGCTTGTAAGCTCGACCCAGTGCAACTTTGTGCCTGACCGTCTGATTACAGATTATATTATCATCACCCAGGAAGTTATTCACTCCATGAAACGCAAAATTGGTAGGAAGGGGTTGATGGCGATCAAAGTGGACCTCGAAAAGGCTTATGATCGCCTTGATTGGAACTTCATTCACGATACTCTCCACGATATTGGTCTTCCGGCCTCGTTTCTGTCGCTCATCATGAAATGCATTACTATGGTGTCCTTTCAAGTGAACTGGCACGGAGAGCTTAGAGAGGCCTTTCAGCATTCTCGCGGTCTTCGTCAAGGGGACCCTCTCTCCCCGTACCTTTTTGTGCTCTGTATGGAATGGCTCAGCCACGCGATTACTCATGCGGTGTCCTTGGGTCGTTGGCGTTCGGTACGCTTGAGTAGGCACGGGCTCTCTCTTTCGCACTTATTCTTTGCCGACGATCTCTTCCTCTTTTCGGAGGCTTCTATTGACCAAGTTCACGTGGTCCGGGGTGTTTTGGACTCGTTTTGCTCCGCTTTGGGACAACGAGTGCACACCGATAAGTCTCGGTGCTACTTCTCCAAGAACGTCCCCCTTTCGACTGGACGTGCCTTAAGTCGTGCACTCACGTTCCCTCGGACTACCGACCTTAGACGGTACCTGGGGGTTCCCCTCTTATACCAGTGGATCAGTAAGCGCACTTATCAACACATTTTAGATACGGTCCACCGTCGGTTATCAAGATGGGCCCCCTCCACTTTGTCTTTTGCTGGCCGAGTCACCTTGGTGCAATCGGTCATCTCGGCCATCCCGAGCTACACAATACAGACGGTCTAGTTACCACGTAACTTGTGTGATGCACTGGAACAAGCTATGCAGAAATTTTTGTGGAGCTCGTCGTAAGATGGCTCCAAGATACCCCTAGTGAGCTGGGAGGAGGTTTGTAAGCCCAGACCTTAAGGGGGCTTAGGTATTCGGAGGATTTGAGAGATGAATGACGCCTTCCTGGCTAAACTCGGCTGGATCTTGATTGCCAACCCTCATGCCTTATGGGTGCAGGTACTCTTTGCTAAATATGGTTTTGATGTTCACTGCATTCCCTCCTCCCTCAATTCCTCGGGGGGTTCGATGGTGTGGAGGAGCATTATGGTAACTTGGCATCTCGTAACTCAAGGTCGGCAATGGCTTCTCGGCAATGGCACGATGACGCGTTTCTGGCTCGACTCTTGGGTCACGGGAGTTGGCCCTCTCCTTTCCCATTTTATTCATCCCATATTGGATCACCTGCTTCACCACAGCGTTCGCCACTATGTCGATCCCACGGGACAGTGGAACTTGGCTGTTTTAAGGAGGTTCCTCCCCCCTTTCATTTGCAGCTCTATAGCCGGCATGTTTCCTCCTTCCCCTCTTCAGGATGAAGACAGGCTCGTCTGGGGTGCCACTGATCATGGGCATTTTACCGTTGCTTCTGCGTACTCCCTACTGATTGGTCCAGTGACTGAAACTCTACATGGGATATGGCGGGCCATTTGGCAATGGCGGGGTCCTCAGCGGGTGCGCTCCTTTTTATGATTACTGGCGAAAGATCACTTACTTAGTAATCAACAACGGATGCACCGTCATCTTACCGCCAACAGTACCTGTCCCCATTGCTTCTACGAAGAAACCTCTCTTCATATTATTCATGACTGTTCGCTCGCTCGTCGTTTGTGGGCCATTTTTCCATCAGGCATCGTTACTTCGTCTGCCTTTACTCTCCCCACTTGTGACTGGTTGCTTAGCAACCTTCTCCAGTGTCGGCGTGTGCACGGCCAGGAGTGGGCCCTGCTTTTTGGGTTAACCTGCTGGTTCCTTTGGACTTGGAGGAACAAATCTATTTTTGATTCTACTTTTGTTTGACCCGCCTCACCCTTGTTTCTTATCTTATCTTTTGCATCTCAGGTTCAACAGGCTGAAGACCAGCACAGACTGAGCCCCACTGGCTCTCGCCCACGTTGGGTTCAACGGGTCGGTTGGAGTAGGCCGTAGGCAGGCTGGGTCAAGATCAAAACGGATGGGGCCTGTAATACTACTCATCTCACGACTTCAGCTGGAGGTCTTATACGCGACAGTGATGGCAGTTGGCGAGGTGGGTTCTCCCAGCTCAATGGTTGGTGCTCCTCGCAGATAGCGAAACTCTGGGCAGTCTACACAGGTCTCTCCTTAGCTTGAAGATTGGGCTTCCGTAGGATTGAGCTGGAAGTGGACTCGATGGAGATGTACCAGATCCTGTCCTCTGTGCCCTCCCGTTCTCAATCGGGCATCCCTCTCGTCATGGGTATACGGGAGCTCCTCAACCGGAACTGTTCTGTTGTTCATCGCCATATCTTCCAAGAGAGTAACAGATGTGCGGACTGGCTCGCCGACCCGACAGGCCAGGATGACATTGGAGTCACTTATTTTGATGTACTACCTTTAGGGTGCCACAAACTCCTCATTGAGGCTATGTCGGGGATCAGTTTTCCCCGAATCATTTAGCTTCGATGTTTTCTTTTCCCTTTATGCAAAAAAAAATGTAGCAACGTTATGACTGTTGGTCAACAACACTAATTTTAACTGTAGCCCAAGATCAACCACGAACTTCTTTTAACAAAAATAAATGCGAAAAATTACTTTAACAAACTATCTAACTGGTCGAATAAGCTCCTCAATGTACGAACAAGATATTCAAACTTTTGATCAATCTTTATTAAAGTTGCATATTTTTATGTCGTTAATATTTTTTGCATTTTTTAATGCGTCAGTCTCGTAATGAGTTTAAAAAACTGTGCATCCATGAACTTACTTAATTAGGCAGTAGAATATCTTAGCAACTATTTGTAATAACTTTATTGAGCCTTCGTATCACATGCCCAATAAATAACCGTTTCATACTAATTAGGGCTCATTTTTCACTAAACTTCAGTTTATTTAACTAGATCTTTTATTGAGTGTCTTTATTATCATTAATTTGAATTCAATTTAATTTTCTTAACCTTAATTTCATAAGGCCCATAATTAATATTCGTCTAATAGGAATTTTAAATTATAACATTCTTTCCCTAGGAAAAATATTAATTACAACAACTATAATAACATTAAAAACAATAAAAGTGGCTCAAAAAATCAATGTAAAGGTCAAAGAATTTAAAACATTTGATTCAAAGATAATACAAATTCATCATTCGATCTTATAAGGCTTTCGTTACCGAAAAATATTAAATGCATATGTCAATGTGACACAAATTCACTATAATCACGCTTTTCTAATATCTAACTAACATAAATGAGAAAATAGAGTGTTACAAACTATGATGACACTTATATGATCTAAAATGTATCATCTTTCTGTTTGTCGATCTTAATTTCTCAAAACTTTATGCTAAACTGCATTAGAAAATTTTATTTTCTCTTGCTAAATGCTAAACCACATTAGAGAAAATCCTTATAAGATTAAACACTTATATCCCCCTATGTCTTATAAATCTATGGATTTATCAAAGTATCTATTTGTTTCCTCAAGATAAAAGATTAAGTTCAATATGTACATATGCTCAATGGCCATTAAAAATGCTTAAAATCAACACAAATCCTAAGAATTTCACTTGTATTATGAAAATTTACAACAAACCGTATGATTGAGAACAAAATGATGATCATTAATACATATAAAAATATTTTGTTATGATACATGAAATCTTTACAAATATATTAAGAGCAAATACAATGATTCCTAACTAACAGTGTCTGGTAACCTCAGTAAACCTATACTATATACATGTCTTGCAAAAATAATTGGGGGAAGTCTTTTAGTTAGAGGATTAGTAAGCATGTACTTAATCTTGAAATGCTTCACCTCAATCTTATCTTTCCTTACTAGTTCCTTGATGGTCAAATAATTGATTTCAAAATACTTAGGCCCTGTGATATTCTTGTTACTATTACTGAATAATATAGTAGAAAGATTATCACAATATAACTAAATGTGTTTACTAACTAAATCTACCAAAGACAACTTAGAAATAAAGTTTCTAAGCTAAAACTGCTTGTGAATTAGCCTTATAGCACATTACAAACTCTGCATGCATAGTTGAGGAAGTTACCAGTATCTGCTTGACACTTTTCCATGACATGACACCATCTGCTAACATAAAAATATACCCTGATGTGGACTTCCTTTCATCTATGCACATAACAAAATTAGAATCCATATTACCTATGAGGCTTAGACTGTTGACTTTCTTGAATGTCAACATATAATCCCGAATTCCAAAAATATATCTCAAAACTCATTTAACTACATTATAGTGGTCTATCATTGAGTTAGCAAGATATTTACCCAGCAACCTAATATCGAATGCAATGTCCAGTTTAGTGCACATTGGGAATACATTAGCCTACTAACTGCACTAAAATAAGAGACATTCTTCATAGCCTCTCTTTCTGTATCATTCTTTGGACATTGAGCCAAAGATAATCTCTCACCATGGTAGATAAGTACTGCAACATGTTTATGATCATCCATATTAAATCTTTGCAACACTAGTTCAATATATACTCTCAGTGAGAGATCCAACAAGTTTTGAGATTGTCACAGTAAATCTGAATTCCTAGGACAAAAGAAGCCTTACTAAGGTCCTTTATGTTAAAATGCTTAGCTAAAAACTACCTAACCTTATAAAGTATGGTCAAGTCATTTGATTTGAGCAAGATATCATCCACATATAAAAGTAAAAAGATAACCTTGCTTTCCCTTACCTTTTAATGCAAACATCTTTAAAATTTATTTTCTATAAAGCCAAATGAGGTAACAAGCTCAACAAACTTTAGGTTCCATTATCTGGAGGCTTGTTTCAAACCATATATGATTTTTCTCAATTTATAGACTATAAAAGCTTTCTCATGATCCTAATATCTTTCAGGTTGTTTCATATAGACCTCTTCACAAAGGTCTCCATTTAGGAAAACATTCTTGAGATCCATTTGATGTAGCTTCATATTATAATGAGTTACTATTGTCATAATTACTTTAAATGCATCCCTAGAGGACACAGGAGAAAAGTTGACATTAAATTCAATCCCTTCTTTTTAGGTAAACTATCTGTAATTAATTGAGCTTTAAACCGCTCAACTTTACCATAAGAGTTGTTCTTAGTCTTGTAAATTAATTTGCTGCTAACAGGCTTATGGTTATGAGGTAAATCCACAAGCTCCTATACTTAATTATGCTTCATGAATTGCATTTCATCCCTCACTACATCCCATCATAAATCTACATGAAGTCCAAAAATAATATGTGTTAAAGTAACCAGATATATCACTGTCCTATATCATAGTTTTGCTTACCTTTGTAGTCAAATGATATTACTGGCCTCCTTTATAGAGTGGATCTTCTTAATTAAACTAGATCAGTATGTTCGTTTATCTCACGAATCTCAATATGTATATGTATAAGTTCCTGTTGGTATAGTACTAAGACCTAGATCCACTAGTTCTAACTGAATAAGTGATAAATAGGATATAATTGTAGTATTCACTCTTATATCACCTAAAAGATGAGAAGGACCACCCTTATCATAGATGTTATATTCCAAAAACCTAGTTGTTTGTGACTTCACTATTTTAGATCTTCCATATCTATACTCAAATCTATATCCCTTAGAGTAGTTAGGATAACCTACAAAGAAACAACAAGTGGAAAGATAAGGCAACTTATCTTCATAAAGATTATATAAGCGGTCCTTAGCAAGACAACCTCATACTTGAACATAAGTGAGGCTAAGTTTCCACCCCTTTCAAATTCAAAAGTTTCCTTTGAAATTGATTTGATTGAAACTCTATTAATTATGTACAAAAAAGTCTTTATGACTTCATCCTAAAGGTAATTAGATAAATTAGTTATGATCTGCATTCACCTTATCATGTCCTTTAAGATACGATTTTGTCTTTCGGTCACACCATTTTGCTCATGATTACCTATCATAGTGAAATGAGCCATTATTCCACCTGATTCTAAATATTTGGCAAACAAACCTTTTTCTTATCCTAAACCCATTTCTACCATAATATTTACATCCAAGGTTTGATTTGACTATTTTGTTTGTTTTTCTTTAAGCAATAACATACATTCATAATTAGAAAAGTCATCGCTAAATGTCAAAAAATATCTTTAATTACACAATATAGTTGTATAAGGTCCACATATATTCGTATGTATGAGTTATATTAAGCCAGTAACAAAAGTGGACCCTTTTTTCTTTATTTTAGTCAACTTACCTCTACAATAGTCAACATCTATTTCTAAATCATCATATCTAGAGTTAGAAGAATGTTATCTTTATCCAACCTATCAACTCTAAATTTGGAAATATGGCCTAATTTCTTATACCACAAAATGTATGACTTTTCCTTTATCAGGAGTCTCTTTATAGTAACCTGTCAGACAATATACAAAGAAGCATATATATCATTAAGGGTAAGAAATATATGACAAGAAGGTAGTACCAATTAATTTTGCATAAAATATAACTTTATAATTGAATTTTTAATTACAAAACTATAGCCTTCTTTATCCAAAGCATATATAGATATCACCGAATACAAAGTTGACTCCTTATCCTATCGAACCGAATATTGCCTAATAAAGTAAAATTTTCATCTAAAAGATTATATATAAAGGTGTTATATTATACAAGTTTGAACCATGAATTAAGGTTTAAACAAACATCCCTTACAGAGACTACAATAATTTCTTTGTTGTTGCCCACCATCAATTTTTTCTCCTCATTATTAGACTTTCTCTTTTATTTGAAACCCTATAGTATGGAAGCAATATGATTAGAGGCTCCACTATCTAGCCATCAAGAACTTGATGTCACTACATCAATATTAGACTCATATATCATACAAGCTACGAAGTTACTAGATAGCTCCTACCTTTCTTTCCAGGTTTTATATTTTTAACATTATAGTTTCTTATGTCCCTTTTTCTTATAAAAGAAACTCCTCAGACTCTAGTCTTTACTACATCCATTAAACCTCTAATAGTACTAAATTGACTAACACCTACATGTGGAGCGAGTTTAGGTTTCTTACCTTTAAATTTACAGGGCTTTGCATTTGCCTTCCTCTTGGTTGCTGTCAAAGTTGTATGACTAGTGTCTTTTTATCTTTTTTTTTTCTTTAGCAACACAATGGGTGATCAATGTATTTATGTCCCAAACTTTATTTTGAGAATTGTATATGGTAACTAGAATACCAAATTTTGATGAAAGTGTATTTATAACTTGGTGAACTATACAAGCATCAAGAATATAAACATTTAACACCCTTAGCTTAGTTTGAAGGTGGACCATCCTAATTATGTACTCCCTTACTACCCCTACTCTTGTATATCTCATAAAGTATAATTACTTTAATAAGGTACCTATTTCAACATTAGAAGATACCTTATATCACTATGAAATGTTAAGAAAACCTCTTGCTATATTTGTCTCTAGAAGCATAGTCAGTAGATGGTATGGTATGAATCTCTTTATGGTTAAATAACACCTCCTATTTGACCTTTCCTAGGTTGCATATACTACTCTATCAACTTCTAAGCTAATGGATATAGGTATTGGTAGCCTATCCTTGATCATGATCATGTTGATATCTGCCATCTCTAGAGCAAATTCTACATCTTGCTTCTATTTTTTAAAATTGAAACTAATGAGGGTTTCATGACATTGTTATTGTTTAGATAGAAGGTGACTACGAAGTTGATAATGTAAATGATCAATACAAATGTAGGATAACATTGATACTTAAAGCCACAAAACAATATATGTACTAGGCATCTTATCATATGTATTACGAAACACATATGGGCTTAATACATAACATACTCCAAAGACCTCCATATAAAGGCAATCAGAGTACACACTATCAACTTTTATGATTCTACCACCTATAGATGAATATATCACTCAAGCAATGAATTTCCTCCATCTAATGTCTTTACGTATATCTCAAAGTCTCATATAAGGCTAAAATTTATGGGCAGAATAATTAAACATAAGAGCAGATATCATACATCCTCAAATATGTAAGCAAAAAAATTCATATGCTAACTTGAAAGGTCATTATGGTGTCTACATTCTCATTAATATCCAAAATGATCCACAATCACAAGGGACATACCTGTATATTATCCTCACATTCATCTATATGGGTATCAATATGTGACAACTCACTACCATTTAATGCAAAATCCTCACATAAACATTGTCACATACTAATACTGAAAACATTATCAATAAACTTTATTCGAGAATTCATCACAAAGAAAATCTCAATTAGAGTGATAATCACGCTATTATGAATAATAAATGCACTATATGAGATACCAAAAACACATGTATCTTTTTTACTTCAAATCAAATGCATGAAAATTCACTCAATCATGGATTTCATAACTTTACTTGATTTTTATAAAGTTAAACCTTATTACTAACGTAATGAATCCAAAAAATTAAAAAAGTCACTTTTAAACATTTACCGACCCAAAACCTAACCCAAAATGAAATAAGAGACCATTTTTGTAAATTTTAGAAAATTTTTGAGGTTTTTAATCTTGTAGCATGTTTCAGATTGCGCATATACCACATGCGCTAGACCCTCACTAGATGCGTAAGGTGTGCACATACCACGCGCTAGACATACATAGACATGTGCTGCCTTTATAACTCATGGAACACACGCAAGGTACACACAAACACGTCAACCATCTTAGACATATATGCCCTACACACCATACACGGGTACAACACCTAGATCAAGCATACTCCAGCTGTCTGGCTCATGTGTATCACATGTGTCAGACATTGAATGCGTCCCAAAAGTAGTCACGTGCTTCTTTCGACTGTAGTCCACCTAGTTGCCAAAAAAAGGTAATTTTTGGTGACTTTTTTGATTTTTTTAAGACACCCTAAGTCTATTTTTGACCTGTTTTTCCATGCAATACTTGTTCAAAATCAATTCAAACAACATATATGCAATTCATATAAGCAAAAGTAGATTACTTTCTCTGATCTTCTTATGGAGAAATTAAAAAATGTTCGTTCAAATTCATACAATCACGGACTTGCTCTTATACCATATGTTAGTCATGACACGATCTTTAATTGTAGGCTCAAAATTAACCATGAACTTGAATTAACATAGAAAATGAAGAAAGTTACTTGTTTCACTATCCGTTGCTTGATGAAGAAGCTATTGAACTACTTGAATAAGCTCCTCAATGTATAAACAAATTGTTGAAACTTTTGATCAACCTTTATAAAAGTTGTATAACTTTATGTCGTGAACGTCTTTCTGCACTTTTCTTAATACGAGGGTCTCTTAACAGATTAAAGAACCTATACATCTACAAACTAACTTAAGCAGGTAACGGGAGACTTTGGTAACTATTTATAGTAACTTTATCGAGCCTCTTTATTATAGGACCAATAAATAATTAGCCTATACTAATTAAGACTCATTTTTCTCTATAGATTTCAATCTATTTAATCAAATCTTTTATTGAATTTCTTTATTATCTTTAATCTAAATCAAATTTAATTTTCTTAACTATAATTTTATAAAACTAGTTTTAATAATCTTACAATTGAAAATTTAAATGCTAACAATTAAAAGTAAGAAGAAGAGAAACATGTCTCTACTTTGCTATCTCGATAATTGGAGGCGGCTAGACTACAAGATAACATGTGGAGATAAGGAGACTACATTCCTTGATACTAATAGGGTTGGTGCTCATCAGAGTCTCATTATTTGGGCACTAGATCCTCTGTGGCATCTATTGTTTTCCAACACTACCTCATTCACTTTTAACCACACATTTATATGGATTCATGTATGGATAGATTTAATGAAACAATAAAAGAACTGGTTAATTGGAACAAAGAATCTATTCTCTATTATTTGCGGGAGATGAATGACTTGAGCGTCCATAAAAAAAAAGTTAACATCATGTATAAAGATGTATCATTTAATTACGAAGTTATGGAGTGTATTAACTCTCCAGTTAAGGAAAAATTTAATGAAAGCATGCATATAGTATACCTGGAGTAGTTAACTACTATTTATGGATAATTATTGTTTTAGCCTCGATACTTTGACTAATGTATTATGTATTAATTATACGTCAGTATGTGACTTGAAAGGTTGGACGTGTCGGCAGGGCTAGCAGTTTCTTCGTATTACTGTGGTTGTTGGAATCTTCAGGTTTGTAAAGCAGAATGTCAGAGGGTCTCTTCTAACAGTATAACTATAGGCTCTGGCTTATATATAGTTCATGGTTTATTAAATGACCCTTGAACTTTACGATGAACCTCCCTTTTATACGAGACGCATGCGTGTGTGGAATTGTAGTGACTTGAACATGTAGAAAGGTGGGCAGGTTAAGAAGAATGTGTACTTAAGGCCATGGCTCCTTCAGGGTATGTGAAGGCTCTACAAACGCGGGCGAGCGTACAGTTTCCTGGAATGACTCACGGCCCTGACAATTGGCCTTTAATTAATTTTGTGCATGAAACTTGCACATATATATATATATATATATAAATATATTGTGTTTTATTATATTTTCCATCATTTAATTATTTTTATGATCTGTTTTAGGTTATCATGGAAAAAAAGATGCTTAGTGAAAATATGAAGAAAACATCAATTTTGACAGCCTTTTAAAGTTGAAAATACAGCCAAATGCTCAGGTGGATGGAGGTCATGCTGCATTATGAAGAGTAAATAGTGAAAAAAATACAATCATGGACAGGGATGCTTGTGTGTGCCCACGTAAGTGCCCAAAATCCAGAGTAGAAGACAATGAAAAACGACGGTTAGCCAGTGCTCATGTTATGGTGAAGAAAATAGACAGTGAATAACATGGCTATGGAAGAACGATCCTAGCTCTATCTCCCCCTGTAGGGTCCAAGGAACTCCCTCCTATTTTTGGTAGCCTACGCTAGGCTGTACTGGCAATTAAGGTGCTTTTGTAGCCTTTCTTTGTCAAAGAAGCCGGATTAGCTGCAGTTGTCCTCACTGGGTGAATGGGTTGGGTGGGTGCCCAATACTAACGCTGCACTGACTTGGAAGCCATGTCGAAGTTCTCTATTTATATCTTCTTGAGGCTTTCCTTCATCCTATAGCAATGTCTGACTCTCGGGTCTGATCAACAATTGAGATCTTTTTCGCCAAAGGGTCTTGAAGATTACAGAAAATCACAATTCTGTCCAATTCCAAGTTTTTGACAACTATTTCATTAAAATTTTACGCTAAATTTAGTGTAAAAGAGAATACTTTAATAATTTTTTACACCAAATTTGATATTGCTCTAATTATTTCACACCAAATTATTTTTAAAGAATACACCACAATAATTTAGTTATTAACTAAATTAATTTATATTTATACAATGATTTTTATTTTTTATTTATAAAAATTAAAATAAAATTATTATTCTTAATTAATTAATATATACTTTATATTAAATTAATATTATTTAACAAATATAATTAATATTATTGCAACAAAAACTTAATAACATACACAAATATAATATTTTTATTACACATTTAACTTCTAATCCTTTAAATTACCATATCATTCCCATAAATGTTCAATTAATACATTACGAAGTTCATAATAAGTTTCTTTATCTTTAATTTGCTTATGCCTAGCAAGGAATTCTTGAAATATAATTGTATCGTCTCTATTAATATTATTTTCAAGAGTTGACGTTTCGCTCTAATCTTGTATGACTACTTGAGTGTCACGTTCGTCTTCAATGATCATATTGTGTATTATAATGCATGTTGACATAATATCATATAATATGGATTTTTTTTCAAAACTGTGTCGGTCCCTTGATAATTGCAAATCGTGACGGGAGAACTTTAAATGCACACTCGACATCCATCTTACATACTTCTTGCATCTTCGCAAGTAACTTCTTTTTTGGACCTCAAGGATCATGAATGATTTGTATCAAGGTAGACCATTTTGGATAAATACTATCAGCTAAATAATATCCAATATCGTACACTTTTCCTCGAATAACATAATGAGTAGAAAGTGTTATACCTTTGGCAAGGTTTGCAAACAAGTGAGATGCCTTTAACATTAATGTCATTATTTGACCTTGGCAATGGCAAACCAAAATGTGCATGTCATATCTACAAATCATAATCAGCTATAACTTCAAGAACAATAGTTGGGAATCCACTACGTCTACTATATTGTCCTGCCTAAACTGTTGGACACTTTTTCTATGTCCAGTGCATGTAATCTAAGCTTCCTAACATCCATGGGAAACCATGTTCTTCATTAATATTAAGCAATCTTGCAACTTCATTAGCATCCGGCGCTCTTAGATAAATCTGTCCAAAGATCTCCACAATGGCTCGACAAAACCATTTTGTACTTTCAATTGTAGTTGATTCTCCAATTTTAACGTATTCATCAGTTGAGTCAGTTGATACACCATACGCCAACATTCAAAATGTTGTTGTTGTTTTTTTTGTAAACTAGACAATCATAGTTTACCACATCTATCTCTTCGTTGCATAAAGTAGTCATCATGACTTTCAACAGCACCAACAAGTCGTAGGAATAAATTCTGATTTGTTCGAAATCGCCTGCGAAACATTACTACATTATATCTTAGATTTTTAGCAAAATAATCATCCCATAGTCTTTGATCTGCAGCAGTACGATCACGATAAATTACTCTATGACCAGAAATTGAACTTTTGTGCTTTGGTTGGTTCACTATATTGTTTATATAGTAATCCATTGTAAGGTTATTATTAGTGTATGTAGATAGTAACACTTTGTTTTGTGGTAATATGGCAGAAGTGAGATCTAATGCATCCTCCGATGATAAGGATGAAGATGAGGATGATATATGAGAAGTACTAACATTAATACTTATAGTGGTAGACAAATATAGTGAAGGGTTCAAAGAAGAATCTGCTAGTGATTCATTCCCTTATATAGTAAATAATTCAACACAAGATAAGGAATCTTTGCAAAAGAATCTAACTCTATCTCTTCCCAACCGTTGGATTAGATTACATTCATGTCAACCGTTAATTAGTATTCTTATCCTATCCAGATTATATCCAAGACAAGATGAGGAATCTTTGAAAAAAAAATCTAACTCTATCTCTTCCCAGTCGTTATATTATATTGCATTCATCTCAATTGTTCATTAGTATTCGTATCCTATCCACACAATATCCAAGACAAAATAAGGAATCTTTGCAAAAAATCTAACTCTATCTCTTCCCAACCATTGGATTAGATTGCATTCATCTCAACCGTTCATTAGTATTTGTATCCTATCCACACAATATTTAAGACAAGATAAGGAATCTTTGGAAAAAAATCTAACTCTATCTCTTCCCAGCCGTTGGATTAGGTTGCATTCATCTTAACTGTTCATTAGTATTCGTATGCTATCCACATAATATCCAAGACATGATAAGAAATCTCTGCAAAAAATCTAATTCTATCTCTTTCCAGTTGTTGGATTAGATTACATTCATCTCAACCGTTCATTAGTATTCGTATCCTATCCACATAATATCCAAGATAAGATAAGGGATCTCTGCAAAAAATCTAACTTTATCTCTTCCCAGTTGTTGGATTATATTACATTCATCTTAACCATTCATTAATATTAGTCTCCTATCCACACAATATCCAAGACAAAATAAGGAATCTTTATAAAAAAATCTAACTCTATCTCTTCCCAACCGTTGGATTAGATTGCATCCATCTCAACCGTTCATTGGTATTCTTATCTTTTCCACAACATCTCTATAAATAGTTTTTTTGTTATACTAAATTGAAAGCCTCGTTTCATCTAACACTTTTTGAAATCCTAAACTATAATTTCAAACCTATCCGAAAAATGGAAAGCTCAAATTTTTGTGTAAACCTTCATCAAATATGTCTCGATGTGCATCATATTCAGTTGAAGAAGATCAAGTCTTATGCCATGTATCTCTTAATTTTTCACAAGACTCAGTCACTAGTAGAGATCAATCTATAGCTTAATTTTGGTCTCGTATTACAACTGAGTATCATATATGGATTTTCTTTACAAGCTCGATGACAAACTATAACGATAGCTATTGAAAAATTCAAAGGCTGTGTTCGACAAATTGAAAACTTGAATCCAAGTGGTGCCTTTGAACAAGATATTGTAAGTGCTTTATTTATTTATTTTTTCTTTGTATGAATTGAAATACGTTTGACTTATACCTTAAAATCTAGCTTAAGTTACATTATTGTCTTATAGTTTGAGAGAGCAAAAAATTTACTAATTCAAGATCCAAAATTTCAAAAAGGTTTCAAATTTGATCATGTATGGTGAATGCTAAAAAATATGGAGAAATATGCGAATACTAACAAAGAGAAAGCATCGGGTTATCGAAAATTTTCTAAGTGAAATGAAATGTCACCATTCGAATCCCAAAACTTAGATAAGCCAATAGGATCATCATCATTTTGTATTGATTTAAATATTGGGTTTGAAGTTGAAGATCCATTTATTGAAAGAAATGATGAAGTTGATTGTCCTATTGGGAGGAAGAAAAAAAAGGAACAAAATGAGGAAATGAAAACACTTTTTAAGTCCATGAATAAAGAAATAAAAGGAATATTTCATGAAAGTCAATCTATTCTCGAAAAAAATAATTTCCAAACACCAATCAAAAATAAATTGCGCACAGTGGTAAATGGGGTCGATCCACAGAGAATGGAATAAATTGATTCTATTCAAATGCTAAAGAACGAATGAAATTAATAAAAAGGGGGTTTTGGATTTTTCTGCTAAAACTACTAATTAATCTAACAACTAATAAATGATTAACGCAATTAATAAAACAATAACCAACAAAGAACGCAAATAAAATTGATAAACTCAATAAACGACAACTTAGCCAGGAAATT
>JANZLF010000006.1:29676904-29686969 GCA_026546835.1 Erythroxylum foetidum | reverse complement strand
GTAAATTAACTAACTCTACAATCAGGCCTCAATCGCAGAATCAATTAATAAACAATGACAGTAAATCAGAAACAGTATGAATATTATAAACCAAATAATTAGGACAAACAAGGTCTCACGAGTCACCGTATAATAATTAGAATTCCCCGACTAAAAATAACTTAGCTACTCATAACGAAATTAAACCTAACAAAATTCTTAATTAACATAGTTTCCATAACAAAGAAAAGAAAAAGAACTAATAAAAAAAAGGAAATCTGAAATTGGCTGATGCTACTCCCTGCGTGAACCGTCGCCAGCCTTTGTGCGTGATTCCTCTTCTCAAAGTTCAGTCCCCCTCATGCCTTCGCCACTTTCCTTTTTCAATTGTCAAGTCTCCCCCTGCCGCCTACGCCCTTTGGCTTGTTCTCCTTCTCTGCGTCATTTCCAGCCCATGCCCCCTTGTGTTTTTTTTCTTTTCCCTATGCGTGCGCGACTTCTGCTTTGCTCAGCCGCTGTTGCTCTTTTCTCCTTGTGGGCCTGCGTGATTCTCCTTGTTTCAGCCCACCAAAATTGCTCCCCCCACTTGGCTGCCGTCACTTGCTTCTTCTCCTAGATTTTTTGTCTTCTTTTTCTAATTGCCATAGGCCTCCCTTCTGCCACATCATGCTCCTCTCATTTTTTATCTTTTCAATTGTTGATTAATCTGCCCATTTTACCATCAATTGTTGTCTGCGTTTTTTTCCAATTTGCGTCACATACGTTGAGTCTGTTTTGCTTCTTGATTTTAATTCTCCAGCCCTTTGTCCAGTGCACTGGCCCTATACTGCTGATCTGTAGCGTCCCCTGTTTAATGTGTGCTCCTCCCAAAATCGACGCCACCTGGTCCTCTTGAATTTATGCACTTGTATAATTCCCTACAAGAAAGTATTAAATCAAATTAATTCTCAATAATTGCATCAATAAGAGGAATAAAAAAGGATAATTAAAACATAAATATTGGACAAATATGTACTTATCAGAAAAGCACCTAGATCTGGTTTAATAATTGGACTAATTTAAGTCATCTTTATAAGAGATATAAGCTAAATCATCTTGTTGCTAAGATCTCCATTAAGGCTAGATTAAGTACAATCATTCATATGATAACTAACTGAGCAAGAGGTGCCTCCATTCTAGCCAACGTTGTTCCTTAGCATAATCCTAATCAACAAGAAGAGGATATGATAATCTGGGAGGGAAACAACTCTTATAAGTTCAATAATACTTCATGTTTTTAGATTTTCAAACCTTATTCACCTAAGGTTTTTTGGTTTGATCTGATCTAGAATAATGCACTTAGCCCTAGTGCCTCTTTCATCCGTGAATTAGTGAATTAGTGGTTAAGCAAAGACCTAGAACTAGATAAGTATTTTTGGGAACATTGATCCACTATGTCTACTTTGTAAAACTCACACTAAAATGAAAAATCATCTTCTTCTTTTTTCCCGTGCAACTACTCCCTCACAATACGATCTAGAATTTGACATATGTTGCAAGTTTTTATATACCAAGGGACTAGCCAAGAATACTTGAATGTGCCAAGAGTCCACTTGGAAAACTAAAATAGGATGGAATTCTTTTCAAAATAGCTTTAACCAGATACATATAATCCATATGGAGGGAAAAAAACTTGAGACTTAATAATGCCTTTAACAGCACAACACAAGACTTGAGCGAGAATGATTTAGGAGATAAAACTCCATATTAAATAAGGGTAATAGTGGTGGCACATAGAGTGGATGTAAAGGTGAGTCAATTAATGAGGAATACAAGGAATTTATGAAATAGTCATCCTGACTGCCTATTCACTTATGATCAATCTCTTCCTTATATTGTGACAAATGTTTTGGTGATTTTGTAATTTATTACTTTGTTAACATCCTAGGGATAACTAATGTCCCATTGTAATTTTGTGCATGGTTTGCTTTGCTTTAGTAAATGACATTTTTATTTTCCAAAAAAATCATAACAAAAAAAAGTTATAACTTTAGTTATAAAGTCAAGCAAAAGGAAATAAGAATTTATTAAATCCTATAATATAATAATCTGTATGTTAATAACTCAAAACTAAATGATATATTTGACTAGAATTTCTTTTAATACTCAAAACTCTTAACACTTAAAATCCCTAATATCTAAAAATCGTTTAAAAATATTCAAGAATTCGTGGCCATAAATAAATGGATGACTTGAATTCAATAAGACAGAGTTGGTACACAAATTTGAGGACAAAGGATTTATT
Organism: Erythroxylum foetidum; assembly: GCA_026546835.1. NCBI lineage: Eukaryota > Viridiplantae > Streptophyta > Magnoliopsida > Malpighiales > Erythroxylaceae > Erythroxylum > Erythroxylum foetidum. Next base: position 29,684,706 of record JANZLF010000006.1, on the reverse strand, counting down.
TCCAGGCTCTGTCGCTATAAAGGAACCCTCCTCTAGTACTTGCATAGTTTATTTGCTTCCAACAATCGCATTAGCACTATTTAGTACACGTGACAAACGCCAGGGACAAACTTTAACCGTGCATTTAACAACCTGGTGCGACGAACGTCGCCGTCGCCGTCGTCGTCTACTAGACCCTTTGTAATGATTTGCATACGAAATGCCTCTTCCTTGGAGTTGAGCTATACGTTCATGATGTGAGCCGGTTTAATTGGACCCAGTTGAAATGATGTACGTACGAAACGTCTCTTCCTTGCACTATTGCTTAACCCCAAGCAACGAGCACCCAATTCCTAGCAAACGCTGCAGCACACTCCAAATAGTCAGGTTTAAAGCATGTGGGACAAATTTTGCATACTGTTCATCACATCGCCATGTGACAATTCAATAATGTCAATGTAACAGAGTACTTTGCTTAGAAATTGCTGGTGGGGACGTTCTCGTTTTCCCGCTTTTGATATGCTTTATACGAAATAAGGAATGGTTAGATACGTCAACCCCCTGAGGTTGGTATTGTGATAAATTTATTAAGGGAGTCTGAAATTAAGAGAGAGATAATTATTAAAATAAAATCCAAGGGAGAATAGTTGATCTGTTAATTCTATTGATTTTAAAAATTTTGATGTAAAAAAACCTTAAAATGGGAATATTAGTATGTGTTATGCTATTGAATCTCACGCGCCTCTCGCTATCTTAGGCTTGCAATTAATAAATGTGACATATATGATTGCAACATGCAATGTGACTTAATGTCATTCTCCAGTACCAATTCGGACCACAGCATTAGACATGTGATAGATCCAATTCCCCAGTGGAAAGCTGTACGGTGAATCGAGTTTTTTTTTTAAAAAAAACTTCTATTATCCTTTTTCTAATCAAATTAATATTTTTCCATCTGCAATAATAACATCTAGGTAAAAATTCCGTTTAGACGCAACATTTGCGAAAGTCTATAAGTAGTTAACTTTACTCCTAATTAGCAGAAAAATTATTTTTGATATATCTATTAAAAAATAAAAGCTAAAAATATAAACAAATAACTATATAAAATAATATTAGAATAAAATAAGAATAAAGAAATTCAAACCAAAATAAAAAGATAAAGAAATAAAAATAAAAAAATAAAAATAAAAAGATAAAGAATAAAATAAAAGATAAAATAGGTAAATAAATAAACAGATAAGAAATAAGACAAATAAATAAAAAAATTTGGAGATAAATTAATTTTATGAATTAATTAAATAATTTGTTTATTTCAATATTTATAAGAATTAAAACCATAATTTTATTAAGAGTATAACCAAATAACTGTGAAATTGTAAATTCTATATGTATTTATTTATTTAAATATAGTTTAAATTGAAATAAACTTAATAAATAGTTATCAAATTTTAAGATTTTTATTTTAAATTTTTAAATGTTAAATTAATTATAAAAAATAAATAATAAATTTATAACAAGTCATATTATTCAAAATTCATGTTAGTTGTTAATATTAAGTAAAGGAATTTGAGTTAATAATAAAATTAAATTATGAAAAAAATTAAAAATAGAAAACGAAAGCTACTTTTATGATTTTTATTAGTTAGGAGAATAATATAAAATTAAAATAAAAAACATAACTAAAAAATTATTCAAATAAAATTTTTACCAAATTTAAAAATAAAATAAACAAACAAACAAAAGAAATGAAACAAAGAGACTCTTAAACTACTAGATGTGTAAAGGCCAAACAATTTAGTACTTAATAAAATAAATTCTTAATATATTTTCATTCTCTAAAAATCTCTTTTTCACTTTCCAAAACTCCTTTAATTTCTTGTTACTAAAATTAAAATAATCTCTAATTTCAACACCAACAAAATATTTTTGAAACTTACTTGTATAAACTATAAAGTTGTTTAAAATTGTTTCCTAAAGACGATGAAAATTAGAGATCAAATTTAGTGGCAAATAACTGCATGGGTCTTGAGAATGTTTTCTTTAAACTCAACTTTTAATTTTTTATCTATGATGATTATATTTTCTTACTTCTCGAACTTGGTTATAATTTTTGTAAAAATTATACAAAGTTATGAATTTGAAATAAAAAGAGGGAGGAGAAGGAATTAATAACACATGACAATCAAAGAAAAATTCTCTAAATTTTCAAATCAATCATTCTGTATAATTCTAGTAATTGGAATATTTTTAGCATCCCTATCATTATGAGCATATTTGCAAATATTCTCATTTTGACAATGTAGCAGAATAGTTTATTTTCCTTTTTAATCGTTAATATATATATATGCTTGTAAATTCATCAATGAACAATACAAAATACATTTCTCTATACACTTTCTATTGTAATATCAAAAGGATACTTTGTCTTATAATTTTCTTCTAACCCACATTTTTCCAATAACACACTTTTCTATAGTAAACATAACATTTATTACATACATTTTCTTTAAACCATCATCTAAAGTTTTTTTAAGAACATTTCAAACACATATATATGTCTACATATCAATCTACATCAACAACTATAGAGTTTCCAATGACCAATATCAGTAACTTCCTAACAACAACACTTGATGTCATTAACTACCTAGTATAGAAAAATTAAGTATAAACAATTTTACAAACATGTGATTTTCTAGATGTGGGAGATATCACATTGGCAACAAAACTTATTATGCCCAAAATCATAACCCTAACTCCCCTTTTCCCCTCTTCTAAGAGGACTAAGCCTAAACCATGACCTATTACACCACCCAATCTAAATTACAAATATATCCTAAACCTTCATTACCCAAACTCAAACCTACATCAAATGCCACTTGCCCAAGCCTAATATATGAATAAGCAAAATTATAGTTGACTTCCTACCTAACAATGTCAAATATATTAGAAATGGGGACATATTGTTGCGAATCTTCGATTTAGGCATTATGAGTCAAGAAATAACTAATCCACCTCATGATTCAACCTAAACACACTGCACACAACCTTTTATAATATGAACTTTTACCTCAAGTGATATCATCAAATGGCTACCTAAAATTGGTATATTAGCTCATATAACCTCTCATCCATAACTTATTGAATATGTGATGCTATACCAAGGTTCAAATCTATTGATCGTTGATAATGGTAACACTCTTTCTATCTCTTCTATTGGAAATTTTACTCTATCCAGACACCTTAAATCTTCATAGCTATATGATGTTTTAATTATACCTCAACTCATTACCAAGTTTTTCAAAGATACCCTTGTCTAATTGAGTTTTCTCCTTCTATTTACATCATGAAAGACCTCACAACTAGGAAACGGGTGACATCCACAATAATCTCTACCTTATAAGGATTTTATCCATTTCTAAGATCATGTTGCTCTCTCAGCCAAACAAGCTAGTCTTAATCTATAGTATCAACTTCTTGGTCATCTTTGTCATGTTACTTTTTCAACTTTGTCTCATCTTTCATCAAGTAAGCTAACGTGATAAATCCTTATAACTAATCTTTTTAAGAAAAAACATGTCTTTCGATGTCTTTTTTAACTGGCATCACCCTTCTTATCTATCCTCTTTACTAATATCCTTTTGGTTTAGTGCTTTCTCTATTGTAGTGCAACTAATTAATCTTTCTCACTTCTACACTTTTACCATAAATCACCCTATAAACCTATCATCTCTCATCTTTATGTTTTGATTACACATGCTTTCCTTTTCTTAGAGCTACTTGTTCTAACAAACTTACACTAAAATCCACACCTTGTGATTTCTTGGGATACTTCCCTATGGCCTTGATCCTCAAACCAAAAAACTATACATCTCTTATCGTATTTGCTTCATTGAAACCACTTTCTTTTATGATAAAACTCAAATCTTTAATACCTATACCTTCTCACCCCCTTAAGTCACGTTACTTATAACTTTCAACCTTCCTAATATAACCCCCCAACTATCCTCGAAAAATTCACCTTTACCTACAACCCACTCACCATCGTTACCACTATGGCATCCTATGATTACTCAAACTTGTGATTGTTCCTATATTGCCCATTCCTTTTCTAACTGTATTATTTACAACACTGTCACTTAATGCTTTCATAACCCTGAACCCACATCCTTCACATAAGCAATTAAATAGATAAATTGGTACTAAGTTATGTTTGATGAGTTCATTGCTCTTTATACCAATCAAACGTAGACCCTCATCCCTCCACTGCCCATTTCCAACATTACTGGATGTAAATGGATTTTTCAAACTAAACATAAACTTGATTGTTACAAAACTTGCCATGTTACCAAAGGCTACCATCAGTCTTTAAGTAATTATTACACTAACATATTTACATCTATTTTCAAACTAATAACTATATGCATTATCTTCACTCTTTCTCTAGAAAACAATTGTCCATTTTCAAATTAGATGTGTATAGTACCTTTCTTCATAGTCACCTTTAAAAGCCTAATTATATGGCTCAACCTATTAGTTTAAAAAACCTCCATCTTCTTTACTATGTCAGCCATTATCAAGAAAAATATTTATGGCTTTAAATAAGCCCCAAATGTTTAGTTTCATTGCTTAAGCTAAAAAATTTTAGAGCTTAATTTTTTACTCCCTCTAATTCAGAAACCTCACTCTTTATTCATTCTATTGCTACTCACTCTAGTTACATTCTTCTCTATATATATGATAGTTATAGATTCTCTATAAAACTTTATTTTTTTCTTTATACATAATCTGAACACTACTTTTTTCATTAAATAATTTGACCCTCTCTGTTAATTCCTTGATATTAAGGCTCGTCTACCTTTATGACCTCTTCTTTACTTAAATGAAATACACTAAAGATCTTCTCACCCACTCTCACTTTAATTCTTCTAAACCTTAGCACATTCTAAAAATTAAGGCACTCCTTTAAATGATACTATAGAATACCACAACATAGGCTTGATATTCAGTTAGATGTAAATAAAGTTCCTAATTGCTTCATTTCCTTACTAACATTCACTATACCAATCAAATAGACTCTCCAATATTTGCAATCAACCTTTTCATGTGGCATCTAACTAACTAAATGCAATAACCTCATCCTTAATGTCTGCTATAATGATAACTAGGTTAGTTGTCTAAATGATCGTTGTCTTAGTTATAGTTATTGCATTTTTTAAGTAAAAATCTTATCTCTTTGAGTGCTAAGAAATAACCCAATGTTGCTCGCTCTAGCACTGAAGCTGGATAGAAAAGTATTGCACTTACAATTGTTGAACTTTGTTGGATTAAATTGCTTCTTGGATAAATTAGATTGCCTTACCTTAAACCAACATTATGGTATGACAACTAAGGAGCTACATTTCTTATCGCTAATCCAATCTCTCTTATTCAAACTAATATATTGAGATTGACATCCACTTTCTTCGAATCTTGGTTGCCAAATAGGTGCTCTTCATTTAACACATTTTGATCACAGATCAAATTCCTAATGTCATGATGAAAGTGTTAGTAGCCTTTACCTTTAATTACCTTCGAGATAAACTTATTATTGCTACACCTATGAGCTTAAGGGGGATTGATAACTCATAAAAATCATAGAAGAATTCTCCATATTTTCAGTTCATTATTTCTCTCCGATTCTTACACTTTAAATATTTTAGCATCTTCATAATTTATAATAATATTTGCAAATATTTTCATATTCAAAATCTATTATTCTTAGAATATTTTCTTTCCTTTTTAGTCATTCTATAAATGTATATATAAGCTTCATACACTTATAAATTCATTAATGAACAATACAAAACACATTTCTCGAGATACTCTCTATCAGGAATGAATAAAAGAAACTATAAAGAGTGATAATTAATAATCTAAACGAAAAAAAAACACATCTTCTTAAATGAGTGACCTTGAAATTTTCAATGAGCAATCTTTAATGCATTGTGTGGGGGAGTTTGAAAGGGAAATAACTTTGTTTGTTTAATTTCTAATCTAAATGGGACTTTGAGTGGGTATATAAGATACATAGTATGACAATTAAAGGCTAATAATCTATTTTAAACAATAAATAAAAAACGATTATAAACTTATCTTATATGATATGAAATGTCAATAAAGTTAACGAGTATTAATAACACCATTAATGTTAGAAAAGATGTGTACATATTATTAAAGATAGTGTTATTTATTGTTTATGGTGTTAAAATACTTTACCTTTTTAGAAAAGGGTTTAGATCTTCTTTTCTAAATTTGAAAGGAACTTGTAAATTAACTTTTATTGCATATTAAGATATTCTTAATCCATCAAAATACCTACCTTTAATATATATTCTATTAAGTTAGTTTTTTAACAAAAGTTCATTAAATACATAACTGAAGATGTGTATGGATTAGGGTATTGCCTAACTAAATTCAAATTGGTTATAATTAAAGTTTCTAAGTCAAACCTAATCTAACATTGTGAGAAGCATATTAAATTAATAAATGCTAAAAATAAAAAAATATATGAATATAAAGATTAACGAGGAGCCAAAAAACATATGTGGTTCCGTAAGCATGTCTATGTCCATCATATGTAGCCTTCTTATACAATTAGAATTGTTTATTTTTTAGGAAATCTAAATTAAAAATATGTCTTTCCTATATGCATATTAGAATAAGGAAAATATTTAAATCATCACAGTATTGTATTCCCTCTCCTTGCTAATAGTATTAGGGGTAAGTACTCTTTACTAAGAATGGGTTCTAATTCTTCTTTTCAAAAAAGAATAATGCACTAAATAAGGAAAAAAGAGTACAACTGGCTTACAGAAACCTTAAGCCAATGATACTAGTTATAACTAGAGACCAGAATCTTAAAGAATGAAATCTTGTCTACTTCCAACAATAACATAATAAATAGAGCCACAACTTTACATTTAGTATACAATAATAGCCATGAAGATTTGTTAAAGAACAACCCAATTTGAAGTTATCTCCTAACTTGTCTTAATTTAAATGTTATGAGTTAAGATGATCTACCTTATCTATCATAAAGTAGCTAAAGTAAGAGGTTGAATAGGATGGGAAATGCCTTGAAAATTTCTTAAATTTCTTTCATTCCATGGCATAAAAGTTTCTCAACTTATAATAGGCCTTTAAGACTATAAGATCTCTTTTATAAGTGAATTTGGCTTACTAAACCTAAGAGAGAAATTGATTCTAGATTCTCCCAAAGTAAGAAAGCTTACATAATTGAAAACATTGGCTGCAAAAAGTTATAGAGAATCCATAAGTGTAAAGTAAATGGTTGATGTTCTTAAGGCTCTAGTCATACAACTTGAATGTCATATTTGTTTATATGCATATAAAAATTATTTAGTAATAACATATAATTCTAAAATTAATATAAAGATAACTTAAAAATATGCAATATCTATCGAATTAAAAAATATGTTATAGTTATCAATTATATATTATAAGAAAAAATTAGTAAGTCAAGTGACAAGTTTAATTTCAATAGTTACTAAAGTTTTAAACATAATGTAACTCCTACCACCTAGTAATTAGAGGTGTTTATGAATTTATGAAGAACCCACCTACTATTTAGAGGTGTTTGTGAATTTATGAGGAACATAAGACTTGTAATACCTAGCGACTGTTGGAAGACTCCATAAATCAATTAGATGTGTATAAGTCTTAAAAAAATAATATAATATAAATCAACTAAATTTAAGTATAAATTGGTAATTTTCACATCTATATGGTAAAAATAATATTATTTAAAAATTAGATCG
>JANZLF010000006.1:29661466-29674037 GCA_026546835.1 Erythroxylum foetidum | reverse complement strand
TATATACATATATACATATATATATATATATATCAAAAGAGGCAACACAGAGGCGATTGAGCGGCGATTGAGTGGCGATAGAGAGGCGACCACACATGGCCGACACCTCCACCGGCATGCGTGCGCTCCTTCCCACAGGCTCTCACGGGCGCAAATCCATCCCCCCGAATGTTGTTGTAGCCATAGCCATCTGAGGTCTCCATCGTGTCTCGGCCCAAAATGTATAAAGGGGAACCGACATTTTTCCTTATTAGGGAGGAAGAAGATCAACTTGCTGCTCCGTTTAAATTGGCGCTGATTGGAAAGTTTACTAAATGTAGGCCGACGATGGAATTTCTGAGAACATCGTTCGACAAAATCGGATTTAGGGGTAATTTTACCCTAGGCATGATTGAATTCCGACATGTCTTCATATGTTTTGATCTTGAGGAAGATTACCAACGTTGTTGGTTGAGAGCCATCTGGACATTTGACAGACATATCATGAGAGTCTTTAAATGGTCGCCGGATTTTCACCCGGATCATGAATCCTCTGTTGTTCCAATTTGGGTATCTTTTGAGGGATGGCTGATTCATTGCTTCAATGAGAAATACCTCCACTGGCTGGCAACAATGATAGGGGTTCCATTAAAAATTGATGTTCCAACGCTCAATTTATCTCGACCCTCAATTGCTAGAGTGTGTATTGAAGTTGATTTGTTGAAGGAGCTGCCGACTCACTTGCGTTTAGGAATGGAAGAGCATTCGTACTTCCAATCGGTGCTGTATGAGAATATGCCTTTATACTGTCGCTATTTTCGGAAGGTAGGCCACAAAGTCGATGATTGTCGTCATAAGCAACACACGCCTTCTACCTCTGATACCACTACAGATCTCGGTCGTGCTTTGGTTTCAAACACTGATGTCGTTCAGGTTTGGAAGGCTAAGAACAATGTTTCTATTACTGTCAGCCCATTCCAGATAAGGAGGAATCCCCCTCCATTCCTCCAACTGTTCCTGTTCTTGAGCCAGCGGCGTCCGCTGAACCTCAGAGTAAGAAGCCTCCTCCCAAGTCGAACGCAGCTGTTGCTTCCGACCCACCTTCTTCTTGCCCTCAATTGTCTTATCAATTTGTGATATTGCCTGAGCTCGATGAGGCCACTGCCATTCTGTTCAACATGTCCCTTCTATTCCCAAACCCCGTAATGAGTATCTTGAAATGGTTGATGACAAAGTGCTTGATACAGCTAATGACTGCGCAAAACTTTATGCGCTCATAGCCCCTGATGTTATGCTTCCTGAATTACGCTATGCCGCTACAGATATGCTTGATAATACTGATGTAGTACCGGTGGCTATATATGGGGATTCTACCAATGTAGCTTCAATTGATAAGGATTTAATTGCAGCAGTTCAGACATCTTCTGCTGCTGTTCTGTTTCCCTCGGTCAATTCTGAGGGTACTACGTCAACTACAATTCAGGATGATTTCTGGCTTGGTACAGATTCCAGTCAACAGAATGTGGAGATTTCCCGAATGGTACAATCTGAAGGAGAAACAACTCTACCGAAACGGGGGCGTCCTCCGGGATCAAAGAATAAGAAAGTAACTTTTGATGATGAATCTCTTCGCCGATCGACGAGAGCTCCGAAGTCTACTTACTCCGCCAATTAATCATGATTAGTAGCCTAATTTGGAATATACGTGGGGTGGGTAACCTGGCCTCACAACGTCGTTTAAAATCTCTGACTAAAATGCACAAATTATCTACGGTCTTCGTGATTGAGCCAATTGTGCAACCTGTCCTTTTGGATGGACTACTGAGGAAGTTACACTTCACATCAGGCTATGTCTCAGACACAAATAAAATCTGGCCCCTTTTGCCAATGCCTATTCAGCTACGTTATTTAGTGGTACAGAACAAGTTATGCACTTGCAATTAAGTCACGTTACTGTGCCAACGATTTTTTATATCTCTGTAGTCTATGCGAAGCCGACAAGGTGGGATCGTTTTGAATTGTGGTCTGAATTATGTGCTTTTCGAGCAGCTCATACTAATGTCCTGTGGTTATTGGGGGGCGATTTTAATGTCATCCGCAGTCTTGATGAATATAATGGTCTTGGATCTCCTGAGCTTGCATCTATAGATGATTTCAAATCCTTCATTACCTCTTGCAGCCTTTTGGAACTCCCAACGCAAGGCGTTGAATTTACTTAGGTAGGCAATAGATCCAACGGTCGGTTAATGAAGAAGTTGGATCGGACATTGGTAACTTCAGAGTGGGCAGATTTGTTTTCGATCTCTTCAATCCAGAACTTAAACCGAACGGGGTCTGATCATATTCCAATGTTGTGCCAATTTAACACGGAGCAAGTTTCCCGTCCACGCCTATTCCGTTTTCAGCGGATGTGGCTACGTCGTGCTGACTTCCTACATACGGTGAAACTAAATTGGGATCAGCCAATAGCATGTCATGGTATGTTACGGTTTTCCCTAAAGCTACGTCGCCTCAAATCCTATCTAAGATCGTGGAACAAAGAGAGATTTGGGGATGTCTTCCTTAATTTGAAAATGGCAGAGACAGTTGTGATGCAGTTGGAACGAGAGTTTGAAGAATCTGGGACTAATGATGTTTTGATGAGGCTGAATAAATCTAAAACTGAACTGTTACTATGGCTTCACGAACATGAGGATTTTATGCTAAGAAAGATGAGATTGAAATGGCTTAAGGAGGGTGATGCTAACACCGCATATTTCCACGCTTCTTTGGCGGAGAAACGAACGCAATTGGGGATCCATAAAATTAGAGATAGTAATGGGCAATGGTTGACAGACCCGACACACATTGAACTTGAAGCGGTTAGATTTTTTCAATCCCTCTTGTTACAGGAGGTAGTTGAGGATGAGGAGGAGGCGACATCTAGGGTTTTAAGTTATATACCGAGGCTTGTTGAGGATGTAGACAATGTTGTGTTGTTACAACTTGTTACAATGGAGGAGGTTAAGTAAGCGGTCATGATTTTATCGTCCACTAGTGCGCCCGGAGTCGATGGATATTGTGGAGCCTTTTATCATAATTATTAGGACATCATCTGTCATGATCTCTTTGATGCCTGTACTGAATTTATGTCAGGAATTCCAGTTCCCCGTGCAGTAAGTAGTACACTGATTACTCTTTTGCTGAAAAAGCTAAATGTAAATTCCTTCTCTGCCTTTAGACCAATCAGTCTTTGTACCTTCCTGAATAAAGCCTTCACGAAGATAATCACAGAACGGTTGAAAACTATTTTACCAAAGCTGATATCCCCAGAGCAGTCGACCTTTTTATCTGGGCGGGACATTATGGACAACATACTGATGGCTCAGGATTTATGCCAATTTCTTGACTACCATGCTCGAGGTGGTAATATAATTCTCAAACTAGATATGATGAAAGCTTTTGACCGTGTTTCTTGGTCATTTCTCTCCTGTATAATGGCGGCATTTGGTTTTAATGGAGGGATTATCAAGTTGATTATTGGGACCCTTCAATCCAGCTGGTTTTCAATTTTGGTGAATGGTAGCCCAGTGGGTTTCTTCCCGTCGTCCCGAGGCATTAAACAAGGAGACCCTTTGTCACCTTACTTGTTTATTTTAGTTTCGGAGGCTTTGACTCGCTCAATGCAATCATTTGTGATGCAAGGCAGGATATTGCCCTATAGTGTGCCTACTAGCTCGGAAGCCGTCTCTCATCTTTGCTTTGCTGACGATTTAATTATCTTTATCCGGAGTGATAAACGGTCACTAGCTCAGCTTAACCTCTTGCTTGCCGATTATGAAGCAGCCACGGGAAAAAAGGTTAAAAAGCACAAAAGTTGTTTTCTATTATCGGAAGGTGTGTCTCACAATCATAAAAGAGATGTTCTGCAGCTCTTGCAAATGGCCCAAGGCTATTTCCCTTCAATATTTAGGTTGTCGACTATTTCGGGGTAGAAAATCAGAGTGTATGTTCACTCATTTAGTTGAGGCAATTGAGAAACGTGTTTGTAGCTGGAAGAATAAATGGTTATCCCCTGCAGCTCAGATGATTTTGATCAAACATGTTTTATCCTCCATCCCACAACATGTCTTCACTACTATTGAACCCCCTAAATCCATCCTACATAAAATGGAGAAGGTTTTCCAACAGTTTTTATGGGGAAGCTATTTTGACGATAACAAACGACATTGGCGTTCATGGGATTGTCTCTCATTTCCGGTGGATGAGAATGGGTTGGGATTCCAGAAATTGGAGGATATAGTTGCTGCCTATTCGATTAAGTTGTGGCGGAAGGTTAAAAACCAAGTAGGTCTTTGGGATAAATTTGTTACCTCTTTATCCCCAACTGCACGACGTAGGACGCATTGGCGGAGAGTTGCTAAAGTTGATCGTTTGCTCAGGAACATACGTATGTTTATATCCATACTGGTTTGGTGTCATTATGGACAGATAATTAGTCAGGTCTTGGAGCTTTTTCTTCGTTGGATCAAGTACAACACCTTCCTCTCCCACTGCTCACTGTCCGGGATTTCTATACCCAGCGAGAGGAGTTGTTGAGCTGTATAGTACCACTCTTGCAACCTGATCACGCCGCATTTATAAATTCTCATTCGCAGCAGTTTTCTTATGGACTCGATCGGTGACTTTGGAAGCCAACTGTTACTGGCAAATTCAGTCTTTCCTCAGCTTATGAATTTGTACGCTCTAGTAATCCTATCAGTGTCTCTCTTCGCCAAGCTTGGAATAAGTTTCTGCCAAAGAGGATTTCAATCTTTGTGTGGAGTCTCTATAACTCCATTCTTCCTTTCCCGGAAACATTGAACAAGTTAGGTTTCGTTCTCAATCCATCGAAATGTAGTTTTTGTTCCTTGACAGCCTAAAGTGTGCAGCATATTTTTTATGAGTGTCCCTCGGTTAGACTGATCTGGAGTCATTTTTCAGCCCTGTTAAATATTCACTTATCTTTCCCACCTGATCTATGGTTATTTATCCGGGAGTGGTCCATTCTTGGAAGGGAGGCCACTGCTAGAACGATGATCATTTCAGTCATACCTTACTTCATCCTTTGGGAAATCTGGAAAATGCGCAACCTGTTTGTGTATGAGGGTAAGTCCACCACGGCCTCCTCCTTGATTCTTACGATTACGTAGCATGTTTCCTCCATGGTGCGAGTTCATAAATTATTTCCAAAGAATCGACAAGAAATGGTTGATTTATCCAGCTCATTTAAATGTATCTTTCAATTGCCTCGCAAGCCGGTGATTGTGACGTTGAGTTGGAGACCTCTGGATGATTGTGACATTGTTCTTAACACAGATGGCTCCTCGCTTGGATGTCCCGGTCCTTCAGGTTGGAGATTTGTGGTACATTATGCTACTGGTTCTTTCTTGTTTGCTGAGTGTCGATACTATAACTCGAATGTTAGCTTTTCCATGGAAATAGAGGCCATAGTTTGTGGCCTTTGGTTTTGTGTTGCCAATGGGTTCCGAAAAATACAGGTTCAAACAGACAATATGGGCATTGTGCAGCTATTGAACCATAATTCATATTCTTGGCCATGGAGGTATGAAACAACGCTTGAAGATATTCGTCGTTTACTTTCTGTCTCGACGTCGTCCATTATTCATGTTTATCGAGAGGTTAATAGCTTTGTAGATTATTTAGCAAAGTTAGCATCAGGTGGTAATTCGACACAATTCACGACGGAAACTACTCTACCTCTTCCTCTCCGGAAAATCTTGCGTATGGAACAACTTTTTGTTCCATACATACGGTATAAACCATGAGCCTCACATGTTTTCTTTACATGGCCTTTGTACTGCAATTTATATATTTTTGTAGGTCCATATATTAATAAAATCCCCTTTTTATCCAAATATACAGATTTTCATGCTATATAGTCTTTATTTATAAATAAATTTGAAAGTTATTATCTTCCTTTACTTTTAGCTTTGCAGTCTTCATAAGTCACAAGTGACTCTTAAAATGATTAGATGGATAGAGAAAGATTGTAACTCAACTAAAATTAGAAGAAATATGACATGCAAAATACTGTTATGTTAAAAAAAAAGGAGTTACTCTTTAAACAATCTCTAACAATAAGTTATAAATATTAATTTGTAACTTCAAAATTATAAAATTGGAATTTTTGCTTCTATTGTTGACATAGCCATGATTAATTATAACTTTAAAACCTAACTTATAACCCCTAGCAAGTGTGAACACATAACATATTATGGATTTACTTTTATTAAGATCACCTATATAATCAAAATCATCATAACCTTTTACAATAAAGTATAATCCTCCATATTATAATGCAACATCTTTGATTCCCTTAAGTTTGGAAGTCTCATAAAATTTACTTCTAAATACTTGAAATTATTTCTTGGTACATTGAAGCAAGAAGATAGATGGGTATTTATAGGTATATCAAATTAATTATAACCACATATTTCAATTATTTATAATTACCACATATTCTAACATTTACTTTGTACTACATATTATTTATCTTATCTAGATATTATTTATAAAATATCTAAAATTTTCAAATGTGAGTAATATCTAGATATTGTAAGTAATATGTATATTCTCATACTTGAATAAAATATAACAATGTCAATGAGTAAACTCAATGTTGAGTATATTGGCAAGACAATGTTTTTTATTTATAAATTTGTTTCGGTTGCTAGGCATGCAATTTAGTAAGGTAGAAATGTACTTATTCTACTTCAACATAAGAGTAAATTATTAATAAATATAGACATTTTTATAAATAAAATTTCAAAGTTTTTTTAATAATTAATTTAAAATATCTATTAAAAGCAAATCGCTTTGAAAGCTACCATCTTTCTTTAATTTTGGCTTCTTAGTCTTAATAAGTTACAATAAACGCCACCTTAATCCAATGACAATTTTTATTTATAAATAAAATTTGAAATATTTTATTTTATAATTAATTTTTAAAGCATCTATTAACACAAAATAGTTTTGGAACCTATCATCTTCATTTAGTTTTGGTTTTGTAGTCTTCTCCAGTATTTGTTTCTATTTAACTTTGTTTCGTTTGCTAACAATGCAATTTGGTAAGGAAGCAACATACTTTTCTTTTACTTCAACAAACATAAGAATGAGTAAATAATTAATATAAAGTATGCTAATTTTAAAGAATATTATAATACAAAAAGATTTTTTAAGAAAATGAATAAGATCAACTAAATTTATGCATCCTTTAATCTAAGATTCTGAATACCCTTCAATGAGAAAATAATGTCCTCAACAAAACATTACACGAAATCATCACCCTTGGGCCTAAGGACTATTGGATTAAGTCAACATAATAGCTCTATTGCGAAGATTAGGTGATAATTAGTCTAGCGACACTTCATCTAAGTAATTGAACCATTTCAATTCTCATTCAAAGTTTTAGGAATTCAAAGTGTATTTTCACATGTTAAATCATGAGTAGATAGACAAATGCATAACTTCTGAGAACTTTGTAGGTGACGCAGAAATTGAAAGACGACTCACAATCTCTATTATTAATGGCTTCATTTATATATATAATTGGCCAAAGGGCACATGTAGATACGAGTTTACCTTATAAACTGCTAGTAAAATCATATACTTCTTACGTATCTAACTCGCATCATATTGTCCCTCGAGGAAACAACTAAAGAAACCCTATTTTAACTACAAGGTATAACCCTAGTTTTAATGCCCTCTTTTTGTTTTAAATTTCGTAGAATCTTTCTACAAATGTTATAATCCTTTCAATTTGGCTAACTTGATGTGTATAAATTCATGAATCAATCAATATGAATAGTAAAATTTTGTAACCTTATGTAATTATAACTAAAATTAAGATAATATAACTCTTAAAAATTAAGGAGGTTTACGTTGGTATTTTCATTACTTTGTTAGTGAAATAACACAATTTTTATAGTGATCATGGGATCAATGCTACACATAGCCATCGAGTTTCATCATTAATTAACATTCTTTACTTAATTTTCTTGAGGCACATCTAAGACAAGAATTCAGTCACTTATGTTTGAATATTTTCTATGTTGGTATATTCTCCTTCATTTTCTTTTGCATTTGCATGAAAGTTAAATGCTTCTAGCTCTTTGTATTTGTAATCAGTTGACTTATACTCATACATACTACAATTATAACACTAAAAATTTGGTCTCCAATTTCTTTTGCCTCTACTGTCATCACAACTTTGACCTTTACCTTGACTGGTTATGTTTATAAAAGTGTCAAATTTACATCCTTTTCCTCTAAAATTTCCTCTACCTTTGAAATTTCTTCTTCCAAAAATTACATCGTCCTCTATTGTTGTAGCCACAACCTCTATTGCTTCCTTCTCCCATTTTAGATTGATTCTATAGCACCTGCTAAATTTATTTGGCTCTTCAATGCTTCTTCCAATGTTTTTCATTCTTCTCCAAGATTTTGCTTACATGAATTTCTAAATTTCCTTACAACTCAACTACTATTATTTCTTCAAGATCACGAAGCTCCAGTATTGTTGTATCAATGTGGTCATACTTCACTAGCAAAGCTTGCAAGATTTTTTCTACCATTTGAGTGTTTGTAATCTCATGACCATGCATTCTCATCCTTTTGACAAGATCCATGACACGAGAAAAATATTGCTTCACTAATTTTGTGGTTCTTATCACACATTTTTTATACTCCCACTTCAAGGATTGCATTTTTTATTTTTGAGCCTTATCTACTCCTTTATACGCAAGTTTTAAATTATCCCAAGCCTCTTTTGTTGTTTTCATATTAGAAATCTTACCAAACATGGGGTAATCTACTTGATGAACTTGAGACAATTTGGAACAATGTTAGCTGATCGTTTCTTTTATCTGCTTCTTTTGCATTTTTTCCAGTACCTTGATCAACGCAACTTCATAAATTATGAGCATCTAAATGAGTAGACATGAGAATCTACTAGTAATTGTAATCAACCTTATCATTTAGTTTGGGACCAGACCAAACAATATTTGGTGTCATCACTCAATCATAAAATTTTCTCCCTGTTTTTTTTAATAATACAAGCTCTGATACCAAATGTAAGAAGAGGAATATAGGAAGATGATTTATGAAATCTAAAATTTCTCTCTCTCTTACATCAAAATTCTTTAGTACATAGGTATTTATAAAACTCCAAAGACAATTATAGTGACTCTCTAGATAATTCCTAATTAATAACTTGTAGAAACATTCAAAAGATAAATGCATGAATCATACTTAATGACTTGAGATTTCTAAGCCACTCAAATTGAAAACTGGTTTAATTTTCAACAACTTTGTTTACTATTAAAATATGAACAAGATGATTAAGAAAGAAGTAATTCATGTGGGTGTTAATTTATATCCAATAAAGATGTAACAGTTGAGATTTTTCATGTTGACCAACATTTGCCATATGTTTGTGTATATCCTTACTCTTTCTTATTATTGTAAAAAAAATATGACTTCAAATTAAAACTATCAATTTCAATCCCTATACCAAAGAGTATTGAATTTTTAATATGGGCTGAGTATAGAGTCTACTTACAAGAATTGAACTTGGGTCAATTATTGTCCAAATAACTAGAACTGGTTGTTTAGATAGTTAACTTTTACCACTTATAAACCCTTTAACATTTTTATATTTAATCAATATGAGATACTCTAACACTCCCCCTCAAGTGCAACTGGGACTGGACATCCAGTTGTCACTTGAAATATACGCAGTGGTAACCGGACCGGGTTATTGGGACTGGACATCCAGACAGATAACTGAGAAATTAATAATCCGGACCAAACCTGCTATGATACTATATTGAATTTTTAATAAGGACAGAGTGTAGAGTCCACTTACAAAAATTGGGCTTGGATCAACTATTGTCCAAATAACTAGAACTAGTTGTTTGGATAGTTAACTCTTACCACTTATAAACCCTTTAACATTTTCATATTTAATCAATATGAGATACTCTAACAAAGAGGAGTCAACAATGTCTTTCTTTCGCTAGTTAAGTTCGATTGCTAATCACATTTGTACACCTTTCTACCATGTAGGAAAAAGTACCAAACTAGTTTTAATATAAATGTATTTTTACGTTTACCCGCTATAATTTATCCAAGTTTTAATTAATAAATTTTATTGTTTTGATATTCTTATTCAACAACTAAGATGACTAATTTTCTTCTCTCCATATTCATATAAGGGGAGATATAATATTTAATCGCATATCATTATTTACCAGAATCAATGAATAATTTCACAATGTCTTGATTATTTTATAAATATACCAACCAAATCATATCAATGAGTTTTTGTATTTGTAGGCTTCTTAACCGAGTCGAATTATTTCTCGTATTTGTGTCTCTCCCAACTGTTTTTTGTTATTTTACTTCAACAAGTAGAATGCATTAATGTTTGTGAGAATATTAGGTAGTTATTTATTTTGTACGATCTACTTATTTCATAAAATCTTCTATGCCATGGAAAGAGTAGTTTCTTTATCTACTTGGCGTCAATCAAGAATCAAGTTACCCGATGACAGAAATAAGAGAGTTGGCTTAGACATCGCATGTACCTTGAAAAGGAAGTGAACGTTGGATATTAGAGATGACTGTTACAACAAGTTGACACGTGTCCAACAGAAAAGATCCTATCTTTTAAGGTTGCTGTTGACGTCCACTAGACATTTGAAGGTAACGTAGACATTACATGGTAAATATAGGGAGGGGAGCAGACAAGGGGAAAAAAAGAAAAGAAAAGAAAGGAAACTCATCCTCAAATTAAATTATGCCATTTACATGAAGAAAGAAAGATAATTTAAAGAAATGTCAGTATGGTCACAGGTCGGTGTGCTTGGATCGAAACAGGGAAAAACCTGGGCAGTAGGTTGAAAATCTGTGCAAAAGACATACGGATATAGTCATATACATAAACTTTGTATACGCAACAATTAATATAAGCAAAAGAAAGACAATTATTCCCAGGGTTTCCATTTCTTTCTTTGCACATGTTCACTTTATATGTTTTAGGACCCTTGTAAAATTGGCCTATAAAAAGTTTGCATATCTCTTAACCAAGACTGGAAAGAGTGGTCTAGAGAGCGGGAGAGGACAGCCTGCGTGTGTGTAGAGAGTGAGTGTTTGTTTGTGTGCAATCGGGTAATATAGGGAGAGAAAAATGGGTAGAGGGAGAGTTGAGTTGAAGAGAATAGAGAACAAAATCAACAGGCAGGTTACATTTGCTAAGAGAAGAAATGGGTTGCTTAAGAAAGCTTATGAACTGTCAGTTCTCTGTGACGCCGAAGTTGCTCTCATTATCTTCTCTAACCGCGGGAAGCTCTATGAGTTCTGTAGCAGTTCTAGGTATTCTGTATATAATCTCTCTCTCTCTCTCTCTCTGTTCACATGCTCATGGATAGATGCATACATATTAATTGAGTTCTTTAGACGTTTGTGTTTTATCTGTATCCAAGATCTGTTCTTTCTTACAACCCATTACTTGTAACCAGCTATATTTAGGGTTTCAGTGGTTTCGATGGTCTAAAGCATGTCCTTTTCAAATTTTCTTAAATAGGGAGATATAACTTTGGAGTTTAGAGTTTAAATTCATTCCTGTTTTGATCCATTTGAAGTCTTGAGTTTCTTCTTTCGTGATTTATGAAGATTTAGTACTACTTTTCCCGTTCGAGATTCTTAAATGTCTTATTTTTCTAAAAGGTCAGGTACTAAATTAATCATTTATGTTAACCCTATATAAAATATGTTATGCAAGAATATTCTTTTTTGGTTCACCTTTGCTTATCTCCAAGGAAACTAGTTATTCTTTATAAGATCCACAATCATTTAATCAGATTGAGGCTTGTAACATATAAGATTCTAATATATTTATTACACACTCATTAAGTTTATTATTATCTCTTCTTCTTATAACGCTACAAGGTGTATTAAGCAGAGGCTGACTGTTGAGATACGGTGGATGTACGGTTTGCAGACCTAAATCTGCTAAACTTTGAGGGTGGGTGCAACTAGAAATCTGTTTCAGAGAGTGAGTCTGAGAGAAAGAAAGAGAGAGGTTGATCATTCTACTTACCAAAGCTGAAAAAATAATTATGATCAGATTGTTTTCTTTTCTTTTTTCTTTTTTACTTGATTTCTCTTAAACATAGTTTTAGTCTTGATAAAATGATGAGAAACAATTAAGGAGTAGAATCTGCAGCTAAAAATTCATCTGTACATAAACCCTAAAGTATAACATATGAGGGCAAACTTTTATACTATCTTGATGAGGTTATTACTAATGTAAATCATGCTTTACGTATTTCTTGTCTTTTCATTTTCTTGAAGTTTTAAATACGTAGCTTATCTGCCAAGCTCTTATGATCTCTCTTTTGTATATAATTA
The DNA here is from genome assembly GCA_026546835.1 of Erythroxylum foetidum. Taxonomy (NCBI): domain Eukaryota; kingdom Viridiplantae; phylum Streptophyta; class Magnoliopsida; order Malpighiales; family Erythroxylaceae; genus Erythroxylum; species Erythroxylum foetidum. The sequence goes on along the minus strand of JANZLF010000006.1, from coordinate 29,661,605 downwards.
CAATCTTTTCTTTTTCCTCTCCCCTTTTGTTGTATCTGAACAAAAAAATTAATTGGCTTCTGTGTTGATATTTGGCTCCTTTGTTGTCCCATATTGGTTGGGGACAACAATTGGAGCAAGGCTTTTACCTATAAAAGGA
>JANZLF010000006.1:29594979-29622801 GCA_026546835.1 Erythroxylum foetidum | reverse complement strand
CTTTCCTGGGTATTACTGAATCGGTTCACTTCACTAGTTGTTTACCTTAGAGGGAAAAATACCCGATTTTCCCAACAAAAACCAGATTATTATTGGAAACCTATTGAAGTTTGTTTTAGAAAGTATCTCTAGTTTGCTTTCTACATGCAGGGATGGGCTATTGTTGAAATATTTAGGATATCAATTCTGTAACAACTAAACGCGAAAACTAGAAATATTCCAGGTTCAGCACAAATATAACGCATCGTTGTAGTTAACTTCCGGAAAGATCACTGTTGTTGTAATTTTCTTTATTTTCATATGAATTAAGTTATTGCAAACATAAGCATCTTTTGTGGTAAAATTTTAGTAGAGCTCAATATGATTGACATTACTATATAGTTGCCACAAACACTTCAAAGTTTGAGTTAGATGAAGCAATAACTAGCATGATGCATCTTTCTGACAGCATGGAGAGGATTCTCGAACGGTACGAGAGATATTCATATGCTGAGAAGCAACTTCTTGCAAACGAGACTGAAGCCAATGTATAAATGGCTTACACCAGTCCCTTCATTGAATATGTTGAAATTTCTGTGTGATATAACTCTCTCACATAAATTTCAATTACAACTTTCAGATTAGCTGGACTATTGAGCATGCAAAGCTGAAGGCTAGAATGGAGGTTCTGCAAAGAAACCAAAGGTATGGATCTTTGCTGCTTAATTTGCAGCAACTACCACAACCCAATACTGCTAAACCCCACTTTCCTTTGTATGTTTGCAGGCATTTTATGGGGGAAGATCTTGATTCCTTGAGCCTCAAGGAGCTCCAGAGTCTGGAGCAACAACTTGATTCTGCGCTTAAACACATAAGATCAAGAAAGGTAGACTTTACATAGGAATTAATGAACTTTACTGGTGATGTATATAGAACTTAACTGACTTACGTAATTGTACGAATTACACTTGCAGAACCAAATGATGTATGAATCCATCTCAGAGCTTCAGAAAAGGGTGATCCCCCAGCTGCTCAACTAAATATCCCTTCTCCCAGTCTGTCAAAAATCGTGCTCTAAACAACAATGTGGTTCATTATTGGATATTTAAATGTGTTCTCTCTTTTTCTTAAACTAGAACTAGAGTCAAGATAAGATGGCTTAAGAGGCTTTTCATTTTAAGATCTATTCCTGGGTGGTGAGAATTTTGATATTAAAGGCCTATATTTCTGTTTGAATCTTTATTTCTTCAGGCTCTCTAGTGGCCGGTTAATGGATTTAAGGAGAAAACTTTCAACTGGCAAGCTCTAAATAATTATTGTTGCCCTTTACAGGATAAGGCATTGCAAGAGAAAAACAATCTGCTTGCTAAAAAGGTGCAATTTCTGAGAACACATGATTTTGCATATATCTGCTCTGCTTAATTGATATGAGATGTTTTGAACAAAACCAGGTGAAGGAAAAGGAAAAGCAGGAAAATTGGGAACAGCAAGAATTAGATGCCTCATCTGCTCTCATACGACAGCCATTGCAGTCTTTAACCATAAGGTCCAAAATGTCTCTCTCTCTATCACAGACAGGCACAGAAATCAGTATCCGCATTCTAGCTAGCTTGTCAGTCTACATCCACGCAATCACTTAGAAATGCATAGTTCTTAATAAACGCCCAAGGAGATGGTAGTGTTTGTTTGGAAGTGAAGAAGAACAGAATTTCCTAAAAAACTGTACCCTATTCACTAAACTGTCACGTCATTCTCATTCCTTGCATGCGTTTAATTAGTATACAAACTTTCATTTATCATTTGTTGCCAAGTATTTTGCCCTTTTCCCTTGGTGTTTGTCTGATTAAAGGAGCAATTCCGTGGAATCGTTCAACTTGCAGCAGCAGCAGCCACGCCACAACTTGCAACGGAGGTGAACAAGAAGTTAGTGCAGGCCATCGTCGACCCAACACATTACTGCCTGCTTGGATGCTTAGTCAGCATGAGGGATAACAGTGAACTGAACTTGGTGCTGGACTGTTACTACTGATCTAATTTATGGGCTACGCTACTATGTATATGTATATAAACAATAAGTATTTGTGAATTTGTTAGTTTGATTCTAATAATAGTGTTGGCGTTCTGAATGATAAACTTTTAGTAAATATGTCCTATTCCTAGTTATATTGTATAAGCTGAGGGGTTGAGTTATTTTATTTTTTTTGATCCGAAAGGAAAGTACATTAACCAGAAGTAACGGAGTTGAGTTCTTTTTAGTAGTAAAGTTGGTGCTTTAAGTTGTTGAGTGGTTGCAGGATTGCTCCATCCTCAGTTACAGATAACCTAAGTATTTTTTTTTTTAATCTTGGATTATACTGTAGTAATGATGATTAAGGACAACCTAAATAATGATTAAGGACAACCTAATTAATTATTTAATTATATTATGTAGTATTATAACAATAAGTTCATCATATTTTTTTGAAACAAATAATTAATCAAATATGAAATTGATAATTTCAAAACTATTAACTGTTTGATAATTGAGCAATGTTTAATTTTAATAGCTAATGTTAAACAATTAAATAGTTTTTATTCAATTAAAAATAGAAATATGTAGTGAAAGACTAGAACTATTAATAATTTTTATATAAAAAAAGAGAGAAACTAAATACAAATTTTGTACTTATTATATCACGTTGTTGCTAACTCACCATTGTCAAGATGACAATAATCAAACAAAAATAGAAATAGAGATTTTAAATATGTAGACAGTCAACGTAATATCTATCTATGGCAAATGAACGTGTCCACGAACGTGTGTACCCATTTAAACAAATGGCGACAGATTATGTCACTTTGTGCTCTATCCAACCAGCAATGTACGGTGATGGCCCGTTACTACATAGCTTCGTGGCAAGCACGTCAACTAAGAGGACACCCACTTGGGAAATTTTAGTCAAAAAACACAGGCGAGGCGATGCCGTCTTACACTCTCAGTATATTATAAATTACTCCACACAGGTACTCTGCCAAAACAACCATGGCTCTTTCGGTACGTACTAAGTTGCCCAGACTCTGCGTTAGTAGGTCTATGGCTAGTGTTCGGGTCCGGTCACCATCTCTTCGATCCAAACACTTTTGTACTTCCATTCAAACTGAGCAGAAAGTGGAGATTTTGGGCAATGGTTCGCAGAGTTTTGCTAGTGATGGGCGTGGCAATAATGGCAACAAGGTTATGGTGGCGGTTGATGCAAACCTTGAAGCCAAGAGTCCGCTTGAATGGGCGCTGTCTCACACTGTTCAAAATCAAGATACCATCGTTCTTCTATACGTTGCCAAGCCATCACCTCCAGGTTAGACACCGAAGAATTGTCATTGATCATCATTTCTGGCATGCATTTAAGAAACTTCCTGCACTCAAAGGATAGGTAAATTTTGGTCGCAGGTCCTACGTCGAACTTGAAGGTTAATCTAAGAGTTCATGAGCTTCTTTGTACCCTGAAACAAATGTGTCAAAAGCGAAGGCCTGGGGTGAGTTAATAGTTTTTCTTTGTTGACCAAACATGTTTTCCTGGATAACAGTTGATTGAGTTAATGAAATGGTACAACAATACTATTAAAAAGTAAAAAACATAATCTTGATGGGTCAATGCCAGTTTTGGTAGAACTTTCTTACTCAACATGAAGTTTGAGATTGACAAGTTTCTGGGTAGGCTTACCTCCGAAATTAGATGCAACCGGCGGGTATGAACGCAGGGACAACTGATGCCTGACACAATTGTTTTTGGTTTGTTTGCTTTGTCCATTTGTGTTTACTTTATTGTTAAAGGCAATCATCCAAAAGAGAGCAATAAGTCAACGACAGCCTCATTTCCAAGGGGCGAAGAAACATTGCTGCCAACCAATAATAGATGGTTAGAACGAACCATGATTCTGTGCACATTAGGCAACCAAAACCTTTTTCATTCATTGTAATGGGATGGTGGAAATTGTTTTCAACATGACGTGGATGTCGTGTAGGTGCAAGTGGAGGTAACCGTACGAGAAGGAAAAGAAAAGGGTCCGATAATAGTAGAAGAAGCAAAGCAACAAATGGTGTCAATGCTAGTGTTAGGCCAAAGGAAACGGGGTTCGATAATGTTGAGGCTACTGAGGCGGTGGAGAGGGAAGAAAAGCAGCGGTGGTGCGGCTGAGTACTGCATCCAAAACGCTTCATGCATGACAATTGCAGTGAGGAGAAAGGGCAGGAAAGTTGGAGGGTACTTGATTACCACCAAGCGTCACAAAAACTTTTGGCTTCTGGCTTAGACTTAGCATGCCTGCCTTTGAGAGAAATGTACTTGTCGAAGTGGGTTGAAATTTAATTAGGCAGCAAGAACTCAACACATCAACCATATCTTGATTACTGTGTCTCATGCGCATATTGTATATCACCTGAAATAGTCTCTGTTGATTTTCAGTCCTTCAAAAGCCAGCAGCCAATGAATGAAACCTTTTTCTTCCACATTCCTCTAAACCACATTAAGCGTAAAAGAGTGCAGGTTCCAAATTTCTTGCATAAATACTAAATGGAGGAGAGGAGAGCTCTCCCCTTTTTCTCCCAGTCACCACAGCACCCTTCTCTTTGTCACCAAACATTTCTCAAAACATTTGAACTTAATATAATTTGATGCTGGAATTATTCTATAGGATGCTTACCAGCAACATTACAAGAACCATGTTCATGAATGTTAAGATATAAATCTGAAATGCCAAGCACGTCATGAAGGAAACCTAGTTTTTTCTTACAGCTGAGCAAGTTGTCATGATCCAGATTTCATCACATTAGAACAACTTAAACCAAAAACAGAATTTACGTTTGGTACATATTGAGGCGAACCCCAATAAGAATTTGTGCTATTTGAACCTGCTGTGTGGCGGTCAGAGCTTGCTCTCGCTATTTGCAGCCACAACTTCTCCACGTGGAAAGAATGTACTGTTTGCTTACTGTATCAGTGGTTTTGCAGTGATTGGAAATAAGGAAGAAGGAAGAAATCCAGATTCTTCCTACAATTTGTCGCACAGATTTACCACAACTTATGGTGCACTCAATTCAGAAAAAAAACAAAAAACAAAAAAACACTATTAGCAGGATATTCAGGTATATTCACAATTGGGAAACTTCAATGAACAAATAAATATGATAATAAATTTATTACATCAAAGTCATACAAAGAATTACCTTCAATACAGACTTGATTGAATCTAAACCAACCGTGCCATTCTTAGCCCTATAACTGAATTAGCTGTGAACAGATTTGATCCTGTTATGTACAGAACAAATTACCATTTCTTCTCAACTGTTCATGTTGGAGGCTGTCCCCACAAAGCAGTATCAAGGGTCATCTGCAACAGGATCTTTTTCATACTTGTATCTCAAGTTTGTTGATTGCCATCAACCATAGAAACCCCCGTATGACAAAGTAGAATTTTAATTCCATGAAGATGTATTTACTTAGATACTTGTGCTTATTGGTCAAAAACATAACCGCGTCTAAGGGAAATTCTATGCAGCCAATCATAACCTGCAAGCACTCCAGCTCCTGCCACACCAAGAAGCATTTTTGCGGTTACCACCCGAAACAATGGCCTGTAACCCTCAAGACGACTAATCTCATGAAATGCATGCATAGCATTTTGATACCTCAAAGGCTGTTCAGAAATCAACATCATTCTCCATTTTAGTGTGTCAAATGGGTATGCACAAACCCCGGAGACTGTAGTGATGATCCAACAAACATTAACCCAACCTGCGACACACAAATCCCTACTTAAAACTTCGCATTTTAACTTTGAAATCAATCAGGATAAACAAGAAAAAGTCTAATGGAATTATGAACAGCACTATGAAATGCATCTATCAACGGTTGAGTTGGTTTAAAGGGACATTCTCTAACTCTTCAAAGAGCAGTTTCTCTAGAGATACTCAAAAATACCTAACATGCCTGATGCTTCTTTAACCACTTTTAAATGTCACCAACACTTAACCAGTCTGAATAAATTAATGCCCAAGAAAGTCTAAGGGAATTTATACCATGCTCCAAATTGAACATAACACAATCAAGCTTTTCTTAACTAAAACTAGGCTCACAACTAAAGGTGATGAAATTTACCTCAAGGGGTACCACCAAAATGACAGGTTTCATGGTATCATAGATCCCAAAATACATGTTTCGATAAAGAGTAATTCCTATGATTGAAACTCCAAAGCCTCGATACAGCCCAGCAATCCTGTCACTTGAGAATTTTTACCATACACATCCAGTAAACCCTTGAACTGCCATTGACTGTTATGTTTACAGTCACTTGCATCGGTCCCTATCCTTGTCCATGCATAATCCATATGTTAAAACAATAATGAAGTTGCTGCTCCAGCAGCACTGTCTGAAGCCACCTTTCCAGCAAAGCCCTTTAGGTGACCATCCTTTTCTTTTAAACATCCGAAAACACTTTTGAAATAACCCTTGAATGCAAAATAGAAATCCTAAGGACAATTAAGCACCTGTCTCAGGAAGTGAAACAGGACCAGGAAATACCAATTGGAGACAAAAAGTTTCATAAGATGATGAATTAGGAGCTCTGAGTAATTTTAAGTCAAATTAAACTCTATGCATCTGGATACTTGAGTAAGATGTTCAACACAATCCATCATATTGCCAACACACAAAATGAGAATGTCTTTCCAGCATACTCATCAAATAAAAGTTAAATTCATTATAGAAGTGCACATGTACAGCTTGTCAAACTTAGTTAAGCATTATAGCATGAATTTTGGCATTCAACAATGGTTTAGCAGTTAGCACATAGTTCATAGCATGTCTAAGGGTGACCTCGAAATCTTAAATGCAATATTAAAAATTTGGAATTGATGTCAAAACCAGGAAGCAAACAAAAGATTATGCACTTATTTTCCTGCCAAAGGGAAACGACTTGTAACATTTCGGAAACCAACTCAACTTCACAAGCAAGTTGAGGAAGAATAGGAAGCCAAGCAGCAAGAAAAGTCAAATAGAAAAAAAAAAAAGACCTTTAAACGGAATAGATCACTGAGGTTGAGGAAATTCTATCATCAGTAAAAAGGAGAAAAAGGAGAAGAATCTAACTAGGGAAATATCTTATGAGATTGGCCTGATTGCCTCTCCAAATGCAGAACAAGCCTTCTTCTCTCAACACCTCTCCAAAGCACTGCCTGACACCCATATATGGAGTTTTAAGTTGAACTCTTTTAATCATCTCTTGGTTCCGCAACAAAAACTTCACTCTTTCAATTGGTGCTGCAGTAGTCTTTGATACCACTGCTGCCATAACTCACATCACAAAATCTGCAGAAAATTTCTCAGGATTCCGTGAAATTTCCATACTTCCCACAAGAGACTGCAACTTTTCTCGATTCTAGAAGAAACCCAGAAGGGAAAAGGAGAGAAGATTCAGTCAACAAGCATAAATTTTTGCTGCCCTTATCATGCACTTCCCATCAACAAAACAGATACCAGACAATGGAAAAAAGGGCATCATGAAAAGACAGGAACCTGTGAGTTTTGAGATCGGTGACGTAGGCGAATCTCTGAGGGCAAAAGCTTCTATCTTCACTCGTCAGAGACGACAATGAATCCCAGATGGCGAGAAAACCAGGCGCGGGATGAGGCAAGTCCTCAAATTTACTAATTCTCTTATTAATAAATTCTGCTGAATTTCGAAAATCATTCATGACTTTGTTTTTTTTAGAAAAGAAAATTTGAATTAAGCCATAAAAGCAACCTAGGTGAACAAGTTCAATTACAAGGACAAAAGAGTAGTGTCACTTAGGCAGGATCATTACAACTCTTTTAAAATTGAAGAGGAAAGTTGTCAACATTCCGATTGGATAGAAGATACGTACCTGCAATTGTGAATGCTAATTTGATATACGATGGATTGCATGAGTTAATTATAAAATTGCTCTTTAGGGGGACACTTGTCTTGAAAAATGTGATTATTTCTCTCATCACATATATAGTTGTGATCACAGAAGATAAGGATATACAGAAACAACATTTTACATATTTGTTCGGATGGCTGATTATTGAGCACCATGTTTGATACTGATCAAGTCATTTGGAGCATTAGTAATCAAGCATCTTCTTAGTAGTGCTTTCCATATGTCACTGGTAAACCTGCATTTGAGGAATAAGCGATATATACTTTTTTCACCACTTCTATATAATAAACACCAGTTGGTGAGATTCGAAAACTTGACACGTTTAACAACAATTTGCAGTTTATTCTTTATGACTAGCCATAATATGATAGAAGCTTGTGGATGAAGATGATTGAATCATACCACCTTAGTCTAAGGTATGATATTTAGATCACAGAGTATAACCTTTTTGCATGATTAGTTGGTAAAAACGCCATTGGAGGTGTGTTTCCAAATGAATCTGTCTTCTTCTGTGTTAATTGTGGTTTGAATAATCTCATTTTTCATGCAGCTAGTAATGGGAACATGTATAAAGATATCCTTTATTCATTAAAGCTACGGCTACTATTGCTTTATGATGAATCATAGACTTAAACGGTGAGGCTTCAACCACATTATCCAAAAGACTCACAGATAATTGTCTTGCCCAAAACTGATGGGTTCTTCATTTCCTATTAATGCAATGAAGTTAGGTAATCTTTCTCTCATCTTGAGAATTGCTATCAAATAGGGATAGTGCTTCACATCTAGACCCCATATGCTCCTATTTTTTTATGAAATAATTGTGTATCCATTTGCACAAGAGGGATTGCTTGTCATAAATGAGTCTCCACAATCTTTTAGAGAGCATGACAATGTTCGTAGTTTTAAGAGAGCATATAGCAAGACTTCCTTAGTTTTTGGGGATCCAATTCACCCATTTCATTTTGATCCTATTGGAACTTTTAGTGCTTTTAGACCAAAGAAACCTGTTGAGGATCTTATCAACATATTTAATAATGTTGACTAGTAAAGCTAAATGGGTAACCCAATATATATTGATAGAGTTTAGTATAAGTTGAGCTCTTCCAGCTATGGATATGTGTCTAGAGCTCCAAGTAGAAATTTTTGTGTTGATTTTGTCAAAAAGGCTGTTGAAATATTTTTTGCTTACTATATAAAAAGTGATTGGAATGCAAAGGTATCTTAATGGAAAGGTTTATTGTTTGAAGCATGTTATGGCTGTCAACAATGAATTCTAGTTTGCAACACTCTTCGAGAGGAGAAAGCTACTTTTAGAGCAATTTACCTATAGTCCAAACATTCTATTAAAGATCTTTAGAGCTTTTATAAGAGATGATATAAAAGTAGCATCAGCTTTGTAGAGTAAGAAAAGATCATTAGCAAAAATTGAGCTGAAGTTTTTTTCATTTAGAATGATGTTTGAATCCTTCGGTTCTTTTAATAATTCTTTTAAGAAATTTGTTGACAACTTCCATGATAAGTGCAAAGAGGTAAGGAGAGTTAGTAATCACCTTGGCAAATTCCCTTGCAATTTTTGAAGAACTTGGTAGGTTGGCCATTAACAAGAATGCTATATGAGGGAGACATTATACATTACTTAATGCATTATATAAAGGAAACTGGAAACTCTAAGGCTGCAAGAACATTGATTATAAACTCCCAGTCAACGCTATCATATGCCTTCTTAAGGTCAATTTTGAGGCAACAATTAGAATGGCCTCTCATTTTGGAAAAAGTTTGAATCAGCTTCTGAAGAATCAAAATATTATCTACTATTACTCTACCAATAATATATGCACCTTAAGCAGGTCTAATATGATTAGGAAGTATTCCTCTCAATTTGTGGGCAATAATTTTAGAAATTATCTTATAGATGGAATTGCAATATGCAATGGTGTAAAAATATGAGAATTGATTAAGCTTACCATTTTTAGGAACAAGAGTAATGGATGTCTAGTTGATTTCTGTAAGTAAGGAACCTTACTGAAGAACTCTAGAGTAACTTCATATACAAGGTTTTCTGTAAGAGGCCAAGCTTTGAGAAAGAAGTTGATATTGAATCTATCAAGGCTTAGAGTTTTGTGAAGATGGAGAGTTTTCAAATTATCTTTGATTTCCTGGAGAGTGACTGATTTGCACAACAATTCAGTTTCCTGTGAAGACATACAACCCTGCATGATCTCCTCAAGTAGGAGTTTGTGGAGTGAGCCTCTGTTGGTTTGTTCAACAAATCAGAGAAGTAATTAAAGGCTTCTTAAAGTATCTGAGGCTATGAGTATAGCTTGAGATTATTGTGTTTAGGTGAAATGATTATGTTCATTTCTCTTCTAGAAATAATAGTTTTATAGAAGGAATAGATATTTTTGTCTCCACTTCTCATCCATTCTAGCCTTGATCTTTGTTTCAAAAGACAGTAGTCATATACGACAACTTTGGAATAATTGTGTAATGCAACTCTTTCCAATCCCTACAGATGAAAGGATAGAGGATTAAGGTAGACTTCATGTTGAATGCTTTTAAGACCCTTTTTTAGCTATATTGACAAGATGGTGAGTATTACCAATATTTTCCTTAAACAAGAACTTAATTTCTTGTTTAATGGGATTCAACTTGTAAAAATAAAATTTTTGTACCTTTTATTCTGATTCTTAAAGCTTTCCACTCCATCCTCAAAACTAGCTAGGTCTACTAAGAAATTTTTGAACCTAAAAGGTGATTTGGGTCTTATTGCTTCAATGAAAGAGAGGACAGGTGAATGATCAGAAATATTGCAACCTAAGAAGTTGGAGAGAGGTTTACTAAAATCCTATTGAACTTATTTCTGATAAAAATTGTTCCAATTTATCAGTGAATCAGTTTAAAAATTGTCACCTGAAGGAATGTTAATGAGTTGAGTTTTATCTGTGTGGTTACCAGACTCTAAACAAGGATTAGTAGTAGCTATACAGCCTTCTGCTTCTTCAATTTTCATGATAGAGTTAAAGTCCTTATAAAGGATCCATGGATTATTAATGCACACAACAACATGTTTAATCTGACTCCACAGAAAATTCCTCTAGTATAAACTATTATGAACATAAATGAAAGACATGAAGAATGGTTGAGTTAAGATCCCTGTAGAGACCCGCAGTTGAATGATTTGGTTTGATATTAAACTTATGTAAACAATTAGGGCAATAAAGTCATAAAGGACAATTACTTTGTCATTAGGATGCTGGCTATAATTTGTGAATATTTTCCAGTGAGCTAGGAAATAAATAAGCAAATTGCAATGATCCTCTCTAATTCTAGTTTCCAAAATGCAAGTTATACTATTATACAAAATCATATTTCTAATCATCAGGTTTTTGTTATGAGCATTTGCTACTCTAACATTCCCAGATAATATATTTATGATTCAACCTTCCTAAGTGGAGACTTATTTTTCCTATTAGATCTCCTCTTGGTGATAGTTTGAAATTCCTTATCTTATTTCCTTGTTGTTGCTTTAGTTTACTAGGAGTGTCAATTTTGCCAGCCTCTCCAGGTACAACTCTTTCTAGTAAGAGAGTGGACTTTGAGATATCAATAGTTCTCTTTTCTTCACTCTCTAGAGAAGTAGCTATTGGTACTTTGTTTGTTGTCTCTTCATTTTCTTCATCAACATCCATAGATGGATGAGTTACCTCAACAACTACATAATAATCAGCATTGATCTCCATTAGCTTTTAACAACATCCTGTCTTAGAGACTTTTCCAATTGGTCTCCAAATTTGCTTCTTCTTAAACTGAGGTTTCCATACATAACTAACTTTCAATTGATCATCCATAAGTTCCATATCTTCATTCATCCTGATGAATGGTATCACCTCTGGTAAGTTTTACATGGAAGTAACTAGGATGGATATCCTTGCAAAGTTAATTTTCCTAATCTTTATAATGGATTGATTCGTGAAAATTAACTTGTCAATGTAACTTGCAAGGTAACTAAGGCCACTAGTAGTCCAATACTTAAGAGGGACATCATGCAGACAGATCCAAATAGGAATATTTTCTTACTTAAGATCCTCTAATTTTAGTCCAAGTCTCTATAGTTGCAGCAAGAGAGGCTTATTGTGAACATTCCAGGGTCTAACTTGAACCACCATTTTTGCTTCTTCAGAACTTATAAAATTGAATAGGAATACATCCTCATTATTCACTAGTATATCCAACAAACTTTGTTGTTTCCAGTTATTTATAGCCTATTGTTTTGTAACTAGTAAAGCTATACTTTCATATAGGAAAAAGCTAAGCATTGTAGACTTCTATCTATTTGATCTTGATTTCAGAAGTTGTTCTTGGGGGGGCGGGGGTGGAGGAAGCAGGGGACGAACATAATCCTCTGCTCAAAAGTTTCACTAAGAGGACAGTAAGCCAACTTTAATTCAGGTCCAGCTTCTTCAACCACCTACGTATATAATTTCCTAATAGGACCTGAGTTTGAATTTGGAGAAGATGAGGCATTAAGTCAAAATGAATTCACGTTTAATAATTTTGTTGATAATCAAATAATAATAATGTTTGAAATAAGTGAATTGTTTTGATAAGTGTGTTAAGCATGCATTGAGAAAACACAAAAGAAGTTGCAAAACATAGAAGGAGTTTCAAAACACAGAAGAAGTTGCAAAACACAAAAGGAGTTTCAAAATACAGAAGAAGTTGCAAAACACAAAAGGATTTTCAAAACATAGAAGAAGTTGCGAAACAAAGAAGGAGTTTTAAAACACAGAAGAAGTTGCGAAACACAGAAGAAGTTGCGAACCACAGAAGGAGTTCCAAAATACAGAAGAAGTTGCGAAACACAGAAGGAGTTTCAAAACACAGAAGAAGTTGCGTAACACAGAAGAAGTTGCAAAACAAAGAAGGAGTTTCAAAACACAGAAGAAGTTGTGAAACACAAAAGTAGTTTCAAAACACAAAAGAAGTTCGAAAACTCAGAAGAAGTTTGAAAACTCAAAAGAAGTTTTAAAACTCAGAAGAAGTTCGAAAACTATGAAGAAGCAAGTTGAGTTAGTTACAAAACTCAACAAAATAACGGTTTCTACAAGAAGCAAGAAGTTGTTATCAAGATTCAAGAAGTGGTTGGAGACTCAGGCTATAAATACTAGTCGTAGTCAAAGACTAAAAAAACCTTTTGCTTACAAGCGTACAAAAAAATTCTGTGCAATATACGAGAGCAGACGATAGGATCTGATGAATCCAAACGAAAAAGTAGACGAATTGAAAAAGCAAACAAATTGGGGAAATTGCCATAACTTTCCCTACAGATATCGGATTAAGGTGTTCTTTGGATGGTTCAAAAGAGAACTTCAAGATCTAAAACTTTCATGAAGACTAAAAGAAAAATTCAACTTTCATGAAGACTAGAAGACAAATTCTATCTTCTAAAGGGTCAAAAAATGAGTAGATGATAGGATCAGACGGAACCAAATGAAAAATAGACGAATTGAAAAGGCAGACAAATTGGGAAAATTGTCATAACTTTCTCTACAGATATCAGATTAGGTGTTCTTTAGATGGTTTGAAAGAGGACTTGAAGATATACAACTTTCATGAAGGCCTTAAAGGCAAATTCTATCGTCTGAAGGATAAAAATGGAGCAGATGATAGGATCAAATGAAACCAAACGAAAAAACAGATGAATTGAAAAAGCAGATGAATTAGGAAAATTACCATAACTTCCCTAAAGATATCGGATTAGGGCGTTCTTTAGATGGTTCAAAAGAGGACTTCAAGATCTACAACTTTCATGAGACCTCAAAGACAGATTATATCATTTGAATGATAAAAAATGGAGCAGACGATAGTACATAGAAGGAGAAGTTTTGGTCAATAACAGAAGAAGCAGAAAGTCAACTATAGAAGATATGAAGTCATTATAGATGATATGACGTCATTACAAATGATACATCTTTACAAACGATATGACGTCATCATAGACGATATGACGTCATCACAGAGGATATGATCTATACTCCTGAGCATCTCCCCTTATATGGACCATAACTTTCAAATCTGATGTCTAAAAATTACATAATATATACTGTTGGAAAGATGAAAGACAGATCTAAAACTTTTTAGAAGAAATCTTTCTCTAATTCAGCTTAGATCAATTTATAATTTCCCTCGAATTCAGAACTCGAATTTTACATTCATCCACTAATGTACTGCACCCAGTTCTCAACTCATGACAAATTTTGAGAGTTTTAAAGACATAATTTAATTTCAATGTCTGCATAACAAATGTATTCATATGTCTTTGGTTTAATGCAAATTAATAATTATCTTGTTTGGATAACTAGAGAAAAAGTTATGGCTAAAATACTGAAAAAAATTCAGTGTACATTTTCCATATCAACTACCCATTTTGTCTCCAAATCTTTCCTTAACACAACTCATACCAAGATCACCTTTTCTACTTCATTTACTCCTCTTTCTCAACTCAATATCATCCATAAAGAAATTAAATTCATGATTAATCATGAACACCAATAACAGAACATACATATATATACATATCTTTCATCAACTTACTACACATATTCCACTTCATTTTTGCTTTCAGTTTACTTCTAACTTTCACCTTAATTTTTTCCTTTTCATAACCTCTCATCTACCAAAAACACCAAAGCAACAACATAAATCTATCCTCACTTCTCATTTACTACTTTAATCTCGTCTATCATTTCTAATTCAAGAATTTTCATCATTTGTTATTTACTTATGACTAATCACCAAAATTTGTCATTTACCAGTTCTAATCTTTTAAGAAAAGTTCGGGGTCCAACACCAAGATAGTTAGAGATTTATGTAACTAAGTTAGTGACTAGACTTTTGGATAACTTTATAAGCATGTTAGACATTAAGCATCCTATGTATGTTGTATTTTGTGTTAAACCTTTGATTATAATGTTAATATGTAATTAAATTTATAAATGAACATCATTTGATTTAGAAATGGATTAAGAAGTTTCCAAAGTTTCAATCATGTATGTGCATATTTCTCTTGTAGTTGTACATTTCATAATCCAAGTCTTTCATAGGTGTAGAAATTGTTTGCTAACTTCAAAGGGAAAACTAGACTAATTTAGGCTAAATTAGTCAAAGTTATCTTCTGGAAAGTTGTAGTTTATTTTTCTAACTTTCCAATGGTATATAGTATGAAAATTTTGAACATCAGATTCAAAAGTTATGATCCTTATAAGGGAAGATGCTCAAGAGTATAAACTGTATCTTCTAGTGATGACGTGTCGTCTGGTAATGACGTATTACCTGATGATGACGTGTC
The DNA here is from genome assembly GCA_026546835.1 of Erythroxylum foetidum. Classification (NCBI taxonomy): domain Eukaryota; kingdom Viridiplantae; phylum Streptophyta; class Magnoliopsida; order Malpighiales; family Erythroxylaceae; genus Erythroxylum; species Erythroxylum foetidum. Next base: position 29,607,532 of record JANZLF010000006.1, on the reverse strand, counting down.
GTCTAATGATAACGTGTATTTTCTGTGCACTGTTCATCTTACACCTTCTAGTCCAAATTTGACCGTGTAGATGATAGAATCTATCTTCAAGGTCTTATGAAAGTTGTAGATCTTTAAGTCCTCTTTTGAACCATCTAAGAATGACCTTGATCGGATATCCTTAGAACAAGTTATGCCAATTATTCCAAATAGGTCTTAGACTGAAACTTCTTCTGGTCACTGGTCATCTTACATCATTTGGTCCAATTTTGACCTTATAGATGATGGAATCTATCTTCAAGGTCTTCATGAAAGTTTTAGATCTTGAAGTCCTCTTTAAAACCATCAATGAACACCTTAATCTGATATCTCTAGAGAAAGTTATGACAATTGTTTCAATTCGTCTGACCCTTCATTTGGTTTCATCTGACCCTATCGTCTGGTCCAATTTTGTCCGTTTAGATGACAAAATATTTCTTTGATGTCTTTATAAAAGTTGTAGATCTATGAGTACTCTTCAAAACCATCTAAAGAACACCTTAATCCCTTATCTATAGAGAAAGTTATGCCAATTGTTCCAATTTGTCTGACCTTATTGTCTGGACCAATTTTGTCCCTCTAGATGACAAAATCTTTCTTTGATGTCTTAATAAAAGTTGTAGATATATGAGTCCTTTTCAAAACCTCCAAAGAACACCTTAATTTGATATCTCTAGAGAAAGTTATGACAATTGTTCCAATTCATCTGACCCTTTATCTGGTTTCATCTGACCCTATCATCTGGTCCAATTTTGTCCCTCTAGATGACAAAGTCTCCCTTTATAGATCTATGAGTCCTCTTCAAAACCATCTAAAGAATACTTTAATCCGATATCTCTAGAGAAAGTTATGACAATTGTTCCGATTCATCTGACCCTTCATATGGTTTCATCTAACCCTATCCTGTGGTCCAATTTGGACCCTCTAGATGATAGAATCTATCTTCAAGGTCTTCACAAAAGTTGTAGATCTCGAATTCCTCTTCGAAACCGTCCTAAAATGACCTAAATTTGACACCTATGGAGAAAGTTATGCAAATTGTCCTGAAACAGTTTAATATGGTTGAGGACAAGTACTGTTTCAGTTTAATGACTCCGAATGCTTGACTTCGGAAGCGGCGTCCAGCATCCATACTCTAGAAGAATTAAAATTACCATAATTCATATTAGATTCTTTGTACTATATTTCATGTTAGATTCTTTGTACTGGGTTGAATTAGCATACTCCTCATTTATCAACCTTAAGGCCAAAGTAAATTTGGTGTTGTTTAGTTTAAATTCGACACCTATTAATCTGTACTATACTACATTGGGACTACGTAAAGTAAAATTATGTGATTGATGAAATTTGAACTCCTTAGTTAATTTAAGAAATACTGGATAACAAATCAATATAAAATATCTCCAACTTATATCAGTAAACAAATCATCAAATTTTTCTTTGATATGTAATTCTTCAAAGGAAGGATAATGCACATACTTACCTATATTAATATGTCGGGTTTTGGGAGTAGCATACCATTGCTTTCTTTCTTTAGAGTTAAAAGTGAGATATTCGCAAAGGTTCAACTCAGTTGGCGACAAGATAGATGTGTTAAATTGATTTTATATAGTTGGATTCATCTTATACTTACCTTTTATCACTATTCGATTTGTATTTTTTGGACATCACATGATTATGAAAATTGTAAAAAAATAATCTTAAAAATAAATGAAACAACCTTATAATTACTAAAATTAAAATTAAAATTATTTAATGAAAATAACTAAAATAAGATTAGAAATAAACGAGATGTCATTATAACAATGCTGAGAGCTCCGTTGCTTGGAATGTTATAAGGAGATTGATGGGTTATTGAGTACGTAGGCATTTGGAGCTGCTATGTATAGAGTGTGCATTGCCTAGTACTGCTGCGTATTGGGGTGGTGATTTGGTGGGTTGTAGTAGCTACTTAGTGTGCTAAAGCATTGGCTACTGGAGGGTTAATCATGTGTTACTATGTGCTTGGGCTGGTGATTACTGGGTGCCTATTAATATGGAACTATGGATGCTTAGGACTATTGATGGTGGGCTTGGGTTGCTTAGAATGTTGAAGGGCTAAGCGTTAGGTATTGTTATGTCACAAGAGCCACTTGGTGCTCTAGATGTTAGCTACTAGGTTGGTGTAGCTGTACGGTTGCATTTTTTTTATTACATTAGGTATCTCGACTTAGCCGGACTAATCCTAAGCCCCTAAGACCCCACCCCAAGAGCCTTAAAGGATGTAAACCTAGAACTCCAAGATCCCTCAAGTTCCTACGTAGCCTGTACACTGCTGCGCACAAGGAGTCTTTACATACTTGATTATTCAGCTAATGATTGATCACTAGCCTCCCCCTGCTCAACATCAGGTTCCCATCAGCCTCTAAGTTCCCTAGTAGCTCCAACTCCTACACTGTCGTTGGAAGCGAGGCGTCCGTAATTGATCCGATCAAGAAGCTTTGCCTAGGGGGCTAGAGAATCATCAACAGGAACATTTCTTATTTCTCCTCCTTTGGCGTGACTGGAACTCAAGACCTCCTGGAAGGGAGAGCCTTAAGTGAGGAACTGAAACCATTTAGGTCATTCCTACTTGCCTGTACGGTTGCATTTTGGTGCTATTTGCACTTAAAATAAAACAAACTAATTACGGATTTGTGTTTAAATTATTTATGTCAACATTCTCTTTTTTAATTATTTTATTAATTATTTTATTTTTTAATTAATATATTTTTTGAATTTTTAAATCACAATTTCTTAAAAAATAAAACAGATCACTAACATTTATAAGGCGTGGTCATGCATTATGAATGTTAGTATTATGAAGTTTAAGAGTTTCCATTCTAGAAAGCTAAATCACAAAACGCAATATCTCACCTTATGATTTTTAATATTCTAAAATTTAAAATGATTGCTAGCTTAACTTGAGTTATATAAGGCATGATCACGCCTTATAAATTTTAGTATTATGGAATTTTAGGTCTTTTATCCTGATAGAATTACATAAGGAGTTATCTCACATTATAAATTTTAGTGTTGTGGAATTTAAGACTCAATTTGCCCTTAAACCAATAAACTAGCTATTAAAACAAATAAATGATAACTATATATAACTAAAGTTGAACTAATATCATGTTTTGGATTTCCTTTTGAAAAGCACAATTGTTTAACATCATTATACTTGATAAACCTTTTTCTTCTCAAAGTTCCAAATCAGTATCCACATACTTGAAACCATCACTCCTCATAAAATGATTTCAATCTATATATGTTCACCTTAAAAATTTTCCTCGTATCTAAACTTTTTATTTTCACCACACTATAAGGAAATATATTAGTGACAACAAAATGACCAAGCCATCTATAATGTAACTTATCTAGTATATGCTTTAGTCGAGAATTATATAATAACACTTTTTGTCCCACCTCAAATTGCTTCCTCAAGATCATATTATCATAAAATAATTTGGTTTTCATTTTGTAAATTCTCGATTTTCTCGTAGTCATCCAACCTTAGTTCCTTAAGTTTTTGCAATTGCAATTTCCTTGCCTCCCCAGCTTTTGGAAAATCCATGTTGCAACCTTGCACCGCTCAATAAGCTTTTTGTTCAATCTCCACTGGTAATAGACAAGTTTCACTAAAAACCAATCAATAAGGAGACATCCTATTAGTGTTTTGTAGGTTGTACGGTATACCTAAAAAAATCTTCTAGCTGTAAACTTTAATCCTTTTGTCTTGAATTTACTGTCTTTTCCAAAATATACTTCAATTCTTCATTCGATACTTCTGCTTGTCCATCCGTGTGTAGATGGTTTGTGGTAGCTACTCGATGTTGCACTTCATACTTTTTAAATAAAGTTGCTGATACTCTTTTGCAAAAATTGCTTCTTTGATCACTAATAATGGGTCATGAAACTCTAAATGTATTGAAAATATTAAAATTTATAGAATCTACAACAATTATAGAATTATCAGCATTAGTGGCTTTTGCTACCACCCACTTCAAAACTTAATCAAAAGCAAAAGTATATAAGAAAAACCACGAGATGAAGGAAAAGGGTCCATAAAGTCAATGCCCCATATATCAAATATCTCAATTATAACAATTGGGGTTTAAAGCATCTTATTTCTATGAGATAACATACCTATCTTTTGGCATCAATCACAACTTTTACAAAACACATAAGCATCCCTAAACAAAGTCTCTCCATACAAACCACAATCCAAAACTTTTCTAGTAATTCGTTTAGGAAGAAAATGACCACTTACATGTATAATTGTGACAAAAAGCTAATAATTTGTTTATAGTAGAATTTTCGTAAGTATGGTTAATCCCAAACATAATACTTTGCCTTATTCATCGTTTTTCCTTCCTAGACTTACTATATAACTACATAAAGTTTCGGTAGCTAAATAATTAACAAGGTTTGTGTACCATAGAACCATACCTTTTATTTTGAACAATTGCTCATCATGAAAAGTTTTAGAAATAGGTAAAATATCTTCATCCCTTACCAATATACTAAAATGGTCTACTATTGAATTTTCTGCTCCTTTATATTCCTTATTGTTAAATCAAACTCTTGAAGTGACGAAATCCATTGTGTCATCCTAAATTTAAACTCCTTTTCTAAACTGTATTTCGGAGCTACATGGCTAGAATACGTACTGACTTAGAGCCAAGTAAATAAGATCTAAATTTACTTAAAGTAAAAACAATTTCTAAAATCCCCTTCTCAATTGTATAATAATAGCATTGTGTGACATCCATTGTTCTTGAAACATAATAGATGACACGACTTTGTTTCCTAATGCTTTCCTAAAATAGCTCCTCCTGTATAATTGCTAGCATCACACATGATATTGAATGGTAGATCCCAATTTGGTGACTAAATAATATGCACACTTATCAATAATTCCTTAATTTTTTAAAAGCTTCTTAACATTCCTTTCCAAATTCAAATGGAATGTCTTTTAGTAGAAACTTTGATAATGATTTTGCACTCTTGAAGAAATCTTTAATAAACCTATAATAAAATCCTACATATCTAAAAAAAGATTGAACTTCCCTAGCATTTGTAAGGTATGGTAATTTCACAATTAAATCTACTTTTTTTATCAATTTCTATTCCCTTATATGAAATCATAATGCCTTGATCACCTATAAATTGAAAATTTTCATAATTCAACATTAAATTCGTTTCAATGCAACTTTTGAGAACATTATATAAATGATTTAACTAAACTCAACTGAATCTTCATAAATAGTGAAATCATCCATAATACTTCAATATAATTTCAATATACTTAGAAAATGTACTTATAGTGCATCTTTGAAATATAACTAGAGCATTACAAAGACCAAAAGGCATTCTTTTGAAGGCATACCTTCCAAAAGGGCATGTAATGTAGTCTTTTCTTGATTTTCTTAAGTAATTGCTATTTGGTAGTCACATGAAAAACTATCCAAAAAGTAAAACATGATTTAGCTGTAAGTCTTTTTAAAATTTGATTTATAAAAGGTTATGAGAAATGGTCCTTTTTAGTGCTTAAGTTAGGCTTCCTAAAGTTTATGCGCATTTTCCACTCATCATGTACTGTTATTAGTACCAATTCATCATTTTAGTTTCGTATCACTGTTATCAAGTTTCTTTGGCATAAAATGCATTGAGATTGCCCATTCATTATTCGAGATTGGATAGATTATGCATGTGGCTAAAAGTTTTAGAATCTCTTTCATTCTTTGATTGTTGGATTGGATCTTCTTTGGGGTTCCCTTATTGACTTAGCATTCTCTTCTTGAAGAATTCTATATATGTAAATTACTAGACATATGTGTTTTATATCAACTAAAGTCTAATTGATTGTAGTTTTGTAGTCCTTTAGAAGTGTTACCAGCCTTTCCTCTTACCCTGTCAGTTAACTTTTTGAGATGATCACAGGTAATGACTCTCCTTCACCTAGATAGACATACTTTAGGTGATCGAGTAAGGCCTTTAATTCTATCTTCAGAACCTACAAAATAGAAGGCAACGTTTTCTTGTGAGTTATAGTAATTTCAACATTTAAAATTATCGAATCTATTAGCATTCCTAATAATGATTCTACAACTTTACGAGTAAGTTGCTTGCTCACTTCTAATTTATCATTAAACTCTGACTCATCTTCAACAATTTCTTTAAAAATATCTTGCACGATTGAATCCACCATATCGATATGATAAATTGAGTGAAAATCATTAGGGTACTTCATTATTCCTTTATTAAACTCAAAAGAAAGAGTACCATTATCCACATCATCTTTTTGTCTTGGTCATCTTCATAAATGACCTTCCCAATAAAATCGAAGCTAAATGTTCACCACTATATCCATCTATTTTTAAGATGTAAAAGTCTACTGAAAGTACCAAATTGTTAACTTGGACTAAAAACATCCTTTATAACACCAATTGGATGAACATAAGAATGATTGAGTATGGCCTGAAATTAATAAATGCACGTAATTCTAGTATAACATGCTCAAACTTCTTATGACCAATGGCATATAGAAGTGTAAGTATACCTAGATATTTGCATTTTTTTAGGTAACCTATTTATCACAACTGATACTTTCTTACCATAAATTATTTTCTCCTTATCCTTCAACTTCCTTTTATTTGTTCATAATTCTTCCAATAACTTTGCATATTTTAGAATTTGCTTGATGTCTTCTAAAATCGGTATATTGATTTATATCTTTTTAAAGGTGTATAAGATCTCTCTTTCTTATTACTTTTATTTTGATTAGTCAATCTACAAGAGAAAAAAGGTACAGTTGATATTAATAAAGATAAATCCTCTTGTACCTTTACTGATTCTTGAGTTAGAGGTTTATCTTTCTTCACTATTTCTTCATGATTTTCTACTTCCATTAGTATGGAGGATCTAGATTGAATTTCCTTCCCACATTCTCATTGTAATTGCACTTACATTCTCTTTAGGATTCACGACCTTTTGTGAAGGTAATTTTCCTGATGCTTATGCTTCCAATTCATTAACTAAGGTAGCTAATTAAGTGATCTAATTTCCTAATTTTTGAAGACTTGCTTTTGTTTCCTATTAAAATTATTGAATGTTAGTGGCAAGTTCCTTAATAATTTCATCCAAAGGCATACTTAAATTTAAAGATTAAGATTGAGCATGTGTAGGTGTTTGGGGTTGTCTATTGAATAAGGTTGGTGTCTTTATTTCTCTCCTTAATTTCCATAGCTAAAATTCAAATGATCTCTTCATCCTATATTATAATGATTGAAATAAGGGTCATATTTTTATTGAGGTTGACAAGGAAATCTCTCTATTTTGTTAGATTTTTTTAAAGGAGTTTTGTTGTAATAAAGGGTGCATATTCGTAAGACATCCAGGAAATGAACATATTCTACACACTCATGCCGATTGTAATTGACCTATAGCCATTTGGAAAACTAGAGCAATTAAATCTAAAATTTTATCCTCAAGGTTCATATTACTTACCTCATTCATACGATCAACAACTTCATTCATCCTTGTCCTAAACAATAGAGAATTTTCAGCCATGTTTGATATCAATTGTCTTGTTGATTTAGGTGTTTTATTCACTAAAGCTTCTCCACTAGCTACATCTACAATAATCCTATCCATTAGAAATAACCCTTTATAAAAATACTAAATAAAAAGTTGTTAATGAATCTGATGGTGTAGGCAGCTAGCATATAACTCTTTAAACATCTCCTATTATTCATTTAATGTTTCTATGGTGAATTATCTTATCCCACATATCTCCTTTTTGATATTGACTGCTTGTGATGCAAGAAAGATCTCTAGGAATAACCTTTTCATCTCATTTTATTTTGTCGCTGAGCCAGAGGGAAGATAATATAGCCAATCTTTTTCCCTTTTTTTAATAAAAATGGAAAGGCTCTAAGATTAATTTGTTCTTTAGTCACTCCTTGAGGCTTCATTTCCAAGCAAATAACATGACATTCTTTCAAATGTTTATATGGATCTTCACTTACAAAGCCATGAAAAATTGGAAGTAAGTGAATGAAACCAGATTTCAATTTGAAATCTACCTTAACATTTGGAAATCATATACATAAGGGTTATTGACTTAAATTTGGTGCAACTAACTCCCTCAACATGCTAGGATTAGGACTTGTCATGATTTCTTCAACTTTTTGGAAATTAGAATCTTCACTAATTATTAGATCTATCTTAACTTTCCCTTCTGAAGGTAAATGAACTCTTATTTGCTTAGGGCCTGTTTGTTTTAGTTTGTTTACTATTTTTTGTTATGGTTTTCATAACAAGGAAACTCAGTCATTAAAATGTGTTTGATTGAGTATTGTTATCATTTCTTGTTTTCAAAAATAGAAAAACACAACTACTTTAAAGAAACATAAAAAAGATGTTTTGTAAGTTTTTAAAACAAGTTTCTTTTTTTGTGAAAACAACACTTCCCCATTTTTTCACCGTCTTTGTGTTCTTTTTCGGCTTCACTCTACCTTCACCACTTAACAATGGAGGCAACGAAAATTTGGTGCTTGGAAACGTTTTTTCCATCATCTCTTAGAAGTTGAAGGTCAATAATGAAAAGGCCACAATTGGTACAAGGAAATAGGAAGAGATTGTTGATGGTTGGAGGGTTAAAGTCAAAGTTTCCATTGAACTCATCTTGTTCGACGATATTGATATTGAGATTAGACTTGGAGAGGTTAGAGTGGGAAGAGGTTGCGATGATGCCAGTGGAGATGTATAAGTGTTTTCAGGAATCAAGGAAAATAAAGATGTATGGTGATGGTGTAAATTAAAGGTGTATGGTGATGGTGATAGGGTTTTCTTCACGATGAAGAGGGTTAGGAAATTAGCATGCTGGGATGATTGTGGCGCAAATAGTGGTAGAGTGGTTTGGAGGTGCATTGACGGAGTTCCCAGTGGTGCTGGTGATTGGCTTTGTAGAGGTTTTCTTTCTGAACCCAAGCTTACCAATTTGGTTTGAAACTTGAATTAATATATGAATTCTTAGAATTGAGCTGAGATGACAAACTTGTAATTATGGTGAGGCTTCTATGTACATATGTTATAGATCGTACTGTAAATAAAATTAAAGGAAAAACATTTAAAACCCTCATCAACAAGGGAAAATTTAGGAATTTGTCAATACAAAATCATGGTTTGTCAAAAGAATGAATATGTGTAGAGCATCATGTAATCCTCAGAGGTGAACTATGACTCAGGTAACCCTTCTAAGATGTTCAACTTTGCGATTCCCTTTTACATAAATTCCCATCCTTGTAACAATTGAGCCAACTACTTTAGAATCTCTGTATAAAGAGATTATGAATAATGGGTCTAACGATTCTATCAATTCAGTATAAGAGAAAGTGCAACTTGTAGCAAAGTCACCATAATAGCTCTTTGTATGTGTTTTGATAGGCATTTTGCTTCTATAAGGTATATGTTGATGATTAATTGTCCCTTCTATATATATTTTAAAAATAATTAATCATTTTATTTATAACCATAATGAGAACTAATTAATTTTAAAACATAATATATTATTTTAAAAATAATGAACACAAGAGAATAATTAAAAAATAGAAATAAGATGATAAAATAAAACATGTTTTTATTTTTAGTTTTTCATTTTAAACCTTAATGAAACAAGATTTTGTTTTTAGTTTTTATATTAAAAATCTCAACCAAAAAAGTTTTTGTTTTTTATTAAAAACAAAAACTAAAAACTAAAAACTAAAACTAAAAATTACAATAGAATACACAGAAGTGGAACCAAATGATCTTTTAGTCTCTTTCCTTAACTGATGCGTTGTCTTCTTAATTTCTGAATTATATTACAATTCACATTTTTTAGAAGAACAAGTCATACAAGACAAGATATTCGTAATGAATTATGAAATAACGTAAAGAAACAAAGAAAATAAAATAATTCCACAGTAACGAGACCAATATTGTGATTGGGTTGTTGATCCCCTCAAAATTAATTCTGATTCACTAAACTTTTGAAATTGTCGCGAAACTAGCTTGAGTCTTAAGAGAATTAAAAAATATTTTCTTAATTTCAATTGTCCAAACAAAGTGGGGGTCTATGATTAACTAATGAACTAAAGTTAACAAAGAATCCAAATAAATCATCTGAATATAAAAAAGTGAGAAATTCAATTTTAACTAATTTTGATTCAAGAGAAATATCTTATATAATTGTAATATTGATCAGTGATCTAAGAAGAATAATTTTCAAAATTCAAGCAATTAGTCTAAAACTTATTAGGATAGACATAATAAGTCTCAAATTTTCCTAAATTATTTAGTTCAAACCTAGCATTCAAACCAAAACATACCATAAATTGATTGTGTATGATAGCATTATATATCAATTAAATGATAATAATAAGTTTAGTAAAAAAGACTAAACCCTAAATTAAATAATTAAGACAAATAAAACTATTTTGTTTTCTTGTTTCTCATAAGTTAAATATGCAAATTCATAAACAACATATTAACTACTTATACCAATCCTTCATAACAATTACATAGTACCATATTCATGTATGATTATAAAATAATCAACTTCTAATTAATTTATTATATTAATCAATATTAATTATTCATGAAATATAATAACACAAAACAAGAAATACTTGAATTAAAATAAAAATCTAAGTCTATAAGAAAACTTCAAAAGGTTAGAGGTTAGAGTTAAAGTTTTGAATTCCTTTGAATCAGAATATTTGGACTTAGGCACATATGGTTTAGTTCTAATACCAAAAATACAAGAAAAGATGAAAGAAGATGAGAAAACTACAAAGAAATGAAATAGAATGATGTTAACAAGTGTTGGACATGTTGTTCTCCTCTATTCTTGCTCAAAACCTAACCTCCTCCTACTTTACCAAAGATTCCTATCATTAGTTAAGAAGTGGACGTTTTGAGAGTGTCTCTCTCTAGGGTTTCTTCCTAGATTGCGTTCACAAGACTGGTTTCTTCGACTGGGATTCAGGACGACGCTATTGCTATTTTGCTTGGGGTTTTTCCTCTTTCTGGAGTTATTCTTTGGGGTGTGACTGTCTCTTGGAGGGCGGTGAACGGTTGGCAGGGATTTCTCAGCAGCCCTCGTCGTCTCCCTCCGACGGGTGAGGTGTATTCTCGGGAGGGGAACTCATGGGTAAAAAGAAACCCAAAGATCCGGGGCTGAAGAGTGCTGGGGATTTATCCCCCTCCTCTGACCCTTCTCCGGTGACTGTTGCGTCGGCGCCGCTGACAGCCATTGCAACGACGGTTGTGAAATCCAAACAGGGTACTGTAGGTGCGAAAAAGTTGGGTGTTTCTTTGAGGTCGGGTAAAGGGGTTGATAATGCGATTATTAATGAGACTATTTCTTCCTCCTCTGTTGAAGAGGAATCTGAGGAAGACGCGGTTGACGAAACATCTTCCACCTCTTCGTCTGATCCTTCAGAAGATGACTCGCCCATTGGTAATGAGGTGGACTCCTCTGCTCCTCTTCAAGTGGCGACTGATGTGGTGAGTTCTATGAGTCCTGACGTCTCTGGTGTTGACCCGCGACCTGCAACTGTGGTGGGTTCAGGACAACCGGTTACTAGTAATCCTGCTCTAGTGGCTTCTGATAATGCTAAGCCTTCTTTTGCAAGTTTGTTTAAACATAATCGAGACCTGACTCAGGGAATGCGTTTGGAACACATTCCTTCTCAAAAAGAGGTCACAATTTTGGCTGAGGATCGCCTCGATCTTGAGCAGGAGTGGGGCTATTGTTTGGTGGGTGTGTTTACAGGTCGTTTCCCGGGTATGAAAGCAGTGGACACGATTATGTCCCAATGGGGTGTGGAATGCAAGCTTATTCCTCATGAAGGGGGTTGGCTGGTTTTTTGGTTTGTTTCGGACGCTGATCGTACTACTGCTTTGGCGGGTGGCCCATATGTTTCGTTTGGGAAAACTTTAATGTTGAAGCCATTGGCTCCCGGCTTTGCTTTTCACTTTAAGGATTTCATGGCGCTTCCGATTTGGATTAAATTACCTAATGTGCCTCTTGATGTATGGACGGATAAAAGCCTCTCCAAATTGGGTTCAATGGTGGGTAAACCCATTTGTTCCGACCATGTTACAACCCAGCGTGCCCGAGTTGGCTATGCTTGGTTGCTTGTGGAAGTTGATGTTTCCAAGGCCCCTGTTACCAGCTTTGAAGTTAAATTGCATGAGGGTATTTCTTTCACCCAAACGGTTGTTTATGAGACTTTCCCGTCCTATTGTTGTGATTGCAAGCATTTTGGCCATAATTTCTTTACCTGCAAGCGCCCTCCTCAGAAGTTTCAGAAGTGGACTCCTAAAGCTAGGAGCTCCAATCCTATTCAGTCTAGGCCTCCTTCTGAGATAGTCAATTCGGTAGCTCCTCCAGCCGTTGCTCCTGTTTGGCAACCGGTTGCCCCCCCTTCTGTGGTCCGGCCTGGTCGCTCTGGTCAGGCGCGTCCCT
>JANZLF010000006.1:29580227-29594879 GCA_026546835.1 Erythroxylum foetidum | reverse complement strand
ATTGATTGTGTTTGGATTCCGAACAGGAGGTCTGATGATTCTGGTTATTGATTGAGAATTATTGAAGTGTTATAGGTATAGAAATGTGTTTGTTGTGTTGGGATTCCGGATAGGAGGTCCGATGAATTATGTTGCTGGAATTGAAATATTGAAGTGCTCTTTACTTATGGCTTGATTGTGTATAGTAATGTGTGAGATGTTTAAGGAAAAAGAAAATAGATATATTTTTTGTTTAAAAGATGAGAAATGATGAATTTGAAGAATGAAATGAATTGAGGTTGTGGAATTGCTAAATTTCATTTAGAAATTGGTATTGTTTTGAAACGTGGGCACGCGTTTGAAACGTGGGAACGCTTTTGAACAAATTGTGAGTGAAAAAGAAAAAAAATTATACCGGTTTCGGATTGGCTTAGATTAAATGTCTTATTGGTTTCCAACGCTAATTTAGTTTTCCTAAATATACGTTCACGGATGTCGGAATTTGAACATTTAGTTGATTGATCGTTTTGTTTTCTTTGTACCCGAGATTATGTAAATCCGTTCCTTCGATTCCGCTTTATGATTTTTCCGAGCCTTTGGATTTTCTATGGCTCCTTAAGATTTTGATTTCATTTTGTTTCTTTCGCTTTCCGATCCGAATTGTGTTTTGCTTTTGTTTTGGCCCACTTTCATTTAGGATCCATTCTTGGTTTCGCTTCCTGTTTTTCGTTTTTTTGGTTAGGGTCCGGTTTTAAAAATCGGGTCCCAACAGTAATGCCCCTCAAGAGAGAGAGGCCCAGTTACCTAATGTTAATGTAATAACAATTAAGAATGTGAAAGATATTTCCCACCAAGCAACACATAGTTTAATTTGAAACTCTATAAACAAATAACTTCCCTAAAAGAGACTGGAAGTTCATAGCACAAAAACACTCACACAGAGAAAAAAAAGCCTAATTTTCAACAACCCTATATGCAAAAAATTCAAATTACCAAACAATAAGGCCAAAGGATCTTACAACCTAAAACAATAAAAAAAAAGAAACCAAATGGGAAAAATGAAAAAGGAAATCAAAAGAAGTACCTGATCTAACTGTGCGCAGTAAAAAGACCCCAGGGTAATCAACCTTGCTTCCAAAGAGTTGAATGTTAAGCGTCATCATGCTACTTTTCTACAAGAGGCTGAAAGAATGTTTTATCATCAAAAAGCGAAAGGCGTTCATCTGATGGAAGCGGACAGTAGTACTCGCTATTTCCACTCCATTGTACGAAAACGCAATCACTTTAATGAGATCTCCTATTTGATTAAATCTGATGGTTCATCTACTTCGTCGATGGGGGAGGTTGTTTCGAAAATTGTACAATATTTTCAGGGGCTTCTTGGTCTGTCGGTTCCATGTGACCCTCTTGATCCATGTGTGGTGAATAATGGCCCTTTGTTAACTTCGGAGCAAGGTGCGCGCTTAGTGGCACCGATCTTGGATCAGGAAATTAAATCTGCCTTGTTTGGTATTGGTAACGAGAAAGCTCCGGGTCCTGATGGCTTTACTGCTGCATTTTTTAAACACCAATGGGACTTGGTTGGTGGATCCCTTACTGCGGCTGTCAAGGAATTTTTTACTAGTGGTCGACTTTTACGCCAAACCAACCATTCAATCCTTACCCTTATTCCGAAGACTCACCTCCCTCCGAAAGTTACTAATTTTCGTCCCATTGCTTGTATGAATATTATATACAAGGTAATCTCGAAGATCATTACTGAGCGTTTGAAAGGGGTGGTCGGAAGTCTTGTAGACCTTGCTCAATCTGCATTTATTCCAGGGCGCAACATCCATGATAATATCTATCTTGCCCAGGAATTAGTAAGGGGTTACAGTCGTAAGAGGATTTCCCCAAGGTGTCTGCTTAAAGTTGATTTGTCCAAATCATATGATCGAATTTCTTGGCAATTTCTGTTAGATTTATTGACTGGGTTGGGTTTTCCCCCTCGGTTTATTGGTTGGATCCAGGAATGTCTAACCACAGCTTCATTTTCAGTCTCTATTAACGGTAACCTGCATGGGTTCTTTCCTGGACGTAGGGGCTTGCGCCAGGGGGATCCGATGTCACCTCTGTTGTTTGTTTTATGCCTGGAATATTTCTCTCGCGAGCTCAAATTCCGCACATCCAATACTGATTTTCATTTTCACCCCAAGTGCCAGCCATTGCACATCACCCACTTGGCCTTTGCTGATGATGTTATGTTATTCTCCAGGGGTGATCTTCCCTCTGTTGGTATTTTATTATCTAGTTTAAATGCTCTGAACCGGGTGGCAGGGTTAACGGTCAATCATCATAAATCGAATATTTTTCTTGGCGGTGTTTGGGGCCTGGAGCGTGAATCTATTTTACAGCTGACGGAGTTTGGTTTAGGGGAATTTCCGGTTCGGTATTTAGGGGTTCCTCTAGCTCCTATTAAAATTTCAGTAATGCAATACGCTGGTCTCCTTGAGTCTGTAGAAACTTGTTTGACTATATGTAATGGCCATTCGTTATCATATGCGGGGAGAGCCGAGATTCTTAATTCTGTAATTCAAGGCCTCCTAACTTACTGGTTCCAATCGTTTTCTATCCCCGTGTGGTTATGGATAAAATCATTTCGCTTTATCGACTTTTTCTCTGGGGGGTAAACATTTTCGGGTGGCCTGGGAGCAGGTATGTCCGCCAAAAGCGGAAGGGGGCATTGGCTTGAAAAACTTTAAAGTTTGGAATGCGGCGCTGTTGGCGAAGGCTCTCTGGAATTTCCATGAAGAAGTCAATTCACTGTGGGTTAAATGGATTCATGCGATTTACCTCCATGGGCGTTCGGTTTGGGATTGGATACCTCATCCTCGGGACTCAATGCTCATGAAACGGCTGGCTCTCATTCGAGATGGTCTGTTGGATAAGCTGGGTGGGAGATTAACAATTGAATCTGAGTTACGACAGCTTTGCCATAATGGTAGCTTATCGTCTGGGATGGTTTATAATGTATTACGGTCTACATCCCCTCCCCGTCCCTGGATGTCATTTATCTGGAGGCGGTATATCCCTCCAAAGTATTCATTTATTGCCTGGTTGGGTTTGCGAAAGCGTCTACCCACTAAGGACCGACTGTTGTTTCTTGATGTTGACCGGTCTTGTGGTCTCTGTACTCAGGGGCTTGCAGAAACGGTAGATCACTTGTATTTTTCGTGTGATTTCACGAAAGGGGTATGGTTGGATATTCGGCGTTGGTTGGGTCTTCACCGTGAAATGGGGTCCCTATTGCGTGCTGTAAAATGGATTCGTGTTGAGGCACAGGGAGCGTTAATGAGATGTAAAGCAATTCGCTTAGCTTTTCTTTGCACGGTGTATTTTATTTGGCAATCACGAAATGCTGTGCTCTTGGATGGAGCTTCGATCTCAAGACGTGATACTACCTATAAAATCAAAACTTCGGTTTATAAAATTATGTATCGTCTTTATCCGGGTGATCTTTTTCACCTTTACGTTGGGGAGGTTGGGATGGTCTGACTGCTGTTTGGTTGGGATAGTTGGGTTGCTGGCGTCTGTACAGTGGTTATGGAGTCACCGCTTTTGGATCAGTACATGACTGAATGGCGGATCAGGTTACATACTGGCTGGTTTGCTATTCCGAAACCGTCTGCGGTTGGGAAAGTGGGGCTTGGCTACCAGATTCGGGTTGTTGGGCTTTGGTTTTATACAGGTTTTTCTCCTTGTTACCTTTGGCATGCTTCTCCTGTTTACATTCTGGTGAACTTTTGTTCTTTCTGTGTTGGGTGCTGTATTTGGGATGCCGATTGTGCGTCTGGGCATAACCCATCTCTCTCTCGCTGATGCTTATTTGGTGGTGAAACGATGTCGGCTTATGGATGTTTGTTTGGGTACTTGGGGAGTTACCCCGCCTACGGTGGACCCCTACAGGGGGAGCCTCCTGCGATGTCGTTTTATCCTTGGCGTGTTTGGGCTTAACTGATGACGTTTTTAGGATGCTCTCCAACGATGGCGTGTCTTAGTTGTTTGGCAGGAGCCTTGGTGTTTCTTTTCTTGGGATGGTGCTCTTTTAATTTCAGGATGTAGGCTCTACTTGTGGTATGGGCGTTTATCCAGAGGGCGTATTTTGGCCTTCTACGGTAATGTTTGCTTCCAATGTTGCCGCTGTTCAGGGTCGGGGCTTCCTCTTTTCATGGCTGCTGCTGTTTTTTGCTCGGTGCCATACGACGCCGTACTTGGATTTCTCTGGTCGGAAGGGGTTCTCTTCGCCGTCGTTCTAGCATCAGTCAGTATGGTTTCTTCCGGTGCTGCTTTTTCAATGTTTTAACGCTACCGTTTCAGTGCTCTGTGGATGAGAACTTATTCCCAGGCCCCTATGTTGGTGTCTTCGACATGATGCGGGTACGTGGACGGTGGGTAATGGGTTTCGGGTCTCCACCATGATTTTCTGGTTCCTATTGCATGCACCCTCTTCTGAGTCTGGATGCCTTAGGAACCCACAACGATAACTACATTCTTACGGGCGAGAGCTTTTGCTAGATTTTGTGTTGCTATTCTGGTGGTGCTGAGCACCTGGACGCTGGTTTGGTTGCATGTTCTGCTGTCTTCTGTGGTTTTGATACGGTGCCGTTTCCTGGATTGCGGTTTTAGATTTGAATCTCTATGACTTACACTCCTTAGCCTCATGGGCTTATTCTTCGAGTGGGCATACGTTAGCCTGCGTTTTGTTGTCCTTCTATTGGGCATTGCTACTATGCTTTTGAACTGTTAGTCTTAGACTAAATTTGGGGTTGGGCTTTATTAGATAGCCTTCATTTTGGTCGGGTTGGGCTTCTGACTGTAAGGGCCTCTTTTTGTTCTGTTTCTCAGGGGAAGTCCTGTCTTCCCCTGCTGATTGGGGTATGCCCCTGTGACTGTGTACATACCCCATTCTTTTGATAAATATTTACCATTTATCAAAAAAAAAAGATTCCTATCTATACAAATCCAAATCCTTACATAATAGGGTTGGAAATAAGTTTCTTAATCGAATTCGAACTTTATAGTGAATCTAGTATTAAGCGTGATCTCACCATATCCACTATAGTAATCTATGTACTTTTCTAAAATTAGTGATTTTGACCAATAATACTCTAATTTAATGTAATTTCCATTTGTCATCTCCTAAAATAAAATAAATATTAATTTCACCTTTTAAGCACCAAAATTAAGTTAAAATAAAAGAAATAAGTCCAATTAACATAACCAAATAACAACTCATCAATACCACAAAAGATTGTTTTAAACACCTTAGATCCATCATCCAAAGCAACAATAAGATGGATAAAGATATAGTTCATTGTACCAAATTAGGGTGGTTTAAATGAAGGGGTGTATCAAAAATTTTATGTGATAAGAAGATACTACTTAAGCTAAAAGGTAAATTCTACTGCTTAGCAATTAGGCTGACCATGTTCTATGGGACAAAATGTTAGTTTATTAAGCAAGTGCCTAGTTATAAGTTTATAATGGCAAGGATGAGTATGCTTCGATAGATGTGTAAACTTACAAGAAGAGAAAATGTCAAGCATGTAGTGGTAAGAGAAAATTGAAGGTGGCTAATATTAAGATAAATTAAGCGAGACAAGGCTTACATGGTTCTGATATGTTAAGAAGAGCCATCGTAACGTATGGGCGAAAAGATGTGAGAAAATTATAGCTAGGGAATATAAGAAAAAAAGAGGAAGACCTAAGCAGAATCTTGAGGGAGGTGGCGAGGCATGATATGACCTTGTTAGAGTTTATGGAGGACTTAAACCTTAATAAGAAGCTTTAATGAATTATGATATAGGTAAAAGATCATATATAGAGAGGTCCTTCTATTTTTATAAGTCTTTTGAATATTTTCCTTTGTTTCTTGTATCTTGTATTGAGCCTAAATACTTTAATTTATAGTATTTCCCCCTTTAGAAATAATTTTATTTTTAATGCAGTTATTTGTTTATATTTTTTACTACTGTTTTTTTGCAAACAGTTCTAATGTTTTAAAAGCTTTTTCTCTTTTTCCTAAGTATTTATCGAAAAGTCTCTTTACTAATTAGGATAAAGTTGCATACTTTTAGATCTCTCCAAAGCTTACGTTTCATTAAGATTTTTATTGGAATATTGTTGTTGTTGTTTGTGAGATGATTTAAAAAAATTAAAATCTCTAGACAACACTAAATCTTGTGTAACCTTATTGATTTTTACAAGTATTTGATAAACATAATGGGGACGTAATCTTCTGTCCTAGTAACTCTAGCCTAACTTTGTCTCAGTCCATTCCAACCATTTATTTATATGAGACTCACATAAATAGATGGTTGAGATGAATTGGGACAGAGTTGGGCCAGGATTATTGGGACAAAAGATTTGAGAGGAACATAATGGCATTTTCAATGATAAAGAAGGTTGATTGGACTGTGATTAGTTAAGATTTTAATAGAAAGTTAAAGGGAGTGCACCCACTAGATATAGATGGTCGAGTACAAAAGTAAACATACCATCAAATAAAGTATTGATTGAATGAAAGAAAGCAATGACGTGAGAGTAAACAAGAACTAAAAAACAGGCTTCTGGCAACCTGTTTTTGAACAAAGGTTATAAAAATCATTTAAAAATATCCAAAATCTAATATACTTTTTTATGATAATTTAATCTAATTGAAGGCCTAAGCTTATTTTACCTGGAAGTTGGTATGCCCATTGAACGGGTAAATCTTTGATTTACAATTACATGGCCCACCGTACTGAATGAACATAGGACCCAACCAGCAAATGTAGATGTTGTCGTTGTCATTTGCTCTTGACGGCTCCTAAAGCTTCAATCTCAATAACTATATAACTAAAGAAGAAGTCACTTCTCCCCTGTATTACTTTTAACTACGAAGCCCAGATCACCATATTCCCTTACAGGAACTCTACCATTCATTTAAGCTTCTTTTATTGGCTGTTGATTACAAGGAGTCGCTGCTTAGAGTCTTCGGTTTACCAAGGAACCTACTTCTAGTGTCAGCTGGTGGTCACTGCTTCGCTCATTCTCGTTCAAGCTACAAGCTTAGTTTTGTGTTTGATTGATTTTTGGACTTGACTATAGAGAGCAGATGGGTCGATTTGGAATCTCAAAGTTTTGGTGTTGAATTGTGCAGAAAGGGATCGAGAGAAGATGGGGAGGCGGGCGACCGAGTTCCGGCGCCCGGTGAGGAGGAGGTTTTCACAATGGATCTGGGCGTTACTTGGGATGTTCTTAGTTGCTGGGTTGGTATTGTTTGTGTTTCACCACAATCATCATGATGATCACGTCCATCAGTTTCCAGTGGTAAAGCTATTATCCACTGCCTCTGTTTTGATCTGTTCTTGTTGGATTGTTGATTTGTATGCTCTTTACTGCTTAGTTTAAATAACCTTAATGTTTTTCAGATACCCTTTTGATCTTCTTATTTAGGAGATATATTTGATATACGGGATTCTTAACATATTGCTGTTTACGTACTTCAGCACTTAGTGCCTTTAAAAACTGCAAGTCGTACCTTTGTTGAGTTTACGTCTTAGAATATGTTTTACATATTTATCAATTGAGCTGAATAAATTGGTTTAAGGAAATTTCTTCAAGTTGTAGCTTTCCTTCCCATATATGAGAAAAAACACTTGGCGCCCATTCGTGTTGATTCACAGACTTAAGTTTGAGAGGCAAAATGTCCTTTGCTTTATCTCTTTACCTTCCTCAAGCTGGCCTGAGTGCCGCAAAGTTGCTTCCTAGAAGTTTGATGTTGGTGAGGATATTTATATGCTTCTCAACATCATTATTTTATGTTTTTTGGAGAGACGGAGAGACAGAGAAGATTCCTTTTCAGCATGATAGAAACTCAGATGGCCTCAATAAGTGAGTTAAGATGGCCTGAAGCTACAATTGGGCACACAAAAGCTGACAAGATAGACATGTTCTATAATTCCCTATTTATTTCGTATCCTGGTACTGCAATATTTAGGTACCAAACTCTGGCTATTATGTTCATCCTATCAATCAGCAAGTGGCTAGTATTTAATGCTAAGAACTTAAGAGTAACTTGTGCTGCATAAGGGTTGGTTACAATCACTTGCCATGTAATCTTCCATTGTGGTTCTTTTTTGAATAACTTCATTCTGAATGAGCGTAGTTTAGTGTATGGATGGTTTAAGTTGTATAGGTGAAGGATATTTCATAGTTGGGGTCTTTGGTGATTGTGCAAAAGCCATGAGGCATGCTAATATTAGTCAGTAGGAATTGAAGCATAGTTTATCTAGAATCTAAAACTTTAGATGTGAGGGTGCAGTTTCTATGCAGATCTATGTTTATGGAATGGATTCAATCGATTGAGAGGAGAAACAGATTGAAAAAAAAAGACATTACATTGCAGTGTTCAAGGATAATCTAGTGTTTTTAGTCATTGCTAAAAGAGGACAGTGATTTAACATCTGCGGGATCTCAGATTGATCTCTCTCGTCTGGAAGATTGATCCCCCAAAAACTTTTTCCATCTGATAGCTTGCATGGAAGTTACTTATGTTTCAGAATGAATTTGGTCTTCTCCATACAGACCAAACTGTTTCCATAGTTTATACTTCGATCCTGAAATTTATATTTCTCAAAAAGCAGTGGTCGTATCTTCTTTGAATGGCTATAATAGCTTCCCCTTTAAAACCACCAGAGATGCTTTGCATGATAATTAGCTAGTCCGGTCAAGCAACTTTGTCATAATTGCAACCATAATAGCCATTACTTCACGTAAAAGCTACATATATATTTGCAGCTTTATGATCTGATGAATCACATGACCTTCTGGAGTGTAATGTTGTAAAATTTAGGTTGATGACAGATGGAATTTTACCCTGGTGATGTCTATTTTATTGGCAGATGTCAACATTTCGTCTTGAAGCTATTAATGTCTTCTCCTCTGATACTCATCATGATTAAAAGAGTGAGGTCCAGTCTAGTTTTGGCTTCCACTTTTTTTGAACAGTAGACGGTGGGAGATGCTCTCTGTAGCCCACTGTAAAGTGCTTTTTTTTTCCCCTCAAGTAGCAAGGTCAGGGCTTGTAGGTATTGTGTTTTGGAAATTTTATGTAAACTGCTTTTATGCTCTTTGTGCATGAAATTGGACATTTCTTATTGTGGACCTTATCTGACAACATGTTTCAGGATTAGCTAGCCATTCCTGAGGTCATTATTTTGAAACTCATCACCGGTGGTCCTTATGGCATGCTATTTCGTGTATGAATACTCTAAATATGATCAACACCAACCTTTAAAGAATCTGACAATTTAACAGTAGATTATTTACATAAAGAGGTATTTCAGATGGTAAATTGTCTAAAATCAAGAGCCTACCGAATACTTATCCATGGTTAACACTGCTATTTGCAGTTTAAAAACTGTAGTTAAGATTCCCACACGATCTTTATGGAATGATTTGTTTCCTTACCTGCTGAATTCATTTATTGTTTTCACCGTAGTTGGTCAAATATCTTTAGAAAGAAGTCATTTGTTTGTTTTGCAATGCTTTTTGATCTTTGGAATTCTTGCATACCCTCAATAACAATTCCTCGTTGAAATCTGTAGCATGTAGGTATTGGCTTATGTATAGTGTAAAGAGGCAACTGATTGCTGACTTATTTCTTCCAGGAAACAAATTCAAGAATCGAGTCAGTTAACCATGACAATTTTAATACCAGTAAAGAAATAGCGACCGTTAGCTCCTTTTCAAGGCAGTTGGCAGAGCAAATGGTACTTGCTAAGGCCTATGTAGTTATAGCAAAGGAGCGGAATAACCTGCACCTTGCTTGGGAGCTGAGCAAAAAGATCAGAAGTTGTCAACTTTTGCTTTCAAAAGCTGCCATGAGAGGGGAGCCCTTAACAGTAGAAGAAGCAGTGCCGATAATCAGTAGTCTGTCCTATCTAATTTTCAAGGCACAAGATGCTCATTATGATGTTGCAACCACAATAATGATGATGAAATCTCATATTCAAGCCCTTGAAGAGCGTGCAAATGCAGCAACAGTTCAGAGTGATCTTTTTGGACAAGTGGTTGCTGAAGCTGTACCCAAAAGCCTCCATTGCATGAAAGTGAAACTCACAAGCGATTGGATTAAGAAGGTGTATTTTCAAGACCTTGCAGAGGAGATAAGAAACTCTCCCCGTCTTGTCGACAACAATCTCTACCATTTCTGCATATTCTCAGACAATGTTCTGGCTACCTCTGTGGTTGTCAATTCCACCATTTCCAATGCTGACCATCCAAAGCAGATTGTATTCCACATAGTCACCAATGGGATCAGTTTTGGAGCAATGCAGGCTTGGTTTCTTAATAATGAATTCAAAGGTGCCACTATAGAAGTGCAGAATGTTGAAGAGTTATCTTGGTTGAATGCCTCATATGCTCCTGTTGTCAAGCGGCTCCTTGATGAAGATTTCCGGGCTTACTATTTTGGTAAGTATCAGGATATGAAAGTTGAACCAAAGCTACGAAATCCCAAGTACCTGTCTCTGCTCAATCATCTTCGCTTTTACATCCCTGAGATCTACCCGCGTCTGGAGAAGATAGTCTTTCTTGATGATGATGTTGTTGTTCAGAAGGATGTGACACAATTATTTTCTTTGGACTTGCGTGGAAATGTAAATGGAGCTGTAGAAACTTGTCTTGAAGCATTTCATCGATTCTACAAGTATATCAATTTCTCGAACCCAACCATCAGCTCAACGTTTGATCCTCAGGCATGTGGATGGGCATTTGGTATGAATGTTTTTGATTTGGTAGCATGGAGGAAAGCAAATGTGACCGCACGCTATCATTACTGGCAGGAACAGAATGCTGATCAGATGTTGTGGAAGCTGGGAACACTGCCTCCTGCTCTCCTGGCATTTTACGGACTGACCGAGCCACTGGATCGTAGATGGCATGTGTTAGGGTTAGGATTTGATGTGAACATAGACAGCCGTCTTATTGAGAGTGCTGCAGTTATTCACTTTAATGGGAACATGAAACCATGGCTTAAAATGGCCATAGGCAGGTACAAGCCTCTATGGGAAAGGTACATAAATCAAAGCCACCCCTATTATCATGATTGCTCAAGTTGAGTTGTGCTGTTCGACATCCTTAAGAAGTCATTGCATTATCGTAGAGTTGGAATTAGAAAATTTTGGCTTTGTTAGAAGGCTATTTTTTTTTTGGGTTATTTTTTCATTCTTCAATCATAGTCTCAAAAACAGGAGAACAACTTTTATACATAACAGAATCTAAATTATTGTTAGAAGGAATGAAGGATTCCTTTTTGGCTGCTGGGGATTTTGACAGCTGTAGAAGTAAACATTCTTGACAGGGCCTTGTAATAATCTTTCAGCTCCTTTGATATATAGTGTAATTGAATCCCCTTGAATCTGTTGCCTGTTTCTGCAAATTACAATGTCAAGAATATCCTGCTCAATTTACTAGCATTAGATTCTTCTTGCCAGCCAAAAAGCACTTGTTTGATCCAATTATTTCAGTTCTAGCGTTCCTTTAAACTCTCTTTCGTGCACACACACAGTAAAAATTGCAAGAGCCAATGTTTTTGATTGCTGTTCTGTAGTTTTGATGGGTCTCTAAGCATCTTGACATCCTATATATTGTTAACAATTATGGCCATCTTTGATTGGCTAGACAAATGTAAAGATATTAAACGTGAAGAAATAACTATCACAATTGTAATTTGTAAGCAGTTGAATTGGAATTTTTAATATTGAGTTGGCCTCCATGCACACAGTGTAAATTTCTTTATATATCCATTTTATCGGGTAAACATCGTGGATTATCAACTTTTTTGTTTTTTTTACAAGGAAAACTAAAGCATTAAAAGGCTAAAAACAGCGGCACGTCGTCGGAAACGTCGGTGCGTAGGCCGCGAGGGTAGGACACCCCAATTGCATCATGTAGTAAAGCGTTGCGAAGACACGGCGGCGGATCCTGCAAAGACTGGAGCCCTGGCCGAGATGCAACCGCTAAAGAGGCTAGAAGATTGACACATTGGTTATCCTCGCGGTGGATATGTTGGAAACGGACCTCCTACTGGCGACGGAGCAACTCTTGGGGACCTGTCAACAACGGAGAGATGTCAGTCAAACTGTTAGTGGAAGTGGAGAGGATATTGATTACCTCCAGTGAATTTACCTCTGCAACCACGTGACGATAATCGCTATCCCACGCCAGACTGAGCCCAGTGTGGACTCCCACAACTCTGCCTCCAGGGGCGTACCCCGACCAATATGCTGAAAAAAGCTGCCACACCAATGGCTGAGGCTATTTCTCAAAAGACCTCCAGCTGCGATCCGGAAGGACCTAGCATTGGCAGTGTCATCGGTATTGAGTTTAACCCATCCCTCTAAAGGTTTAGCCCAGCCCACTAGGGTACCCTGGGGAAGACTCGGGTCTGGAAAAATACGGGTAGCTATCGAATGAGCTCGGATAATCCAAAAGCTATAATCTAGGATAAGGTGAACGCCGTCGAGGGGCCAAGAAAAAGCAGCGTCGAAAATGCTTGCATTCCTCCACTTCCAAATAAATCAGCAGGTAACACCAAAGACGAGAGCCCAGTTAAGCTGATGGAACTGGAGGGGCTGACCGAGGTTATGGCCAATCCAACCCTCCACATTAAGAGTGAAGAAATCCCTAACGAGAAGGCAAGGAGGGAATTGACGTCATAAAGAAGTCACCCGAGAGCAGTCCCGAATGGCGTGGAGAGTAGTCTCCTCCTGCCTACAAAAATGGCAACTGCTGTCTGGAGTAAGGGAGCGTTTCACCCGCTGTTGATTCGTTAGTAATTTCTATTTGGCCAGAAGCCAGAGAAAGGCCCGTATGCACTGCGGACCAGGTCATTTCCAGATGACCTCCCAAAGCCGGCTCCACTCATTCACCCCGGAATGCTCAATAAGGGCATAGGCGGATGCAACTGTGAACTCACGGGGGTAAGTGGGGCCCCAGACCAATTGGTCGGTGCCTGGTCCATTGGGCAGCGAGCAAAGAGCAGCAATCATCAAACAAACAGAAGAGGGGAGATAATGGTGGAACCGATGCCAGTGCTAATCGCCAACCTCATCAAGGTAGTCGGCCACTGTATCGATAAGGACGCTAGACGCCACCTCGGTGGTGGCCAATAAGTGCAATGGGCCTAGGACGTCAAGTCAATTGTCAAGCCAGAAGAGAATCCGACGCCCGTCCCTGAGCTTCCAAGTTGCCCCTTGCCGCACTACAGGCCACATCGTAGCTATCCCCCGTCATGTCGAAGATGCCCTAGGCTAGTCCATCGCCAGAGGGATATGAGTAGTATCCAGTCGATACTTGGCTCGGAGGATCTGGACTCACAGAGTAGTGAGTTTGGTTAAGAGAGCCCAATCGAGTTTAGCCAGGGATGCATCATTAGAGGAGCGAATCCACTTGATGCCCAGGCCCCCTGCGGTCTTGGGTGTACAGACTGTGGTCCAATTAACCAGATGATTTTTTGTTGCTAGTCATGGGTGCCCCATATGAAGTTCCTCATCAATTTTTCCAGTCCATCACAAAGCTGGCGAGGCGACCGGACCGTCTGCATAGTGTAAATGGGAAGGGCGGCAATGACTGATTGCGTTAAAGTAACCCGACCAGCCAATGTCAACGTCCGAGCTTTCTAGCCCGAGAGTTTACTCTGGGCTTGATCGAGAATGTACTAATACGTATGGTAGGTGGTGCGCTCATGAAGCAAAGGAACCCCTAGATATTTGCCAAGATTGTTTGTACATTGGACATGCAACACTTGGCTTATCCGCTGAGCGGTGGCTCGGGGGACATTTTGGGAGAAGAACAGCTGGGTTTTATCTTTGTTAACACGTTGTCCCGAAGCCTCGCAGAAGAGGTCAAGGGTGCGGTCTAGAATCTCAGCTTTTGAAACAGTGGCTTCAGCAAACAGGACAAGATCATCGGCAAAAAATAAATGTGAGAGCGTAGGCCCCTTCCTACAAAACTGAAGTGGGAGCCAATAACTTAGGTGCACTGCTTGTTGGATTAGATGCCCCAACAGTTCCATACACAACACAAAAAGGTATGGGGATAACGGGTCACTTTGAGGGAGACCTCGAGAGGGAGAAAAAGGAGCAGAAAGAGTGCCCTGTCAGTTGACTTGCATGGTAACTCTCGCCAC
This sequence comes from Erythroxylum foetidum, assembly GCA_026546835.1. Lineage (NCBI taxonomy): Eukaryota > Viridiplantae > Streptophyta > Magnoliopsida > Malpighiales > Erythroxylaceae > Erythroxylum > Erythroxylum foetidum. The sequence goes on along the minus strand of JANZLF010000006.1, from coordinate 29,580,685 downwards.
ACACTGCATGATAACCGTGATGAGGGGACTCGGGAGCCCTATATCAGTAAGAGTGTCTTATATGAAGTCCCAACGAAGGCGGTCATATGCCTTTTCGAGGTCGACTTTGAGGGCAAAGTATCCCGTCTTACCCTGCTTATTCTGCATCGTGTGAATAGCCTCCTGGGCTATGATAATATTATCAGTAATATGCCGGCCAGGAATAAAACTACAGTGGTTATCCTGTAACATCCCGTCACCGATGGGAAGGTTATATTGGTAAATTGGGACGGGATAGGATTTTACCGCAAAATAGCGACTGAACATTTATTTGGCCTCTAATTGTAGAGGATTGAGTCATTTGGCACGTGCACTGATAGGTACATGCATTCATGACTTTTCCCCGGCATTTAATTGTGATACGGTTATGAATTGTGAAATTGTGAATAATTAGGTTTGCTTTTGAATTATGGAGAATT
>JANZLF010000006.1:29570038-29580127 GCA_026546835.1 Erythroxylum foetidum | reverse complement strand
GAAATAGTATTTGATTGAAAATGTTTTCATATTGCGGGCCCAAATTGTTTACTGATATGCGCGCACTCGATTGTTTTAAAAAAAAGAAAAGTGTCATAATGGGTTTTTAAACTGTTTTGACTGCTCTAGCATACCACCCTCGCTGGTCAAGGGCTCGGATATCACCGTCGATGTCGGGTTCGGGTCTCGCGGGAGTGGGGTGCTACATATCCGCCACTAGATAGCCAAGGTGGCTTTTCAACCGATTGACCACGATTTTTGTAATGATCTTATAGAACACCGTGCAAAGGCTAATAGGTCGAAACTGGGAAATGTAGGCGGGGTTAAGGGTTTTAGGTAACAAAAACAGTATGGTGTGATTTAGGTCCTCCTCCCACCTCTCAAGATGGAAAATAGCTTGGATAACCTCCACCACTGTCGGGCCGATAGTGGCCCACTGAGTCTGATAGAAGAGCGCATTAAAACCATCCACTCCCGTGGCTTTATGTGGATTCATAGCAAAGATCGCGTGCCGAACTTCCAGGACTTGGATTGGGGCCACTAGCTCGAGGCACCCATCCTCCCGAAGGGCAGGGAAGGCACTGCTAAGGAGTCTCGGCGAAGAAGACGTCCCATCAGAGGCATAAACCCAGGCATAAAAGGTCATCGCTAGGGACCGCATGATATCAGGATCATAAATTAACAATCCCTCGTCATCGTAAAAGCGGGCGATCTTTAATTGTCGTCTTTTGGCCATAGTTAGGGTATGGTAAAAATGGGTATTACGATCCCCCTCGAAATCCGGTCGCATTTGGCACGTTGGTGCCAAAAAAGCTCTTCTTCACATAGAACCTGCAAGAGTTCATTACTTAGTTGGTCCTCTATGGCTAATAACGAGTCGAAAAGGTCTGCGCGCATCGATCGCTGAATGCCCTCCAAACGAGCGAGGAGACGTTTTTTGCGATGGAAAATATGACCAAAGACGTCCCGATTTCAGGACTTCAGGTAGGTAGCTAGCTTGTCGAGGGAGGTCCTGAAAGTCCCCTCACCGGTGTGCCAATGTTCCGCAACCGTGTCCGTAAAACTTGTATGAGAGAGCCACACGTTCTGGAAACGGAAGAGGGGGTGACCTAGCCGTTGAGGGGCTAGTGAGGTGAATCAAGAGGGTTCGATGGTCGGATCCAAGGAAAGGGAGGTGGTGAACGACTGTCTGGAGGAAAGTGGCCAATCAAGACGTGGATTTGAAAGCTCTATCGAGCCAAGCTTAGATGAGGCCACGCCTCCACAGTTATGGACCCAAGTCTGAAATTGGGAATTGACGACCCGAGCAATTGGGGCACCCCCCATTTGTCCAACACAGCCAATTTAGCATTGAAATCTCTGCCCATTAGCCAGGGTCCGGGTGTAGAAATCCCAAGCCAGTGGAGAATGGACCAAAGTTTCTTTTGAAGAGGTTGTTGTGGACTCGCATAAACGGCTGTGAAAGCAAAGGACTGACCATTAACCTGAACCTGAGTGTGAATGAATTGACGATGTGCCAATATCACTGAGACGGCATAATCGTGCTTCCAAAGCAACCAGATGTCACTCAAAAATCCTACAGCTTCGACCCGGAAGGAGAAGTCATAACCCAGCATTTGAATAATTTTCGTCGCTCAAGCCCACTAATGCGGGGTTCGACCAACACGAGAATACCCGGTTTATACGTACGAGAATAATACCAAATAAGGGCCTGTATGCGGGATTCTCCCGCGCCTTGACAATTCCAGGTTAGGATCGACATCATGATTTATGGGGAGTGATCGGAGCCCCGAACCTTCGGGTGGGAGTCAGAAGTAGCAGTAGTAGGGCTCGTGGCCTCACTAATCTAGATTTCCATCCCAGTTGTTGAACTATCATTCGAGGGCTGTTCTCCTGCTACAAAATCGAGACGAGCAGGGGGAGGAAGCATATCCACTTCCCCTCCAACCTGTGGGAGGCCTCCTGGGGAGTCAGGTTCAACCGACAGAGGGGGACTTCCTGCAATAGCTGGACTAGCGTCCGCTAGAACCTGACAATCACAAATCATCTCAAAGTGGGAGGCAATATGAATAGCAAAGTGAGTGTCCTTTACCGTAGGGACGAGTTGGATCAGTGGAAAATTAGATGGGCCCGCCTCCTGAGAGACACTGCAAAAACACCATTAAAATTGGACTGCTGAGGAGGAAGTGGGGACTTACCTGGAGGCCCATCCCGCGCATTTGACTGGGATCCTACAGAAGATGGCTTGGGCTGTGCACGTCCAGGCCTGGAGGACTCGCCCACTTGAAACTTGAAGCCCACGCCAGAAGGAGACTAAATTGTTGCGTTTGTCTTGTCCGAAACGTCCAAAACTAGACGTGACAGTGATGAGAACCTCGAGCCTCCCACCTGCGACTGCGACGTGCGAGCTCTGCCCTGGTCTTTTCTCGGCAACGTTCCTCTGCGTGATTTACATTGCACAGTTTGCCACTGTTCAGTGCCGTTGGGTGTCACAGCTGTAGGGCGGGGAAGGTCTACGACACGTGGAGTAGGCAAACCAGTAGCTCCATTGTCAATTCCGGTGGGTTCCTGCGGGGCGTCTGAAGCCGGTTGGGGGTGTTTCGGGCAGTTGCTAGGGACGTGCCCGACCAGACTACATAGGGAACAGAGGTTGGGAAGTCCTTCGTAAGCAACCTGGTAAGTTGTTCCATTGAGTTCCACCGTCTGCCGAAGAGGAGTTTTGAGGTCCAAGTCGACTGTAACTCGAACGAAGCGTCCCCGCTGCGTGAGCAATGTGGTTTCGTCGATCTTCAGTGTGGTGCCCACCATGTTCCCCAGTGCACGTAATATCTGTGGGTGATAACGGGCGAGAGGAAGCTCCAGTATCCGAAGCCAGACGATCGCCCACATAATTCGACCGTGAGAGGGATGAAAATCTGAGTGCCATTTTTGCATTGATAGGGAGTGCCCAAAGATGCTCTAGGGTCTGGCAGTTAAGGCGTGGAGGAAGTCATCCTCCTCAACAAACTTCACGAGGAAAAAATCACATTTCAAGTCAATGATCTTCACCGAGCCGTTAGGATGCCACAAGGCGTGCAATCGAGAGCAGAAAGTCCGTAACCGATCCGACATCCAACAAGTTTCACAACAACTGCTCTATCCTATTGCTGATCAAGCTTGGCACGGAAGGAAGACGAGAAGAACACACCACCTTCGACTTCTTGGGTGATGTCACCATCTACCACCTCAACATGGTCTTCTTCAGGCCAGGCTAGCGCTTCGGAGGTAGTGGCCCCCGACGATGTTCCGGCAACGGCTGCACTGTACGAGATTTTGGGTCCAGGAGTACTCTCTTCATCCCTTTTCCGGATACGTACCTTCTTAGGAGGGTGCCCCTCCGGCTCATGATTGGCCATGCAACTCCTTGTGTAGTGGGGAATGCAGCGAGATGGGAGGTCCGAAAGCTTGAACATGTATCAACTTTCTATTTTTTAATTTGGAATTAGCGAATTTAAGAAAGTCAATGCCTTTCGTTGAAAAAAATGAATATTATCACAAAATGTTAGCAGAAAAATATAAATATAATCTTGGTCCCTAAACTCTATTATATGGTTTTGTTATTTAAATTGATTCTAATTTTTAGTATTTGTATTTAACTCTTTTATCATTATACAATTAGGAAAGAAAAGAAGAAATAGTTATGAATCATTCGTCAGCTTTGAAAAAAAATGGCTTTAATGTAATTAATATTTTATTAAATTATTCTATTATTAGAAATTTAACAATAAAGTTAAGTCGGACTCATGTTTAAAAAAAGAAAAGATAGATGTACTTTCTTTAATATAATTTACCATAAAACTTTATTAAAGAGATTCTAAAAATAAGAAGAAAAATAAAGCAAATTAAAGTAAAATGTTAAAATATTGAAAAAACGATTATTCGTGCGATTTTTTGTTGCATTACATCATATGATCATGTTACAAAAGTGCAACCTTATAGAAGCCAACCAAAACTGCTAAATTATAGTTCTGTAATTTGATCAAGACATTGTATCATTTGAGGGGTCAAATGATTCTTCCAATCTCGAACCTTTCCTTCCCTGAAAAACACATCATTTTTTATACCACCACCGAAAATCCCATCCCTGTTGACCTCCAATTCTTCATGTTATCAAAGCTACACAAATCAATGATTTCTTGCATCACCCCAATTTCCTCTTCATTCAACGAGAAAGGGCAGCCTAAGAATTCTGCCAATTTCCTTGCATTTTCCGAGGTATTCATCTTCATGTCCTCGTATTTTAAGAACAATATCGTTTCAGCTGACTTCAAGCTTGCTTTACAGTACTCCAACACGTGACCCCAATACGGTCCGCTACCCGAAACCCCTCACAAAACATGCCAAAAGCTTCATCTAGTGAACAGATTGATGTTTGATAGTCCACTGCGAGCCTGTTCATGAAGTACCATAGTGATACAAACACATCTTTTGGGTTGCCACTGAGATAAACAATTCGACAGCCTGAACTTGTGATTGATTTCGGCAATAGAGTGTAAGGCATGTGCGTAGCAAACATACGTTATGAAGGCAGACGTTCCTGAAAAGTTTGTGCTCCAAGAAGGGAACACCCTCATGGGGGTTAGGGTGGCTAGAAACATCATACCTGCTCCGATTAACTATAGAGAAAATGAGAGCCTTGACCCATGTTGTTCCTGATTTTGGAACGGTGACCAAAAGAAATATGTGGTTCTAGCCTGGAAATGTTCTTGCACCCACCTCACTCCTTCTGGGCCACCTGAACGGAACCAAAATCCTTGGTAGTGGCACATGTCCTCCATTACCCAGCCTTTTGTCTTGGAAAGGCCTGAAATTATCTCTTTGTATCTTTTGTAGATGTTCTCAAATGTTTCTTGCTTTTCTTTTGGTTTGGACACAGAGCAATCTTGACAGTCATTAAGGATGCTATTAGGAGATCTGACAGACCAATGTCTGCTGTCGTGACTGTGTCAATGTGAGGAAGATTTTTGGGGAAGACGAGTGGAGTTTATATACCAGTGTCCGCAAATGCTACTCGAGACGGATTTACGATCAAGTACAATCTTCTTTTTGACACTCTTGAATAGAGATAAATCGAATGGATAAATCATGCATGCAGTAGGTCAATTATTAGCAATAACTTGATGGATTTGATAAGAATGACTGACATACTGACATTCAAGAAATTAAAAGTGGTCCATATTAGAGTGAATATAAAAGTGGGACTATTGAAAGGTACTTTCAAAAGCACAGGCATTCTTGTATGATTTATATTCAGCAAAAAAAAAGAAAAAAACTCTCTGGACTGAGTGGTGCACTGATTAAGGTGATTTCATGGGGAAGATAACTTAGATTATTTCGAGCTGTTACCAGAAGAAATTACGAGAAGTAGAAGAAAGATTGAGAGATTCTCGTTGGAACTAATAAAAATAATTGGCAATATCATTCAGCTTCATCCTAAAAAAAAAAAAAAACTTCCAATAAAGTAAGAAATAGCATAGCTAAAATGTAAAATTATTATTAAAGAAGGATACGTTGATTTGGCATTTGCAACTAGATTTTAAGAATATTTTACGGACAATGAACTGAAGAATAGCGCATATTAATTCCAATACCAAATGTTTTCTTTCTTTCATTCTTTCTTTTTTCTTTTGAGAATAGCAAGTTTGGTTATAGAAAGAGCATAAGAATGAACAACAATTATTTTTTGAGTAGGAACAAGAAAAATTCATTATCTTCCATTCGCCGCCCTCCACCCCACCCCCACAGAAAAACCCTCTTCCATGTGCCTAGTTTGGAGACACAGAAAAACCCTCTTTCATCTTCTTCGTCTTCAAAAGGGAGGTGCAACTCCAAACAGAAATGCCCTCCTTTGATTTCTATTTATTCTTGAATTATGTTGGACTATTTTAGGAGACTAATATATATACGTAAACACTATTTTGTTATGTTTTAATTCCTGAATTTCTTTGGTTTATTTGATGACTTGTGCTTTGTTCCTGAGTAATGGAGAATGTGTTATTTTCATTTGAGCTTAACCAAGAATAAAAGGAGTTTACAAGTGAAAATATGAAAAACATACCGTCTTTTGTTGATTACAGCCTGATAGATGATTGCGTGCTAGCATGCATTTCTCTCAAATAAATTGAAGATGAAGACATGGTTTGATACGTGAGTTAAAAGGAGGTTGTATGGCAAGGGTTCAGAAATTAAATGTATGATGTTAATAGAATAGGATAAAAACAAATAGGAATTTCTAATATGTCTTGTATGACAAAAGAAAAGTTTCCAAGTACAATTTGTCATTTGATATCCATGATCAATATAATTAACATTTATAGTCATTCAACTCCATGGCACAGGTGAGTTGGTAAAGGGCTCTCTTGACTTAAGTGAGATCGCGAATTCGAATTTTTCTCTTGTATGCAGCGGTTTAAAATTTGAGGTCAGAACTTTGCCTCCCGCAAAGAACTTATCTGACTCGAATGAAGATTAATCTGGGTGTGGATGGCTTAAAGTTGCCTTCCTATAATTGAGATCTGCCCAGAACACCTCGTGGTCAACGAAAAAAAACATTTATAGTCATTCATATTTTGCAAGCACGCTAAAATGCAAATGGAATTGAAAATAACGACAAACTAAAACAAATAAAAATAGAACTAAATTACTATAACTGCATTGGAAATACGTAGTTAAAGAATACAAAAACAAAACAAAAATATTAAATTGTACAGCGTTAAATAAAAGAAAAATAAAAACTTTTTCTATTGTAGGCTCATCATTGTCATTGTTATCCTCCTCATGCATCATAGAAGACTGTAAAGATGGCTCGTAATACCTTAAATATTGAAAGCAATTGAACAATTTTTGCTTCGTCCATTGCAATTGTTAACACTATTAATAAGGTGAATTCCTTTTTAACTTCTACAGCATGCAGATCTATCTTTATTGTTTTGTTCTTGATATGGAGAATATTACTATCGATCCTCTCCTATAGAATTTGTTATAGTGGAGATTAGTCATCTATGTAATCTATCATTGTCTCCTCTATTTGAGGTGCCTTAGCTGCCAATTGAGGTTGTTCTCTCTTCCTCTCCTAGGCCCTAGAATCACCATCTATAGCTAATCTTATGCACCTTAACATATCAAAGTTGACAACAACTCGTCATCTTATGATCATCATCGAAAAGATACTGAAGCTACCTAGGTTCTTTACTAACTTAGTCAAATAAGTCCCTCCACATATAGCTCCCTTCTGTTTAGTACCCATTTGTTCTAAATATTTAGAAAAAGCAGTAACCTAAGTTACATCACCTCCTCGTTAGTATACACCAAAGATAAAAAATGTATATAATGGTTAATTACCAAACTATTACTCTCTCTCCTCTCAACAATCATATATAAGTACCTATGGATTGGAGATGTGGCTTCTCTTACCCTTAGATGAGTTTTAGATAGTTGTTTCCCGTAGTATAGATATTCAAAATTCCTGAGGGACATAGTTAAGTAGCTCAATTAAGAATTCAACTATGTTACTCTTGTAATCCTCTATATCTATGTATTTGGGTGTAAAGAACCCATACTATATTCTAAAATCATTAAAGGATATAGCTTAATTAGATTGCCCCCAAGTCTAAACTTAGTTAAATTTCTCCTATTTGACTTAGCATTCCAATTTACCCTAAAGTCAAAATTTCAAAGGTGAACTTCCTACACAAAAGCTCAACAATTTTAAAATAACATGCTCCACCCTAAACTCTTTATATATCTCCTCACTTCTGCTGCTAAGCCTAAGGTCTCCAGAGCAACCTAATCCACGTCCCTATTTGATTTGAAAGGTCTAGCTTTAAGATAGCAATGGCTTTCATAAAATTCGGTGAAAGTAAGTATCAAACGCTCCATCAAAGTTGATTTCTTTGTTTATGCTCAACGATTTAACTAGAATAAAAATTCTTAGACCTTAGTTGTTCAACTTATGAATGGTTGGGAAATTATTTTCTTGAATTATTTGAATTTTGAAAGCAAAAATAGGTGAGAAATAGCTCAACAACATATAAATTATCAAAATTTAAAGTTTGAAGTCCCAACTTCTAAATAACTTTAGGTATGAGGAGAAAGTTGGTGATCTTAATAAAAATGAGGGGAAATTTCAAAAACCCTTGTGGGTTTTACTAAGGAAGTTGATTTAAGTAGTGGATATCTAAGGAACTTGAGATAAATTGAGAGAAAATTAAAGAGGGAGATGAAAGTCAGGTGTTTGGCATAACTACTAATGTTTTAAATTTTTTGGGCATAGTTTGCACCACCTTCTAGAACCAATTTGCTAAAGACATAGTCTAGGACACAGATATGTCCTCAGCTATGGATCTTACTAAAAAGAGTTTTATTTGGAAATAGTATGGGACAAAGGCATGTCCTATATACCATAGATCCTACTGTCTCACTTAAACTTTAAACACGATCTAACATATGATTATCTCCTATGGGATTGTAGCATCCCACTCCCGCAAGACTCAAACTCGACATCGAGGGTGATATCCGAGCTCGTGCTTCACGGGGGTGGTATGCTAGAGCAGCCAATTACAGTCTAAAAACTCAATAAGTCATTTTTATTTAGAAAACATTTGTATGCGCAGAATTCAGTAAACAATTTGGGTCCGATTTAACACGAAAACATTTTCAATCAAACATAATTTCAGTCATAACAAACATTAAACAGTACTTAAACCATACCATACATAAAAGTCCATAACCAAACTGGCCCCATGCTATTCCTGAATAATTTCAGAAATCACATTACAAATACAACATTTACTAATTGTGGCCTTCAGAAATAACAGTACTTTTCTGCGGACATCGTAGAAATACAAATTTTCACAATGACAGAATGACACTAATGCAGACGTGAACTGATCCCGAACTCAATTCTCTGACTTGTATGCAGTGGGCATACTCCCGTTAGTCTAACGGGGTACTCTTCAGATCCTGAAAAATAGATGCAATTTTGGGTGAGTTTACGAACTCAATGAGAAACCATCATCGATTGTTCACCCAATTCATGCATTACGCAAACAATTTACAGATCCTCATACAATAACAGAAAATCAGCATTTCACCAAAACAGTTTTCACAGAAATGCAGTCATTTAACCCTTTTTCCCAATTCGCAGTACAATCAGATGCACACCTATCTTTTTCCATTATTTTCCATTTTTAATTCTGTGTTGTAACTGAGCGCCTATACTGTCCCAATCTGGGCACATTAATCAGTGAGCATATAGCTCTAAACTGTCCCTTTCGGGCTCATTAAGCGTTGAGCATTTAGCTTTGAACTGTCCCTTTCGGGCTCATTAAGCGTTGAGCATTTAGCTCTGAACTGTCCCTTTCGGGCTCATTAATCAGTAATCACGTCTTAGGAGGTAGGAGAGTCCTCTAGGTATGCACTACGTTCCACGCATCAGTAGGGATAGGAGAGCCCTCTGGGTATGCACTAATCCCCTTCGAGCTCGAGGCTCTCTTTCAGTGATCGAGCTTGTAGCTCTCGGTGGCAGCTCCAGTCACAACCTTTATTAAGGATCATGCACAGGATTCGTTTATCATAATCTTATGACATCATATTTCAATCGCAATCAATTTATTCAAACAGTCAGTTCATTCTCAATTATTCACAATATTTCACAGTCACAGTTTATCACATGGGAAACATATAAGTTTCTCCATCACAGGCAATTAACACTTCAGTGTCAAATTTCCATTCCCTCGGACCTTCGGTCCGGTATTTCAGTCACAACAATTCTCACATATCCATCATTTCATTCACAATTACACATCATCACACATTTACAATTATCACATTGCAGCATGACAAATTTCACTTTCACAAACAGTTTGCACTTCAATGCCAAGATTCACAATTCCTCGGACCTTCGGTCCGGGATCTCAATCATAACATTCACATATATTCATCATTATTCAACACAGAATTCCAAGTACAGAATATTTAACAGTCAAAGATTGAGGAACCAACTAGGTTACTCACCTGTAACTTCCGAGCTACTGCCTGGAAGTCCCAGCA
>JANZLF010000006.1:29538173-29561058 GCA_026546835.1 Erythroxylum foetidum | reverse complement strand
ATTATTATAAATTTTGTACTTTTAGTATTATTATTATTAATCGAGATAGAAAGCAGGGATATGTTGATTTTCTGTCGAAGAAAACATGTTGTCAAAATTCAGAGAAATGATATTTTCTGGTTTCTGTAAAACCGTTGTGGTTTTTTTATTTTCATAAATAAAAAATCGCAACAGAATAAGCCATACATGTTTTACTTACCTGTTTTTCTTTTTACAAAAATGACAACAAAAAAGGAAAAACAACAGAAACAAACAACCCCTAAAGCAACAAGATATGCATTAATTAAAAAATGCATTTGTAAATTTTAAATAAATAACTATTCCGCAGGCCTTCGGGTTATTAATAGAGTTAGTAACAAGTTGAGAATGTGATGTAGCCAAGTAATCGAATCGACACGCATCACAAATGTATACCTTCGCATCAAAAGGCCATAATGACGTTCCAACCAAGCAACTTAATAAAAGCATGACTTAGTTGAGTAACTAGATCGACATTCATCACCAATGTGTGTCTTCGTGTAAAAAGACTAGATTCATGTCCACAAAAAGTTTTTAAAAAAATCTTTCTAATAAAAACCTACCGAACTTGTAAGTAGCTTAACTTTTCATGAAAGCGTACTTAGGATTAGTTAAAAAGTTTGAATGATCAAATAATTATTAAAGTGTATGTACAATTGAAAAGGGTGAATAAACTTGACATTTAGGTTTTGATTAATTATTTAGTCCAAAGCTCCTAGACACAAATTTTAAATGTTAATGATTTAGAATAACTTGAATAATTGTGTTTAAAATTAAATTTGTTTCATGAAGTTGAAGCCATTGTCTCATTATTGCATTGTATGCTTTGTGATTTTGTGTTGTTTGTTGTTTTGTTTGCTTGAAAACAAGCAAACGTTTAAGTGTGGGGATATGATAAGTGTAAATTGCATCATGTTTTAGGGCATAGTTTGATATGTGTTTAGCCATTAATTCAATCACTTGGTATGTGTTTAGGTTGAAAATGTGTTAGTTTGTGATTTATTTCTGTTTTAAATGTTTTATGGGTTAGCACAAGTCTTTGAGCATAAATATTATATTTTTGAGGTGCCTTGATGTGTTTGTTAGTATTTTAGGTTCAATATTGAAGAGTAGAGGAGTTTCAAATGGAATCCAGGCTATAACACAAGCCCAAGATCGTGGCAGAAACTCTAGGTTTGGCCCACGATCGTGGTAGAAGTTTAGGGAATGGCCCACGATCCTGTTCTGCGTGCCACGATCGTGATAGAAGGCTTATATGGTCGTGGTCTGCATCTAGTAAACGCCCACGAATTTTAAGTTTTGAGAGATTTTTTGAAACTTTCGGACCCCGAAAAAACCTTATGGTTATCCAAAACATAAAAGAGTATAAAAAGATCATAAAGAGGAGATAAAAGGGAGCTTTCGTGTAGCCACTGTTGAAAATATTAAAGAGAGAAAGAGGAAGAGGGAGAGAAGATGAAAATGAAGATTTCCATTGTGCGTACTTATTGCTCAATTCTTAATTCCTTCATATTTAATTTCTGATTTAACTTGGTAAACTCTTTGGTTGATTTCCATTGTGTGTACTTATTGCTCAATGGTTAATTCCTTTATGTTTAATTTCTGATTTAAGTGGTTGAATTCAATTCTCGTGATTACTTTCTGGTGCATTGTTAATTTTGAGTTTCATATATTGTTGGCCTTAGATTTTAGGATTAGATTAGTCTCCCTCCTCGAGGGATCCATACCTCTTATACTATAGTTATGGCCTGTGGGCTTGTAGTATTTAAGGGCTTATAAATTTGAAAGCTTGAACAACATGGTCACTAGTCCTAGTCTTTTTAGTATAAGATATTATATTGATATTTGCTCATAAATCCACAATGTCATATTAATATAGACACCACCAATAACGGAAGAACTATTAAAACTCCCTAAATCATGTAGCTTTGATGGTAAGCTGACTTAGAGGATATTAATGTTGATTTCATCTTATTTTATCTAACATTTCCTTATTGGGATCCTCCTCTTCTAAATCTTTTTCTTTTTTATTATGTATTAATTATGCAGGGTGAGTAATTTTCAGTTGATATTCGCTTGTTAGAGCCTTGACTTTATTGTTTTCTTCCTTTTTATTATTAATCAACACCTCATCCCTTAGGCCTAGAGTTAAACACTGTATAGCTAAGCAATGATCCTTATGGTATCTTAACTATTTCCTTTTTTTATTTTCTCATTTTTTCCTTGTTGAATCTTTTTGATTTTGAAATTAAGAACTAGTTGCTTGCATAAAGCCTTTCATTATCTATTCTAGAATTGACTACTCTTTTTTAACAAGTTGTTGAAATCCTGGCGGAGGTTGTCTTTAAGGTAGCTAATTTCTAGAAGAGAAATTTGGATAATTTATCCACTATGAATTACACAATTCATGTATAATTCAAGTTATCAAGTTTTCTCTCTATTATCATTATTTAAGATGTCAAAGCAATAATAGAATCTACATATCTTTATCTGAGTTATCAAAGCAGTCATCACATTTACATTATGAATTATAGTTGTTCTAAAGCCTTGTTATTTAGTATTCTACTTGTTGTAGCATCTATCATTTGCTTATACAATTTACTAGGTCATTATAACAAGTTTGAATTTGCATCCACATGGAAGGTTATGGTGTGGGCACTTCCTAAATAAATCCTTATATCTCTCTTATGTTTTATACAAAGTTTCATTCTCAGATTATTGGAAGGAAGAAAGAATATTCCTTAACTTCACTATCTTGGATGCTAGAAAGTCTTGACCTAATCCCTTAACATGAATGAGAATAACATCAGCATATAGCATCTTTAGTAGGCCTATTGATCTTAAAGTATCAAAAATATTTAAAAATTTGGCGATGTATACTATGAGATCCTTATATGATAATTTATCAAATTATGCATTACGTTGCAACATTTTGATTATTGGGCTTGATTTCAAAATAATTTGCATTAATATTTGACTTTGCAATGCTATAGTATATTCCTACATAAGATGGTTTTCAATAATTCATCGTAAATTTTATGCTTTTTGCCTCTATGGATTCAAGTTGTATGCTTAGTGTATCTTGAGTTTCTTACTTGGTAAAAAGCCCAAATTGGTCCTTGAACTTTGATGCTAGGTACACATTGATCCTCAAACTTTTATTTTTGCCAAATTAACCTTAAACTTGTTTAAATTTTCTCTTTGAACCCTCAATTCACCAACACACAAAGTGTTTAGTGCACACTCTATTCATGTGAGGTAAGATTCATTAAAAGATACATCAGTAAGGGTATTTTAGTTTTTTTTACTAGCTAAACAAACTAATAACTCATCTCCATCATCCTTGTTTGATTGTTTTTGCAATCTTTCTCTCTCTCTCTCTTTCTCTTTCTCTCTCTCTAGATTTTAAGATTAAGATATTCTTTCTTGTCTATGCTTTCATTCATAAAGAATTAAGCTGACAATGGAAAGAGGATTGTGCATGGAAATGTTTCCATTATTATATGATAGGTATTGAGAAGAGGGTATAAAAAGTAGCAAAAGAATGCAAAATTTGTTAATGATGCAATTTCTCATAGTCTAGTTTAATACTCTCTAATGCTTATATGTTGGGATTGTAGAATATGTTCTGACATGTATAATAATGAAAATAATAATTTTTCCCTAGTGAAGTTCTATTGATTTGAGTTCATAGAGTATTATTGTTATTGGTATCTTTTAACGTCTTTATTAAACATGCATTTGCTCTTTATATTCCTTTCTTTCATTTTAAAGGTTTCTATTATAATTATGGAAATTTGTTAATGATTTACATTGTGCATTTAGAAGTTGACTGATATATCTAATGTTTCTATAATGAAATGCTTTGTTATATGAAATTTTTGGAGCATGCAATTGTCATAATTTGAAGGCTATCTCCTTTTTTTAAATAGATCTATCAATTGTGATAAAAGTTTTAGTAACGAAGTTTCTATTTTGGGAAAACATATAAGAAAAATCAAATCTTGCAACTTGAAAACAAATGTCAAGATGACTTGGATTTACAAGTGAAATCCCTTTCTTTGGTTAAATTGTACATAAATATAAAATAACAAAAAAAATGACATCCTAATAGGAATCTTGTAGAGGTGTGGAGTTTAGCGAGGTCCAAAAATATGTAATCTTATCCTTAACTAATAAAGAGGCAATTTTTAATAGAGTACATGAGAAAAAGTTTTAAACAGTTGAAGAAACTAATAGACAAATTTATAAACAAATAACTGCATAATATAACAATTAAAATTAAAATAAATATAAAAGTAAGTAAATGAGTAAATGGATAAGAAGAAAAATACTTAAATAAAATAAATAAGCAATTGGAAAAGAAAAATAAGAAATAAATAAAATAAATAAAGGAGTAAGTGCTACAAACAAAAGTGTTTATGCTAATTAAAACACACAAGAATAGAAGGAAAAGACTCAAAGGCCTATGAAAAGAGATGGACCACTCTATGTAAGGTCCTCTACCTGTATCTTAACTCACCAAAGTTTCCTATTAAGGGTCAAATTCTTACTAAGCTCTAATAAGGTCATATCTTTCCTGATCATCTTCCTCCAATTCTTTTTAGGTCTTCCTCTTTTTCTCTTATAGTCCCTAAGTACAATCTTTCATATCTTTTAATTGGGGCACCAGGATTTCTCCTCTTAATATGTTTGAATCATCTAAGCTATGCCTCTCTCATTATATTATCAATGTTAGCCATCCCCAACTTTTCTCTTTGCACTATATTCTTGACCTTATCTCTTCTTGTAAAGTTACACATTTAGAGGAGCATTCTCATTTTTGCAACATTAACTTCTTACTATGTGCTTGTTTGATGAGATAACACCTTGCCCCATAGGGTATAGTCAACTTAATTGCTAGGATGTAGAATTTACGTTTTTATTTGAGTGGTATGGTCTTATTACATAAAATTCCTGAGGCGCTCCTCTATTTTAGCTAACCTAATTTGATATAGTGAATTATGTTATCATCTATCTCGTTACTGCTTCATATGATGGATCTAAAGTACTTAAAACAATCTTTTGTGATATAACTATAGAACAAATCCTAATTCCACGTGAGATGCAACTTTAAGGTTAAAAAATTTACACTCTAAATACTCAATCTTAATTCTACTCAAGTTAAAAACATTAAACTCTAATGGAGGTGCGCCGCACACCCCCTCCTAAAAAAAAAAGCTTTTCATTAACACCCTCTTTTGTTTAATCCACTAAAACAATGTCATCAAAAAATAATATACATCAAGGCACACATCCCTTTATATATTCTTAGTAAGCTCATTTATTAGCACGTAAATAGGAAGGGGCTCAATGAAGATCCTTGGTGAAGCCCGGTATTGATAAAAAAATGCACTATATCTCCTCCTATCATCCTTACTTTAGTCTTAACAACCTTCATACAAATCCCTAATAATCTGTATATAAGCATCAAGAGCTCCCTTAGCTTCTCAAGACCTCCATATGACTTCTTTGGATACCTTGTCATAAGCCTTCTCTAAATCAACAAAAACCATGTGTTGATCTCTCTATATGTCCTTATAATATTTCATTAATCATCTAAGGAAATGTATAACTTTTATTGTGGACCTTTTTAGCATAAAACCAAACTAATTCTCCAAAATAATGAACCCTTTCTCACTATCTTTTCAATCACCCTCTCCCATAATTGATGGTGTAACTGAGCAATTTAATGCCTTTTCAATTGTTGGATCTTTGAATTTCCTATTTACTCTTGTAAAGATGGATTAGTATGTTAAATCTCCATTCATCTAGCATTTTAGCATACTTAAGGATCAGATTGTAAGATTGCTTCTCTTAGGCTCTTCCACATCTCTATGGGTATGTCATTAAGTCTTACTACCCTTCCACTCTTCATCTTCCTGAAAGCTACTCTAATTTCTTCTCTCTTAATATGCCAATAAGAAGTGAAGTTACGATATTGCTTAAAACTTATAACATGAGTTTTTGGTTTATTTAACTGGAAAAAAAAATAAATGTCCCTTACTAGTTTGTCTTTTAATAAATCCCACCCTATATAAGCAGAACATGCATCACAAATTCGATATGCTAATGAACTAATGGTTTAATAAGAATTTTAAATAAGTTTAAGGTTAATTTAGCAAAATGAAAATTTAAGGGTCAATGTACACTGATCATTGGGTCAATTTGCACTGATCATTAAAGTTTAATGACTAATTTAGGCTTTTTTTCCTGTCTTGTTTAGTCCATTTTCTTTGATTATAACAAAGCATTCTTTAGGACCCTAGGTCTCCTTCAAGGAAAATATATTAGAAGCTTCTTGTTATACACTAAGTAGACCCCTAAAATCAAAATGAGATAAGCATGAAAGAAAATAAAATAAGAAATTTATAAATAGAATTAACCAAAAGAAAATAAACATACATGATTAGAAAAGTAATTGAATTTCCCAAAACTTGTTGTTTCCTAAAAAATGGTGTTTAAAACTTATAGGTATTTTTTACTTCTTAAGTCTTTCCTATTGCTAATATATTATTCAAAACTAAGGAAAGTGCATATATTTTTGGTAGGCAATAAAATGGTAAATAGGTATCTACTCTCATGCGAAAGTGTTCTGAATTCTCTATGTTCAAACAAAGTAAATTATCAAAAAGGAATTCAATCTTATATTAATGTTTAGAATATACGATTTGACTAACCTAAAATGGATATACTAATTTAAACTTGCAAGATCTTTTAGACAGTAAAACTACATTCCCTTGAGTTACAATCATATAGTCTTTGATTGGTTAGCCTATATTTCTACAAACACCCCCTCAAGTATGTTAACATCTATGAAATACCATGAAATGATTCACCCAAATACTAGAAGAAAAATTATATAGGTCTTTTTTTAGTATCTCATTCAACCCCTAACCTAAAGATATGGTCCATTTGTAAGCAAATTCTCTTGAGGCATGCGTAAGTGAATTTACGTCAAGTTTAGTTGCTAGCATAACTAAATCATATATTAAAATCAAACAAAATAATTCACATAAATATATCTCATTTTATAAATTAAATTAAATCAATATGTGCAAAAATAAAAACTAAGATTTTTCCTATCTAAACATAAAAAAAATCATTTAGCAATGAATCATAGTTAAAAATAATGAAAGTAAACAAAAAGTAAGGAAATCATGGGAGAAATAGATCTAGATGATAATCACGATTTTATTGACAACTTGATCTATTAAGATGATATTTTGATTTTGATTCTCTAATGAAAATGGCCATGAAATTGGCCTCATGGGGTCTTGGAAACTCCTAATGTCTAACCCTAACCTTTAGAGAAAATGTTTAAAATATGTAAAGTTTCTAAAAGTCTTCTAAAAATTAGGGTTTTCATAAACATAGTTTGGGCAATAATTGTGCCCCAAGACATGGATCCTCCTATTTCTTTTGGGGAGAGATGTGTCTCTAGCATGCTGATACCTTTACATTGTATATCCTCCAATTTCTTTTATGACTAGTATATGATTTGAGATACTATTATGGCTCATGTCGTATTACTTTCTAAATTTTCTTTAACAATGTATGGTCTCTACCTAAACCATATTCTAGATCATGTCTTTTACTACACTTAATTTATAAAGGGTGTGAGTTGTCATGTAGGTGTAGGCTAGACTGTATTCCTCCAAGAATAATGACTTTTGGAACTTTTTTCTTAAAATGGCCTTTAATTCTCCCATCTCAAGGTCAAATATATACAATTTCCAAAAATATATCAAAACTAAGTAAAACTAGGTGATTTAATATAAAAATCAAGTAAAATACTTAACAAAATATATACATATTATTGTTTGTTATAGAACAAGTTCACTAAACTAATTTGAATTGTATATGGAACATTACTTATTTTTCTATAGAAATGCCCATAATGATGATTGTATAAGTAATCTTTTGAGTTGAGATTTTCAAACTATCTTATGTAAGGATTGCTATATTTTGATACTATGTAGAAGTTGTACTAATAAAGGCTAGCTCAATTGGTATTTATTAAATATGATACAAATTATGTAGAGGTAGTTGAATGATTAATATAAGGCTCATCATCCTAAAGTAATTAAGGAGAATGTTTCATTATTTTTAAATAGGATTGATTTGAGAAATCCTAGGAGAAGGTACAATGAAACTTTGAAAATACTTTCCAAATAACATTAAAAGAATCAACCATTAGTTCTAAAGAACTAATATAAATGTGCTTAAATAAAGTAGATATCAATTTTATACTTATGTCTGATTGAACATTGTATGGTGAAAAAATTAAATTACACAAAAAATTATGTATGAGAGGTTAGTTGAAATCATTTTAACAATCTTAATATTTGGGTGATTATGATGTGTTGCTAATTATGGATGTGAATTGTTTAATTAGATAATTACCGATAAATTAAAGGAGTTTGATATATCTAATCCTAATATAATTTAGGGTTATAATTTATAAGATAAATTATTAAAAAATCTCAAACTTTATTCAATTTTATAATATTAGTCTAAACTTATAAAAGTGGCATTAAAATGCTATCACATTCAAATTTTTACAAAAATAGCTTATCATTAGTCATTTAGTTAATAGTGTTAATGAGGAAAGCCATGCCAGTAAAGCTACTGGACAAATGGTAGATTAACACATGGTAGGTGTTACAAAAACTTTGCAAAGAACTATAAGTTAGCTCACAAAATGCACAAAATCTAAGTACGGTAGTTGAACTTTCAATTCAACTCAATATTACCAAATCTCTCGTGTTTAAGGTGTTTCCCACAAAAGCAAAATAAACCCACGAAATTCACTAAGCCAACACAGTAGAATGGACAGCAATAAGAAAAGAAAGATGCACACAACTTTAAAACAAAATTGTCAACCTTTATATTACTCACAATTGATACAAAAGATACAAAGCTCCAACTCTCTCTAATGAATGAAGTTTTGCTCGGATGAGTTATTTATAGGCATTTGGAGATTTGTTGGCTAAGAATATAAGAAAGTAGGCATAATGCCACTAAGTAACTAACCTAGTTGGTGGTTAACATCCCCAATCACTTTAGGCACTACTTTAGTGGGTGGTTTACATAACTTACCACTAACCCACTTCTAAGTAAAAGCAACATGTGTAAAATGTTTACAAGACACCTCATCCATGTTCTTTGTCATGCCACCCCACTTTTTTGATGATTCATCCCATTAACTTTGCCATATCACCCATGATCTTCAACCAAAGGTGAAGGTTAGCCAAGTTCTAAACCAATTTTTGTATGGTTCAACCAATGCGCACCCATGTTCTAATCTGTTCACCCATGGTCCATCATTTGAACACCATTTCATCTTTAGTCCCATAAAAGATGTCATAGGCAAGTCCAACTTGCCCTAGTCACGCATATCAACACCCCATAGTCCATCAAAGCTAGCCGCAACTCAAACCATACTTGACCTTACTTGGTTAAGTTACCTTGGTTCCTTTAACATGCCTTCCTCATGCCTAATCCATGCTAAATATAGGCCAAGGCGCACCAATGGCTAACAAAAAGGGTCCTACAATGTTAATGGGGCTAATAGTAGGCATAAGTCACAGTAGTGCCATCTCAAAATTAATATTAAAAATATAAATATTAAACCATTTTTTAATCCCTAAAACCTTAAAAGATTGGCCTTTTGTTATAGTTTCTAGAACCATAAAAATTTTGATACACAAGTACATGCTAAAAAACAGGTGAGTGAATATTAGAGCCGTTGATGAGTTCAGTGGAATTGAGGAAGCTTTATGATTTCTTATAAAGTCCTAAAGATCTTAAAAGGCTTTATTATGAAATTCACTAACTCAAAACCTTACATGAGAATATCATCAACTTCTACACTTCCCAAGTTGATATGACCAATAGGAATATTAACTTTGTCACCAAGATGTTCACCTTTAGTACTTTTAAACATTGAGCAATTATATTGGTTCTAAATTCCTTTTCTTTTTAGTTTTTTGAGTTGCTAATCTAGGTAATTGAAATTTATAAAGCTAATAGATTTGTTGATACATAAGTACAAGTTAAAATATAGGAGAGTGAATATTAAAATTGTGGAACATTGGTGTGGATAGATTTTGAAAACGTTTCTTTATCTCCATAGTTATGAGCCCTTATAAAAAAGATGATGGTTAGAATATACGGTTGTTGGAACCATATAAACGTAACTAGAGGAACCTACTTTGATTTGATAGAATACAAACTCTAGTTGGATTGTGAACACTTATATAGAGACTCATATTCTCCCTTCTAAAAAATCCCAAGATTTCTATAATTTGCATCTAACTTATCAAGAGTCATGATCCTCTGTTTGGTCTTCTCATCCCAATTCCTACAACTTCAAGGATAGGGTCATTTCAAGAAAGTCCAAGAAAACCAAATTGGAGAAGCCAAACTCAAAGATATTTGAGACCTAAGAGTTTGGGAAAATGATGGAGCACGTTGACAAGGATAATTTTGCTATTGACAGGTTAAGGAAAGGCCAGTTTTTTAGGGTTTTAGGGATAGAAGAATTTTAGGTTTCATATTTTTATTTTCAATCATAATTCTAATGTGGCACTAATAAATCATGTGTCTGCCACATGTCCAATAAGTTTACTAACATAACTTATCATATTAGTGCCATTAGTTAGATGGTTAACAATAACTAATTTTGTGAAAAAATGAAAGTTGGAGAATTTTAGTATGACTTTTGAAAGTTTGGACTAGTATTGCAAACCTGAGTAAATTTTGCAATTTTTAATATTTTACTCTAATTTATATTCATTGTTCACATATTAAGGAACCAATAAATCACATTTAAATAATGATTTAAAAGAGAAAATGTGATTTAATCAAGTTGAACTTGATATTAAAATTTAAAAAAATAGAGCCAAATATAAGATACTTAATAAATAAAGATTGATATTAGATATTAAATCTTATTTAAACCTAGTTAGTATTTAAATAGGATTATTTGTAACTTTACTTGAATTTTAATAAAATTTTAATTCAATTATTAAAAGGTTTGACACTTATACTATTAGAGACTATATATTTATGTAGCTAAAGTAGTTTTAATAGTTAATTTTAAATATTTATTTTATGAGAGAACTATTCAAAAAATCAAATTAAAAATAAGATATAATATATGATTAATATTTTATTATATTTATGAATTAGTAACATTAAAAAATTAAAAATAATTTTTGCAAGTCTGATATGCTTGTGATGAAATCTCATTTTTACACTCCAACATTAAAAAAAAACATGTTCAAGGTAGGTCGAGTAGTATTTTGTTGGCTTTTACTCCAAAATCTAGCATGACATGGCTTAAACTCTTGTTTTTCCATAAATGAACTGAACTTGCTCTTTTTGAACACCTTTTGCTTACCCCTATCCCTTATGAATGAATTGAACTTTTGGAATGTAAACCATTTATCTCTCACTACCAATTTTGAAGTTCTTCCTTCGCTTCCTCTTCTTGCTACTCACTATCCATGAAAAGGCTTAAATCTATCACGTTGTCAGATTGTTGTTGTTTGTAGTAACTTAAAAGATATGCTATTTTTTCACACTTCCTAATAGAAGCATACAACAAATGATTTCCCAGCATTTGGAAGAGATTTTGGATATATTCTATCTTAGGAATGCAAGTTATGGACCTTTTGAGATCTGTACTGGGGTAATGGAGAGCAAGTGGAGAATCTCTTGATAGAGTATTCTTATTGACGTAAAACTAAAAAATAATTAGTGAAGTTCTTAGACATCCCTATTTAGTTCATTGGAAGAGGATAGTTCAATTATAAAATATATGATTGATCTTTATAATGTTAGTGATTTTAGTAATTGGACGATTATTAATTACAAGGTTTTATAAACTTAAGATTAAGAAATTCAAATTCGATCTAGATTTAAGATATTAAAGAATTCCAATAAATGGTCTAATTAAATGAGATCAGATTTAGTAAGAAAAATGGGCCCTAATCAATGTGAGTTGATTATGCAATGGGCTTGTGATGAAGAGTCCTAATAAGGTTACTTTAAATAGCTGCTAAGTATCCTACTGTTTGCTTAAGTAAGTTCATGGACATTCAATTTCTTTAACTAGTTAAGAGGTCCGTGTATTAAAAAAAAGTGCAGAAAGACGTTAATAGCATAAAGATATACAACTTTCATAAAGGTCGATCAAAATTTTCAAGAGCTTGCTCATACGTTGAGAAGTTTGTTTAAGTAGTGCAGCAACTTGTTCATCATGCAATGTACACTAAAACATGTATTTTTTTCATTTTTCTGTTAATATAAGTTCATGGTTGACCCTAGGTCCATAATTAAATATCTTGTTATAACTAACACGTGATATTAGAGCGATTTCATGGTTGTATGAATTTGAACAGAGATTTTCAAATTTCTCCATAAAAAATTCAAAGACATTAATTATAACTAACACATGATATCAGATCAATTTGAACAGAGATTTTCAAATTTCTCTATAAAGAATTCAAAAAAATTAATCTATTTCTGCTTATATAAATTATATATTTGTTGTTTTAAATTGATTTTGAAACTAAGATTGCATAGAAAAAGGGTCAAAATGGACTTCGAGGTGATTTTTCGAAAAAATATTTCCAAAATTCAGTGAAAAATCACTAAAAAGTAGTCAAATTTTGCCTTTTTTTAGCAACCAGAGGAACAAAATTGAAGAAGTAGCTTATTGCTTTTGGGACGCGTTGAGGGGAGTTAGGCGTCACACGTGTCATTAGAGGCGGCATGCATTCGCGCCTATGCAGCACGTGGTCATCATAAGCCTGATGTATCTAGACTTCTAGAGGCACGTCAGATATGATGCATGTAGTACATATGTTTACAATCCCACATGCAGTGTTGATGTCAACACATTACTAGATTAAAAAAAACTCACAATTTCCAAAATTTACAAAAGGTCCCTCAAGTTATTTTGGGTCAGTTTTTAAGATCATGTGAATTTACAATATGAGTTTTTTATTTTTTTCTAGATTTTTTACATTAGTAATAACTAAAGTTTAACTTCAAAAAGATCATATATGGTTATTAAAATCATCATTGAGTGAATGTTCATACATTTTACTTGAAATAACTAAGAAAGATTTGATTTTGGTATCTCATATGATATATTTATTATTTGATATCACATGATTATCACTCTGATTAAGATTTTTCTAGTGATGAATTCTTAAATAAATTTTTTTGACAATGTGTTCAACAATGATATATAATAATGAGTTAGTGCATGGAGATTTTGGATTTATAAATGATAAATTGTCATATATTTTATGCCCATATAGAATCATGTTAGGATAAAATATATGTGTCCCTTGTGCTTGTGGATCCATTTAGGTACTAATGAGAATATAGTCACCACAGTGGCCTTTCAAATTAGTATTTGAATTATTCTGCTTCTATATTTGGGGATGTCTTTAGCCTTATGTTTGGTTGTTCTACTTATAAGTGTTGACCTTATATGAGACTTTGAGATGTGCATAAAGGCATAAAATGGACGAAAGTCATTGTTTAAGTAATCTATTCACCCATAGGTCTCAATCCTTATTAGGTCTCTTGTAGAAAGTATACATTAAGCGAGTGCTATGAAGGTTTAATATGGTTGACTGTAAACCTATTGCAACACCAATCTCTCATGGTGAGAGATTATCTTTGGCACAATGTCCAAAGAATGATACAGAGAGAGGGTCTATGAAGAATGTACCTTATTATAATGTAGTTAGTATCGTAATATATATGCTGGCCAGCACTAGATCAAACATTGCATTTATTGTTAGACTGATAGGTAGGTATCTAGCTTACCCAAGAATAGACCACTAGAATGTAGTCAGACGAGTGTTGAGATATCTAAAGAGAACTAAGGATTATATGTTGACATTTAGGAATGTCAATAGTTTAGACCTTATAGGTTATACGAATTTAGATTGTTCTATGTGCCCAAATGATAGGAAGTCTATATCATTTTATGTTAGTAGAAGGTGCAGTGTTATGGAAGAGTGTTAAGCAGACACTGGTAACTTCCTCGACAGTGCATGCAGAGTTTATGACATGCTATGATGCTGCTTCATAGATGATTTGGTTCAAGAACTTGATTTCTGAATTGTGTGTAGTTGATTCAATGACTAGACCCATTTGGCTACACTGTGATAATCTTTTTGTCATATTGTTCACTAACATCAATAACATCACAAGGTTTAAGTATTTGGAGGTTAATATTTGACCATAAAGAAATTAAAACAAAAAGGTGATATTAAGGTGGAGTATTTGACAACCGAATGCATGCTTGCTGACGTTATGATTAAAGGGCTTCATCCGGTTATTTTTTTAGTAACATGTGTATAATATGGGTATACTAGAGTCCTTAATCGCTGTTAGTTTAGGATCACAATATTTTCTCTTGATACATTTGTACGGATTATATGTATTATGATGGTATCTTTTTATACATATTAATGATCATTATTTTGTTCTTAGCCATACAACTTGTTGTACATTGTCATTATACAAACAAAATTTTTAAGATCTACATCGATGTTAAGCACTATATATACAAACTAGCCTTGAGTCTATGTCTTCAGGACATATAGATACATATATAAACGCATGGATTTGATAAGACGTAGGAGATATAAGTATTTAATCCCAAAAGGGTTTTCTCTAATGCAGTTTTGCATTCAATGATAGAAAATAAATTTCTCCAATGCGATTTAACATAAAGTTCACAGGAATTGAGACCAACCAGCAGAAAGAAGATACATTTTAGGTCATACATGTATCATCGTAGTTGCCACACTCCATTTTCTCACACATGTTAGTACAGTAATAGATATACGTGATTGTATTGTATATATGTCGCATATGATATATGCATTTGATATTTTCCAATATCGAAAGCCTTACTGGACTGAATGGTGGACTTTCATTATCTTTGAATTAAATGTTCTAAATTGGTCGAGCTATATATTGATTTTGCTTAACAACTTTTATAGTTTTATCGTTATTACAACTTGTAGTTAATATTTGTCTAAGGGGAAGAATGTTTGTTGGACCCCGTTTCCGGAGTCCAACATCGGACACAGAAGCGTGATGCTTGGGCGTGGAGGGGAGACCTTGAAGTTGAAAATTTAGAAGAAAAATATCCCTCGGAAGCGAAGGCGGGCGTCGCCGCAGCGTGTGTTGTCTAGCGGCGGCGAAACGCTTCAAGAATCTACGCCGCGGCCAGCAAACGAACCCTCGCCGCGACGAGTGAAGGATCTCTCGCCACGGTGAATCTGCGAGATAAGCTTCGCTGCGGCGAGCAGAGGATCTCGTTACGGCGAAAGCCCTTACAGAAACCAAAACTTTAATCTTTCATCCATTTTCATCGAGACAACCCAACCCAAAAATAAACTTAAACATAAACATAAACTTCCAAAACTTATCCTCATGAATAAACGATTTAATGCGAAAGGTTAGAAACTAAAATCAACATCATCCATATCTCTTTGATAACTAAAAGAAGAGTTTTACAAAGCTTTAATGGCATTTCAAGCCATAATACATCATTTGAGTTCTAGACCAAAATACAAAATACACTTGAACAATTAAAACGTGAAATGTGACTAAAGGTTTGAATTCCAAAAGATAGCTTGAAAATACAAAAATATGACAATTTGGAGTGATGCCATAACTCTTGACTTACTCATTCTCTTGCTCATCACCTGAATAGGGGGAGGATAAAGGGGGTGAGCTATAAAGCTCGTAGGTAACACATTCATAATGAAGAAACAAGCAAAACTATTTTCAAAAGATAACTCATTGCCGTGGTACACTCTTGAAACCATAGAAATTTCACATGTAGATATCATTATCTCGAAATGCTTGATTTTCAAACAATTCATGAGCAATTTTAAAATCATGCATGCATCAAACATGTCAACAGATCATAAGCATATAAGCACAGCAGAATGGTTTGGGTGAGTCCGGGTTCATGACGCACTACACATTTCTATATAATGGTCCTGTGTAGCCGTAAATTCTTGAGGGAGTCCTTGAGGGAACTCCGTGCCACTAGCGGGTAGGCGGGAGAAGCCTATACATGGGTCAACGTGCACGTGACGGTTCTTGAGGGACTACCACAAACCCACATAACATACATAGTTCAAAATCTTGTAAACTTGTTGCCAAAATGGCACTTTCTTGTAAACTTGCTTTTCATAACCTTGATATCCTTTGTAAAAATCATTTATGAAAACATGATTTCATGAGCATGTATTCTTTTAAAGAGAAACCCTTTTCAAATTCTTTTCATCAATCAATACAAATCATGTAGCAAACATGTAACAATTTCACAATTCACTCAAAAAGAAAATAAGGCAACATTGATGATGCAATTTAAATCATTAAATCTTTCTTGCTTGAACAAAACAATGAGTGGCTTATTTACTATATTATAAACGTGTACCCACCTTGAGTTCCTTGCTTATAAACTTGCTTAGGAATGCCTTTCCTCTTTTTCCTCTTGCTCCTTTTGCCTCACTTGATTTACTTAACCAATAACCAAAATTCCAATCAATTTGGTGTAGAAATCGGAAAGTCATACTTTAACAATTTGAACTATAACCAAAGCTGAAACAAAAATTCTATGCTTAACTTCCATCCAAAATTTTATATTCTTAGATATTGATTCAGAATTTCCTTTCTCCATAAAACTTGTAGCCCTTTGTGTCTAGTTTACAACAAATTAAAAATCACCTCATTTGGACATCTACATCAAAAGTTATGCCCAAAATATCAAAACATGTGTGTACTAGAGGCTTGAGCTCGCCGCGGTGGAACCCAAAAG
The DNA here is from genome assembly GCA_026546835.1 of Erythroxylum foetidum. Taxonomy (NCBI): domain Eukaryota; kingdom Viridiplantae; phylum Streptophyta; class Magnoliopsida; order Malpighiales; family Erythroxylaceae; genus Erythroxylum; species Erythroxylum foetidum. The sequence goes on along the minus strand of JANZLF010000006.1, from coordinate 29,544,125 downwards.
TTTGCCGCGACGAGGGCACCTGCTTGAGCGCGCCGCGGCGTGCACACTTGCGTGTGCCGGGACATGCGAGCCCAAGGACCTCTCCCGAAACTTGATTTTTTGGCAATCATCATCTACATTCCTCCCAAATTTCAATCATAACACATCTAAATCCTAAACCATCATTCCTACTTCATTTCTAAACTCATTCCAATCCAAAAACATCCATAAACACAACAACATCTATCCTTGATCATTAAAAGATAACACTTGCATATTTCATTCACTACCACTTTCCATACAAGTTAAGCTATATTGGGGTTTCATATAACCAAAACAAGATGGGATAGACTCATACTTACTTGATGATGCTTCAATTCCTTCAAAATCTTCAAGGATTTTCCAACCCTACCTTTCTCTTCTTCTTCCTCTCTTCCACGGCACTCTCTTCTTTCCCTCTTCTTATTATTTTTCTTCTTCTAATTTCTTTCATTTAAGCCTAAAAAGAATAAGCAAGGACCATTATGCCCCTCTATGAAAGCCTTATACCTCTTACCCTTAAGTGATCTTCCCATTTTGCCCTTATACATTTTTACTTCTTCATTTTCACCTACACCATACTATACTCTAATTTAATCATAATTTCTCCATTTAATACTTCCAATTCCATCAATCTAAGCAATAAATCCTCCAATCATTGACAGGCTAATTAAACTTTAAACAAACATAATTTATCTAGAAAAACCGCATAATCAAATCAATTCATACTTAATAAAATCACTAAAAAATTTGGGGCCCAACACAGGTACATATCTGTGCTAGAATATTTGTATCTACTGATGTATTAGAATGTTTGAACTTGAAAACCTTGATGGAAAATATACATACACCTTAGTATTAAGCTTAAAGGGAGGCATGGTGTTTATTATATATGTGACTTCTCTTTTATTTATATATTCATGATTGCATCTACAACTGAAAATGGCTCAGATAATGATTATTGTAAAAATAGCATAGGAGTATATCACTAATCCACTTTGTTATGCACTTCATTTACTATATAATTGTAAAAATGGCTCAGATAGTGATTGTTAACTACTAAAGTAGAATGGTAGGCTTAAGCGCATAGTTGCAGATTTGTGATCTACCAAGGATATAGGTTTATTGTTCTATATATCCACCAAGGATATAGGTGTATTGTTCTCTTAATACCTGCATGACACAACAAAGCTAAAACAAAAGCAGCTTCCTGAATTTACTTCTAACTACTTATTCTGATCTTGATTTTTCTTTCATTTCTTACATAAATTTAAGCCCAAAAAATATGGATCAACAAACTGAGAGCAGTGACATATGTGGCTTTGATGATGGAAAATTCATTTTCGAGTTTGGTGATGGCAATGGTAATTCCTTGGAGGCAGTCCTTTGGAAAATTGAGACAGTACATCTCGAGTTTACAAGCTCAAGAATCAACTTGACATGATAATGATGAAAAATGTTGACAAATTTTCTTCCTTAGAGAATTTGCACCTTCTTGCAACTTTGGATATTAGACTAGCTTGACTCCAAGTCCTACATTTTCCACTAATAATAGAGATGCAACTGGTTCAACTTCTTGCTTCACTTTGCTCTCTTTGGTGCATATTGAAGGAAAGAGTTAAAGTCAATACTTGTATTATAATTGTTTAGCTCATGAATCTAAAGATCATTTATGGAGATTATATTTGGTGATTTATTCTCAAAATTGACTACTATTGATTTGTTTTCAAGAATGCTACTTTTAAGATTGCAACTTATGAAGACACATTTATATATAACCTAGTTTTTTTTCCATTCCACGATAAGTTCCTCACAGCTTCCTTTATAATTTTGTTTTTGCTAATATTTTCCATCACAATGTCATCCTTGAAAAAATAGAAATTCGGTGTTTGTTTTATTTTGTCCATACCATTGTTAGAAGTTTAATGGCAATCTCAAGAATTAAACATTTTACATTTTGGCACAAAAATATTTTTTAACACAACGATTCGTCGTTTATAGACGTTACATAATAATGAGTATATAAAAAAATTACATAATAATGAGAGTATAAGAATGAAATTGCCAATTTTTAGTAGCAAACAAAATATGCACCTATATTCGCATAATTAATTAAAACCCTCTATTTTATTTTCACTTTGTATTTACAAAACATGCCTCCTACACATAAAACTAGACATTCACATGTATCAACGAAACCACCTATATTCGCAATATCGTAATTCACATTATTATTTTGTCGTGAGTTATTTATGATCACATCTCTTACACAATATGGTTGCTATGCCTATAAGAATCATTAAAAAAATAGTTTGACTTGAATTGGTATTAGTAGTACTCTGGCAAAAGATAAATACCGAACAGAGTTGGTCAGGGCCATAGAAAATGGAACATCTTCTATATAATTTATTTGACTTGAATTGATAGAGACAACCGGTCATAAAAAAATGTTAAAGAGTATATAATCAAAATACTTACACTTATTGTTAAAACATTGAATCTTTTTATTAAAAAGAATGTACCTGGAGAAATTGTTTAGACAAATAATATGGTTAGTGAATTTGAGCCATATTTAAGTTATCGATACAAATCTCGATTCCTTGCATTTGATTTGCATACTAAAAAAACAAAGAAAAATTTAATGAGATATTAAATAACATATGACTGGTGCAGTTTAAAATACTAATCAAACCTCAACTTGATTGTCTCTTTGATAGGGAATTGCATATTGAGTTGATGTAGTTTGAAAGTCACTAATCAGATCCTGTCTCACCAAAAAAAAGGAAAAAATAATAGCATTATATAAAGGATGTAAAATTCAAGAATATAAAAATTCCTTTAATCAAACCTCAAGATTAGATGGTAATGTTAGTGTTGAGGCTGTGAAATTTGTTGGAGCAATTTAAACGTTTTTTGTTGTACCCTGTCTCACTTATAAAATAGGAAAAACAAATTAATATCATTATATAAGAGACATGAAATTCAAGAATTAAAAAATTTACAAATTGTTAGGCCCTGAATTTTTTTTATGATGTCATTAAGTATGAATTGCGTTAATTATATGTTTATGCCTTAGTTTGATTTAATGTGGTTTTAATGGGAATTATCGGGTAAATATGTGTGAGGGTATTTTGGGAAGATTGCTTAGGTTAGAATGGGTTAAGGCTTTACCAAGAGGGGTAGTTGGGTCTTTTCCTACCCATTTAGGTTTGAAGAAAGAAATTAGAAGAAAAGAAAGAAGGAAAAGAATAAGAGAAGAAGAAAGAAGGAGAAGTCGTCGTAGGTGAGGAAGAAGGAGAAGAAATAGGATTTGTGATCTTGTAATTTCCGACCGATTCGAAGCAATTTATGGTAAGTTTAGCTTCCTTCAAACATGTTATGGTTAGATTTAAACCTAGAGAATGTTGAATGTAGCAGAATCGAAGGTTTTAGGGTCTTAGGGCATAAATGTAGAGATTTCTTTGGGATGATGATTTTATGGATGTTTTTGAGTTGCTGTTGGGTTAGAAATATAGTGTAAGTCATGATCTAAAGTTTAGATGTGTTGCATTTAGTTAAAGGAAGGATTGAAATCAGAAAATGTAGGAAAATGGGGTTCAGAGACGCTCCTCCGACCCGCACGTCGCGACGTGCTCATGAGCGCGCCGTGGCGTGCGGAGAAATGGAGACACGCCGCGGGCACCTAGTGCACGTCGTGGCGTGCAAAAAAGATGTGCACGCCGCGACGCACAAAGTGTGCACATCGCTGCGTGTATGAGATGAGCACACCGCGATGCACACTTTGGTGCACGTCGCAGCGAGCCTTCGTCGCAGCAAGCCTTCGCCGCGGCGAGCCCCTAGTTCTTCCGAAAGATGATTTTTAGTATTTTGAGCATATATTTTCTTATTGATGTCCAATTGAGGTGATTTTAGATTCGTTGTGACCTAGAAAGAAAGGGCTACAAGTTTTATGAAGAAGGGAAGTTCGAAATTTGACTCTTAGGATTCGGGAATTTAGGCAAAAGTCGAGTGGAGACTCTTAGTGCTTGTATTTTGAATTTTCAGGCTTTTGAATATTTTCTTCGAATATTGATTGAATGGAAACTTGGTTTGTTTTAGGAAACCAAGCTGACTTGACCCAATCGCAAGAGGAAGGACAGCAGTGAGTCAGATACTCAAGCGATATTAGGTGGGTAATGTACTTATAGTTGTTGTGTGATTAGGCAAATTCTTGCCTATGTGTGGATATATGTTATATGTTATGTCTGTTTAAACATGATGATTTGAGTGTTTTGATTTCTTATACTTTGAAAGAATCATGAGAATTGATGGTAATAAGTTTTGATTATGAGCATGATATGCCTCGACTTCGGTCATGGCATTTTAAATAAATGAAAGCATGAAAGCGTACTGTTTGATCAAATGATTCTACGCATGATTATATGCTTTTGTTTGGGTGAGAGTGGAACCATTTCGTTCGTCACGTGCGTATCGACAAGAGCCTTCTCCCGGATGCCGCTTGTGGCATATGAGCTCCGAATGGACTCATTTCGTTCAGGGTTTAAACTTCGGTTTCTCCCTGTTAGGCCCTGAATTTTTTTTATAATGTTATTAAGCATGAATTGTGTTAATTGTGTGTTTATGCCTTAGTTTGGTTAATTTGGGAGTACTAATGGATAATTGAGATTTAGTTGAGTTTAATGTGGTTGAAAATGAGAATTAAAGGGTAATATGTGTGAGGGAATTTTAGGAAGATCACTAGGGTTGAAATGGGTTAAGGCTTTATATGGAGGGGTAAAATGCTCATTGACCATCCCATTTAGACTTAAGTATTAGAAAGAAAGAAAGACTTAGAAGAAAGAAAAAGAAGGAAACAGAAGAAAGAAGGAGAAAAGAGAAGAGGAGAAGCCGTCGGTGGAGAAGAAGAGAAGAGAAAAGAGATTTTCGACCTTTGACGTTTTTCGGCAGATCTAAGACGTTTCCGGGTAAGTTTAAGTTCTATCTATCTTGGTTTGGTTAGATTTAAACCTAGAGAATGTTAAATGTAGCAGAATCGAAGGTTTTAGGGTTTTTGGGAAAAATGGTTAGAAATCTTTGGGTTGTTGAGTTTATGATGGATTGGAAGCTTAAACTGGGTTAGAAATGTAGAATAAGACTTGATCTAAGGTTTAGATGTGTTGCATTTGAAAAAGGCAAGGGATTAAAGTTGGGAAATGCTAGAAATCAAGTTTCAGAGTCGATGTCCAGACCCGCACGTCGCAACGTGCGTATGAGCACGTCGCGGCGTGCGTGGAAAGGAGCAACGTCGCGACGTAGGATTAATTCTTCGCCGCGACATGTGAGGATGCCATGGACGTCACGGCGAGGGCACATCGCGGCGTGCGGCATTTTGTTCGCCATGACGAGGATACATCGCGGCGTGCGCACGCCGCGGTGAGCACGAATCGTTCGCCGCGGCGAACGATCAGACGTCGCGACGAGCACCCCTAATTTCTAGCAGCGATGATTTTTAGTATTTTGAGTATATCTTTTGCTATAGATGTCCGATTGAGATGATTTCAGATTCAATATGACCTAGAAAGAAAGGGCTACAAGTTGTATGAAGAAAGTATGTTCAGATTTAACCTCGTAGGATTCGAGAATTTAGGAGGAAGTCGAGTATAGACGTTTAGTGCTTTATTTTTGCTTTTCAAGTTTTATGAATATTCATTTAGATATTGTTTGATCTGAAACTTGGTTTAATATAGGAAACCAAGCTGAGCCGATTCCATCACAAGAGGAAGGACAAAAGTGAGTTGGATTCTCGAGCGATTATAGATGGGTAATATATTTATGGTTGTTGTGTGTATGGGAAAAATGTATATGCTTACTTGCATGCATGTATGCTTGAATTATGAACCATGAATTGTGATTTGTGATTATGAATTGCCTTGAATAATATTATGGCATTTTGCA
>JANZLF010000006.1:29524588-29538073 GCA_026546835.1 Erythroxylum foetidum | reverse complement strand
TAATTCCTTCTCAATTAATTTAGAAAAATCACCAAAGTTTCAGCCCAACAATCTCGAGTACTGTTCACACAGTCTCTACATTCACTTTCAGTTCAAAATTCAACACTCTTCTAAGCAAAATTAGACAGAACCTATTTCACACAAAAATGTAGCCAACATCCCAAAGTTTCAGTGGGCACAAACCTTGCTCATTTGCTTATCTACACAATTAGTTATGATCAAATCATTACATGTAATGCTGTGAGGAATCTCAAAACTCGCAGCTGTGATCGTCGACCTTATAATGGGAGGCATAGGTCTATTGTTGTGCCCCATAGTCAAATCCATCATAATTAACCCCCTTCTCTCTTCAGTATGTGGCATCAACCTCTTCATGTTGTTCCATCTCTACAAACTGTTCTTCTCTAATCCTTTCTTCGATGTTACTATTCTGAGCCAATATGGTTTCCTTGCGCAACCTACATGCAGTTTTTTTAATCTCAATATCTAGTAGCAAATTCTCGGGCTTTTAACCACGAATGAGCATTAACAAAATGGAATAAATAAAAAGAAAACAATAACATAACTAAGAATGGAAATTAAAACACACCGAAGTAAAGCAATCAAGAAGACAACTAAAATACTAAAATAAAATAAAACAAACGAAGCAAGATTTAAATCTGAGATAATTAACACCGTCTAACCTAATGACTCACAATAAAAAGAATCTACCCTTGACAATGGTGTCAAAAACTTGTTGCGGTCTAAGCAAAAAAAAATATAAATTGAATTCTATCTAGACCAATTAGAGGTAAGCGCACCCCATCGACAAGTAATATAAAATGGTAAGAATCGGATATCATACCCAAGGGAATTTCAACACACAAGACAATTAAATTAAACGATAAAAAATTACTCGGACGATCAAAAATTGATTGATTTGAAAATAAAATAAAATAAAATAAGCAAATCAAGGAAATATGAAAAATGCAAGGTATGAATTAAAACGACTAGATTTAATCAAATTATAGAAATCAGTTAAGGTATTAGATTTCAATTGGATTGGACACTAAAAATTGTAATGGTGGATTGATCTAGGAATTACTTCACTTAAGCAAGTTAAACCCAATGTTCGTGGGAATTCCCTTTTCTTCTAAATCCTAGTCACCCATTTGGTTCATAGCTAATTTAGAATAAAACGCGTTTAATACAAGAAGCCTAAAACTATGTCTGTTAATCCTAGGTATCCTCACATAAGATCCTAAGGTTGGTCTACACTTTAGTCTCAGTCTCATCTATGTCGCTTGATTAATTTTTGAACAGATTAAATCCCATTAGTTGTGGCATTCAATCATCTAAGGTCTTAATCTAGGTGATCAAGCGAAATTAGGACTAACTATGCATTCAATCTAGCAAAAATCAATACCACAAAAATTATCCTAATCTAATATCAATCTTAACCTTAACCGAAAGAAAAACTTACTCATACATATTTATCAATGTAACATAAATCATGGTCATAATATATGGTTGCATTGATTAAATCCACACAATTAAAATAAATACGGAATTAAAAAAAATAAATAACACCCCATATTTATTTTTCTCTCGTAGATGTATTTTTGTCGCACCACTAGCTTCGGTATGTCTTGGCCAAGGCCCTCTAGTCTCTCTACGCCAGCTTCTCCCCTTTTGTACTGTAGCTCCTCCTCCTCACACACTACTAGCTTTGTTCTCCTTGTTTAGTATTTTTTTCCAACTGCTGACATGTTAATGGAGAGTGTATGTGAATAGTGCGCATGAGTCCCTCTTGCCACAGCTACCAACGTCTCCCTTCTAGCCACCAACTCACATTATTTTTTGTTTTTTTTAAACCACCAACTAACTTATTAGTTTCTCTAGCCACCTGCTGTCTTCAACATGCTTTTAGCCACCAACTTCAACGTGTCTTCATCTCCACTAGCTCAACTTGTTCACTAGTGGAAGGTTCAACGGGTCCAGGTGTTGATTTAGTTTTCAAGCCACCAGCTGCTGCATGTGTGAGTGCCATCAACTGCTTCAATTCTTCTCACACACCCAACTGATTCACGTTTTATCTCCACTGCCACTTGCGTTTTATCTCTTATGCCACCAGCTTCCATGTTGCTTTTCTTCACCTACTGCTAGCGTCTCCTATCTCCACCAACTGCCTCAACATGAGTTTGCCACAGTTGCTGTAACGTGTGTGAGTGGAGAGTATTTTTCTAGTTGGAGCTTTTTGCGTGAGTTGCTCTTCCTCTCTCCAGCTTGTGTTATGTTTCTTTTTTTATTTAATCCTTCTAGCTCACTCATTCACACCTCCTCCCTTTATTCACGCCACCTGTTGCTCCCATATTAACGCCACTAGCTGCTTCTATAACATCGCCACCAGTTACTTGATTTTTTCTCTATACTGCTGCCTATTCCTTTCTCTTTTTGTCTCATCATATTGAATAAATTCCAACCCTCATTCACGCCTAACCGTCCTGTTTTTTAACTCTCCTGTTGTAGCCATCTTCTTTTGTCTTTTATGTATTGAAAGTCCATCATCTCATGCTCTCTTCTGTCTACCGCCAACTGCTGCTTTCTATATGATTTTAGGAGAGTTTTTGTCACCTTTCATGCACAACACTTTCTCCTTTTTTTTAACTCCTGTTTAGATGCTTTCTTTTCTTACTTTAGACTTTGAAATGTCCCAAATTTAATATGTTCCTAGAATTAAAACAAATAACTCTTATTAGTACAATTTAAATATAAATGGACAAGATTTTAATAAATTATCTATCTAAAATCAATATAAAAATGCCCATTAACAACACCCCCACACTTGAATTGTTACTTATCCTCAAGCAACTTACTTGGATCACAATCAACATATTCTGTCATTTCATTTTCAATAAAAATCAAGTGATTGCAATCCCTTAAAATTTGACGAACTCAAGTATCAAGCTACTACATATATCATAATCTTTTCATCAATGCACATAAACAAAATCAAAGGTAGATATCTTTCATCAAAAGCAAGCACAAAATTAAATTGAACTTTCCTCACGATATTCACTCATGTCGTTCAAATGTATAAGGGTTGTGTTTCGTTCAAAGCTTCCTCCAAGAGATTACACTACTATAAGTTTGCAAATTCACCTATTTTCCACTAAATAAAGTACATGCCATCATGGATTAAAAGGGCTTTTACTAAGGGTTATAATGGGGCTTAGGTTAAGGTGAGGTAAACAGGACAAAGGTTACTCACAAACATTCATAAAGTACTAAGTGACGTGGGACAATCAAAAAGAACTTCTGAAATGTACAAAAAGAAATACGGGACTATAGCTACTCATCACTATCAAACGCTACTGTTTTGTTCTTTTTTCCTTTCATTTTTTCTCTTTTTTTGTTTTTTGTTTTTGTTTTTTTACAATAAACATAAAAGAAGATAGTAGTAGCAAAAATCGACAACAGCTTAGTAGATGTACCTCTAAAACATCTCAGAATATCTTGTAAAAGAAAAGTCCCTATGTTGCACCCCGTTTTCGGAGCCCAACATCGGACACAAAAGCGTGATGCTTGCGTGTGGAGGGGAGACCTTGAAGTTAAAAATTTAGAAGAAAATCTCACTCGGAAGAAAAGGAGGGCATCGCCGCGGCGTGTGTTGTCTAGCTGTGATGAAACCTTTCAAGAAGCCACGCCACGACGAGGGACTCTCGCCACGGTGAACCCGCGAAAACAATTTCGTCGTGACTAGCAAACGGTCTCGTCGCGGCGAAAGCCTGAACCCACATAAACCAAAACTTAAACTTTTCCACTTACTTTCATCAAAACAACCCAACCCAAAATAAACAACATACACTCAAGCAATCTTCTAAATAATTCAATGCAAAAGCTTTGAAAAATAAAATCAACCTCAGCCAGGATAACCAAAATAGGAGTTTTACAAAGCTTTAATGGCATTTCAAGCCATAATACATCATTTGAGTTCAAGAACGAAAATACAAAATACACTTGAACTAAATAAACATGAAATGTGACTAAAGCCTTGAATTCTAAAAGTATAACTTGAAAATACATAAATATGACAAATCGGACTGATGCCATAACTCTTGACCTACTCGTTCTCTTGCTCATCACTTGAATAGGGGGAGGATAAAGGGGTTGAGCTATAAAGCTCATGGTTAACACATTTATAATAAAGAAACAAGTAAAACTCTTTTTGAAAAGATAACTCATTGCCGTGGTACACTCTTGAAACCATAGAAATTTTACATGTAGATATCATTATCTTGAAATGCTTGAGTTTCAAACAATTCATGAGCAATTTTAAAAATCATGCATGCATCAAAATTGTTAACAGATCATAAGCATATAAGCACAGCAGAAATGGTTTGGGTGAGTCCGAGTTCATGATGCACTACACATTCCCATATAATGGTCCTGTATAGCCATAAATTCTTGAGGGAGTCTTTGAGGGAGCTCCATGCCACTAGCGGGTAGGCGGGAGAAGCTTATACATAGGTCAACGTGCACGTGATGGTTCTTGAGGGACTACCACAAACCCACATAACATACATAGTTCAAACGCTTGTAAACTTGTTGCCAAATGACACTTTCTTGTAAACTTGCTTTTTATAAACTTGATATCCTTGTGATTTCATGAGCATGTATTCTTTTAAAGAGAAACGCTTTTCAAAGTCTTTTCATCAATCAATATAAATCATGTAGCAAACATATAACAATTTCACAATGCACTCAAAAAGAAAATAAAGCAACATTGATGATGCAATTTAAATCATTAAATCTTTCTTGATTTGAACAAAACAATGAGCAACTTATTTACTCTATTATACACGTGTACCCACCTTGAGTTCCTTGCTTATACGCTTATTTAGGAATGTCTTTCCTCTTGTTCCTCTTGATCCTCTTGCCTCATTTGATTTCCTTAATCAATAACCAAAATTCCATTAAATTTGGTGTAGAAAATCGGAAAGTCATACTTTAGTAATTCAAACTATAACTAAAGCTGAAACAAAAACTCTATGCTTAATTTCCATCCAAATTTGGATATCTTTAAAGAATGATTCAGAACTTCATTTCTTCACAAAACTTGTATCCCTATGTCTCTAGTTTATAACAAATTAAAAATCACCTCATTTGGACATCTACAGCAAAAGTTATGCCCAAAATACCAAAACATATCGATGTAGGAAAATAGGTCCTCGCCACGGCAGAAAGAAGCTCGCCTTGGCGAGAAAACTGGAGCATGTTGCGGCGAGGGCATGAGCGCGCCGCTGCGTGCGAGCCCAGAATCCTCTCGAAACTTGATTTTCCCACATTCTTCAACCTTAATTCTCCCATCTTTCAAATATAATACATCTAAACCCTAAATCATCTCTTATACTTCATTTCTAAGCTCATTCCAACCCAATATCATCAACAAAACATCAAAATCTATCCTTGATCATTAACCCTAAAGATAACACTTGCCCACACATGCTAAGCTATAACGGGGTTTCATCTAACCAAAACAAGATGGAAAATAAACTCATACTTACTTGTTGATGCTCCAAAATGCTTCAAAAATCTTTAAACCTAGCTTTCCTCTTTTTCTCTTCTTCTTCCTCTGTCTCCAACGATACTCTCCCTCTTTCTCTTCTCACTTTCACTTTCTCTTCTTCTAATTTCTTTAGGCCTAAAATGAATGAGCAAGGACCATTATGCCCCTCCATGTAATGTCTTAGCCTCTCAAACTTAAGTGATCTTCCATGTTTGCCCTTATTTATTTTTATTTCTTCATTTTCACCTACACCATACTATACTCTAACTTAATCTTAATTTCTCCAACTAATACTTCCAATTCCATCAATCTAAGCAATAAATCCTCCAATCATTAACATGCTAATTAAACTTTAATCAAACATAAATTATCTTGAAAAACCACATGATCAAATCAATTCATACTTAATAACATCAATAAAAATTTGGGCCCTAACAATGTTAGTTATTTTGTTAATTAGATAATTATTAATTACGGGGTCTTATAAACTTAAGCTTAAGAAAGTGAAATTTGAACTGGATTAGAGATAATAAAAAAGTCTAATAAAGGATCGAGCTAAATGGGCTAATGCTTAGTGAAGAAAATGGACCCTAATCAATTTTGGGTCGATTAAGTATTATGCCTATAATGAGAATGCCTGATAAGGTTACTATAAATAGCTGCTAAGGTCTCTCGCTATCTATTTAAGTAAGCTCGTGAACGTTCTATTTCTCTGATCCATTAAGAGGACCACTTATTAAAAAAGTTGCCGAAAGAAGTTAATAGCATAAGAACAAACAACTTTAATAAAAGTCGATCAAAAGTTTGAGGAGCTTGTTCATTATACACTGGATAGAAAAATAGTTTTTTTCCTCATTTTCTTCATTAATACAAGTTTATGGTTGATCACGGGTCCATAATTAAAGTTTATGTTATAAATAATACGTAATTTTTGTGAGCTTTGGACTTTGAAGTCAACAAGACTAGAGCATACCATGAAGGCCTAGGAAACAAAATTTTCAGACAAGTAATTGGTGGAGAGTGAAAGAACATTTGACAACTTTTACAGTCAAGACTCTCGATCTTATCACTAAACAGAGGCTAGATGACATTCACTTGTAATTTTAGTGTATCTTGATGACAATTATTCATTATATTTTCCTCTATTTACGAAAGGTTATAAGTTAGATATTCTACTCTTGTTACTTATGCTTCACTCTTGCGAGCAAAATGATGTTAATTCTTCTCTCTATAAATGAAATGCAAATGTCATTAGGAACTCATGCTTTACTTTGGCAAGTCAAGTTAAAAGGTTCCATCATTCATAAGAGCTGTTTCCATTTCTTTTTCTTTTTTCTAATTAATGAAGAGTTGTTTTTATGTCAATGAGCAAAAAGTTTTAAATCTTATTCGACCCACAATAAAAATCAATCAATTAGCCCCAATTGATATAGGCCAATAATTTTACTTTTTTTTTTGTAACGACACTCGTTTAAGTCGAGCGGTGCTAGTAGAGAAACTATTAGATGCCAGTGCCGCCTACTTGGTAGGCTTATAATCTTCTTTTTGATTTGCAAAGAAAATTGCTGAGAATTCTTTTACTGAATCAGTCATCATGGCTAAATAGTTTGACCATAAGGAGTGCCTGTTTACGTAATTCCTCGACAAGATGATTTGAGAAGGTGAATAACACCCTTCATATTTGGATACTGCACCAGTGAGGCCTGCAACTTACTGTAAATAAACCTTGATGCCATAACATATTATTTTAACACCATACATCGCATTTCTTAGCAAGTTTCAGCTTCATGAAAACTATTTCCTTCTAAACTAGAGATGCTGGATGGACTTCTTAGAATACTAACTTTTAATAGCCAACATCCACCAATTCACTCAATCTTGTAAAGCCCATATTGCAATTTCTTCATACCCATCTTCAGTAGCACAAGCACGGAACATGCCTGTTGTATTGAAGGGCATTGCGACTTCTCCTTTTGCAGAAACAGCAACCAACCCAGCATTGCCTCTTGGAACACACTCATGGATGACATATGCTGCTGCTTCTTTAACTGAAAGACCTTTATACTCCATAAGGGCAGCAACATCTCTGGCGACAGTTCCGCGTATAATTGCTTCTCCTTTACCTGTAGCAGAAACTGCACAGAGACTGTTGGCATATGTCCCTGCTCCTATTACGGGTGTGTCCCCAATCCTACCCACCATTTTGTTTACAAACCCCCCAGTAGAAGTTGCAGAAGCTAAGTTCCCATGGTTATCAACAACCACACAACCAACCGTTCCAATTTGGCTGTTTCGATCTGGAGTTGGAAATCCACTTCTCTCATCCATCTTAATGGGTTGCGTGTAATCAATCTGCATATGCAAGCTACAAGGGATATGACAGAAACCTTGAAAACAGTGATGTACATTAATAGGCTAAAAACATAAATGATCATGTTTATCAACGCATAATTGCCAACAGACTTGGGTATTCCTACCAGTAACATATCTTTGGACCCCAACAGAATCTACAAACCATTCATGACCATGTTCAGTGCAGATGATTTTGCAACAACAGATTTCAATAAGCTAAGATCTTTGCTTAAAAGACTTCAGATTCAAAAGCCAACCACTGGCATCACGAGCAGTAACAAGGGTCGTACCTGGACTCTGTTGGCTTCTTTTGCCTGCTTTAGCCTTTCAATGTTTTCTGAAGTAACGAAATCACTAGGATCCATAGTCTCGACCCCCTTGTCAGTTCAAAAGATCAGATTCAGGCATCATTTTTTTCCAATTAAATCAACTCTATGCATCACAAAGTCAGTTATGCATTACATGTAAGAGAACCAAAATTTGTACAGAGTAGAAGCATCCCTAAAACATTGAAGTATACAGAATAAGAATTAAATAAGAGTGCCAAGAAAAATGGACAGAAGAGACCACTTACTTGCTCCCTTGCAAAAGCCTCAGCTCCATCGAACGCAAGATAAATATGAGGGGTCTTCTCCATGACCAACCGAGCCAGCGAAATGGGATTAACAACAGTGCTGAGACCAGAAACAGCACCACATCTCTTAGTCTTACCTTCCATGATTGAAGCTTCCATCTCAACAGTGCCTACGGTAGTTAGAACAGATCCCTTCCCAGCATTAAAATGTGGGCAGTTTTCCAATTCACGGACCTATACAGGGTAAAACACTAGCAACTAAATCATAATCAACTTTGCATGAAAAATCCCATGAACTTATCAGGATTTACCCACTTCACTAGATTCCCAAAGCAAACAAATTTCATATTTTTACCCAAAAAAAAAAAAAAGATTGCTTTTTTGTCATCTGTTTATGAATTATGTTTGAATTCAATAGAAAACCCATAAAATAACGAAGAGTTAGCTGCCCCTGAAGGAAAAATGTATGACTTGAATATACCACAAGCTCGGCAACATCAAGGGGGTGTTTTTGGGCTTGGAGAGCGGCGACGCCGATCTGGAGGCAGCGACGGAGGGTATCTTCGCGGGGGAGGCGGTGCTCAGGTGGGAGTGAGGGAGTAATATCGCCTGCGCCGCCTTGAATTGCTATTGCCCAGCCCATTTGCATGGCTTTTTTGACGTTATCTCCACTCTCTACTCTTGGGACAGTTGCAAGCAGTTGTTGGAGGGAAATAAGACCATGATCTTGGGAAACATATAGACAATGTAAATCGGATTGAATTCTGGGCAGTGTGAATGTGAACTGTGAGATGCTATTATTTTCTATATAAAAGTTACATCAAAGACGAGACATCCATATCAGATTCGGTTGGTAATTGTGGCTTTTATATAAAAACAAAAAAGAGCCACTCACTATTTGGACTGTTGCTGAACAATTTTATGAGTCCATTATTCTTAATTCCCACAATGTTGGGACCTACTCTCCCATCACCCTCTAGCTTAGAGTATTTATGCTTTTATGAGATGGCTAAGAAGGTTCTGCTTTTACATCACACTTCCTTCTTTTTCGTGTATCCGTTGTTTGTTTTTTCAACTTGTCAATCATTCCTCTACTTAATTATGCAGGACCTTAAGGGTGGAACTGAGCGTCACCATGATCCTCGTAGGAGGAGTTCGTAAATTATGTTTAGTAAATTAAACCAAGATTACTATTTTAATATAGTTAATTACTATAAAAATTGCATAGAATATACCAAAAACACAAGAAGAGAGGTTTAACATACGCATCCATTTAGAAAGATCATCAATAAGAGATGTTTAACAAATATATTCATTTAGGCAGATCATGTAAGCAATATTAGTTTATACTCTACAGTCAATCAGTTGATTATAGTTTAATGGTATAATTCTTTAAAGAAAGCTTTTATCTTATACATATTTAAATGTATATGATAAAATTCATGGGTTAAATATTTTCCCCTCTCCTATATGAGCCATAAGCCTCTTTGACTCTATTTACACATCTACCTCCTCTTAAGTATCATGAAGCATTGTTACATTTTTATGCATATCTCATCTCAAGAGGTCCAACTTCTTATCCATATATTCCTCTCTACTGTCAATGGCTTAGACCTCAACTTCCTTAATATGTTGCTCCCTAAGCAATTATAATGAGTATCCAATTTTGAACCTATTCCCTGCTGAGATCTAAGATTCCTTATTCCTAAGCTCTCTACTTTCAAGTTACACAAACTTTATCCTCGAAAAGCTTATCGTTTTCATCCAATCTCAAGATAGGTAAAGCTTTAGGTATTTATTGATCAACATCCACCAAAATAGATATTCTGATGAAGCTTACCCTACTAATTCTTGTTATAACATCATACATACACAATGTCTTTCCAATGTAGCTCATCAAATGGCTCAACCCGCTTTTTGTCCAATATTCCAATAGAATGCTATTAAAATTTATCCACAATAGTAACTGCTTTTACTTCAAAATATGAAATGAGATACCCAACTTCCATGTTTATAAGAACACTTTCGTCTATTGTTGTAATTCCAAGGATCAAATTCAATAACCTTATGAGCTATGTTCATTGATTCAAATATAAAGATAAATATATTTTCCTTATTCACCATTGTTTCTAGAAGTTCCTATTTCTCCATTGATGTTATGCCTAAGCCGCTCTCTTATCAAAGAAGAACCCTATAAGAATGGCTTCCCATTTGAGAGCCCCTTTCTTAAGTGTCTCCAAGCCTAGTGAAATTATGGCTTTTCTAGTTGACACATTAGGGGGAAGTGGTGGAGTTTAAGGGCTTTAGCAGAGTCACCTAGAACTTTATATGCCCAAGTCTTCCTAACACCAATAGGTGGTTGAGGAATAACCTTTACAAGTTTAGAACTTTAATGTGTGCTTATGCTTAATTTTCAGGTGGAAGGGTTGAGGATGTATGCAAAAGAGGGCTCAATTAGGTCAAAGGAAACGAGGTAGGGTTGGAATTATTTGGAGCTAAGGTGTGAAACTCTTCCAAAGGAATAGAAGCAAGTTGTTCAGCATATTTAAAAAAGCATTTAAAAAGGTAATTAAATGAAATAAGAAGAATTATGGAGTGGCAATAACAATAGAAGAGAAGAAAAACTATGACTTAAATATTCCTGAGGTACAAGAGCATACTAAACCAGTTCAATTAAGAAGATCCACTATAGTAAGAAGACCTACTATCTCATCTTATTACATAGTTTATTTAGATAAATAAGACTATGATATTGGACATGTAGGAGATCCAGTTACTTTTATAGAAGCTAATTCTGGACCTTATGCAGATTTGTGGTTAGATGCAATAACGGATGAGATGCAATCCGTGAAGCATAATAAGGTATGAGTGCTTATGGATTTACCTTATAATTGTAAACATGTCAACTGTAAATGGATTTACAAGATCAGAAAGTACCATAAGAATAAAGTTGAGCAGTTCAAAGCCTATTTGGTTGTTAAAGATTCACTTAAAGAGAAGGGAATAACTTTAATGTTACATTTTTCTCTTGTATGCTCTAAGGATGCATTTAGAGTGATTATGAAAATAGTGGTTCATTAAGATATAAAGTTATATTAGATAGATGTCAAAACTGCTTTGCTAAATAGAGATCTTTATGAAGAGCTCTATATAGAACAATATGAAGGATTTCAGGTTCAAAACAAAGCTGATATGGTTTGTAACCTGAGGAAATCCATATATGGTCTGAAACAAGCCTCTAAACAATGCTAATTAAAGTTTTATAAGGTTGTTGCCTCATTTGGATAAGATTTTTTATTACAAGATTAGGAGGAGCAAGGTTATCTTTCTACTTTTATATATAGATGATATTTTGGTCCCATTAAATGACTTGAACATGTTGTATAAGGCTAAGCAGCTCTTGACTAAGCATTTTGACATGAAGGACCTTGGTTAGGAATCTTTTGGTAGAGAATACATTGAGCAAGAGCTTTAAAGGTTTAATATGGCTTATTATAAACCTATTGCAACAACAATCTCTCATGGTAAGAGATTATCTTTGGCATAATTTCTAAATAATGGTATAGAGACAGAGAGACTATGAATAATGTACTTTATTTTAGTGCAGTTGGTATCTTGATATATGCTCATGTGTGCATATTAGACATTGCATTTATTATTGGACTACTAGGTAGGTATCTAGCTATCCCAGGAATAAAAAATTGCAATATAGTTAAACAAGTGTTAAGATATCTGAAAGGAAATAAAGATTATATCTTAACATTTAGGAAAGTTAATGGTCTAATCCTTATAGGTTATATAAATTCAAATTTCACTATACATCTAAATGATAAGAATTCCACATCAGGGTACATTTTTATGTTAATAGATGATGCAGTATCGTGGAAGAGTGTTAAATAGACACTGGTCAATTCCTCGATAATGCAAGTAGAGTTTGTGGGTTAATATGGGGCTCAGGAACTTGATTTCTAAGTTATTTATGTTTGATTCAGTAGCTATATCCATTTGCTTATATTGTGATAATCTTTTTGCTATAATGTTCAGTGAAAATAATAAGAACATCACATGTTCTAAGTATCTGGAGGTTAAATAGTTGACTATAAAGGAATTATTGCAGAAAGATGATATTTGTTAGCCCCAAAATTTTTTTTTAAATTTAAGCATGATTAGATTAAAATGGTTAAGTTAAATTATCATTAAGTAAGGTGACATTAATTAATATGAGATAGCATAAATGATGTTAGGGGAGGAATTAATGGAATTAAGTGTGTTAGTTGGTTAGTAGGTTAGGATTAAATGCATTGGGCCATAAAGTTGTAAGAAAGAAGAGAATGAATTGGGCTTGAAAGAAAGTAAATGGGCTTGAGTGTAGTAGGGAAGTATGATAAGAAGAAGGAGAAATTAAATGAAGAATAGATGGGCTTGGACTATTGGGCTTAAGTAATTTAAGTGGGAGTATAAAAGGAAGAAGAAAGAGTAGGATTTTAGAAGGAAAGAAGGAGTTTACGAAATTGTGAGAGGGAGAGGGTGAGTGTCGTGCATGGTGGAGAAAGAAGGGAGAAAAGAAAGAGCTTTGCTTAGGTCTTCATTTTCCAAGAGTTTGAAGAAGAGTTGGAAGAAAGTCAAAGAGATAAAAAGGTGGAGAATACTTCAAGCTTCAATTTAAACCAAGTTAGCACTTGTGTTGGTGGAGATTTAAGGTAAGCCTTGAGTTAAGGTTTAAGTTCTTGGTTGGGTTTTTGGTTAGAAAGAGTAGAAATGGAATGGGTATTGTGATTCCACCATTGATTTCATAAAAGATGTATTGTGGTTTCTCAATTGAAGTTGAGTTGACTTTGGGTTATTTGATTTTCATGAAGTTGACCAAAGGAGAGAAAGAAGAGAAGAAGGAGAAGGAGAAGAGTATCATTGAACCAAGAATTGTCAAGTGAAAGAGGTGGGTTACACCTTTACTTTTATGTTTATGAGCATTTAATGTAAATTCAATTATGACATTAATAATGGTTGTTAA
>JANZLF010000006.1:29496946-29509071 GCA_026546835.1 Erythroxylum foetidum | reverse complement strand
GCAGCCGTTATGCTGCCGAAATTTCATTAAATTGTGTATGGCTTGTTTGGGAATAAGATTTGTGTGATTATTTTTTTTATGGCAAAGGAAAATTAGAACAAGAGTTTTAAAGATGAATTTAAGATATGCATGATTAAGAGAAATCTAGTAATTTGAGGTTATGGATCATTATGGCAAAAGATAGTGACATTGGAATGGTTAAATTCCTATTGAATATGGATTAGTTTTATTTTTGAATAAGATTGAATAAAGTGAAAAGGAGAAAAAAATTTAATTATACCGGTTTTCGGATTGGTTTAGTCTTAGGGTTCCAACGTGACGAGGATTTTCAAGAATTTTTGTTACCGGATGTCGAACTTTGTTTTCTTCGATTTCGATTTTTTTATCGATTCATTTCGCTTCGAAATCTGTTTCTTTCGAATTCCACGATTTGCATTCGATTTTGTTTCGTTTTTGATTATCCAATTTCTTCGAGTTTTCGAATCGAATTCGTTTCGCTTTATTAATTGCCTCGATTTTCGATTAGCTTCGTGTTCGTTTCGTTTCATTCGCTTTGGTTTTCGATTTCTTCTATTCGATTTGGTTTTTGTTTCTTCTTTTTCGGTTGGAATTCGTTCTCCGGATCGGGTGCCAACAGAATCTTTCTTATGAAAAAACTCTAGTTGTCATCATAGACAGACAGATTAGAAAATTGCGGAATAAAGAGATTCCAATGATTAAAGTCCAATGGTAGAATCAAAGAATTAAAGAGTGCACATGGGAAACAGAAGAATCAATGAGGACCAGATATCCACAATTGTTCCCTCAATAAGGTAAATTTTCAAAATTCGTGGTCGAATTTTTAATAAGGGGGGAAGAATGTAACACTCGGTATCTAGTTACCCGGTACACCGAAGTAAATTGGTATTTGATACTAATGTCATTAAAATAACATAACAATGAATAATAATTTTTTATGACATCAAATTAATGATGTATGACACTTTTTCTGTAGTCACAGGAAATTGTACGAGTGGATGTTTAAGAACCATTACAAGAGTGGCATTTTTGTAAATAATAGTCAAGGAGGCTAATATAAGAAGCTAGTTAGAAAGAAGACAAAACATTGTCTTCTTCCTTCTCTCTAACCCACGAAATCACCATGGAAGTTCTCTCTCAAGCTTTTCAACCCTTGTAACAAGAATGGGAAGGAGAATCAAGCCGTTTGGTTAGTACAAAAAGGTAAGCCTCTATCCAGACACCTAGTTCTATCGATTTAAGCTTAGTTTTTCTCTCTTCTTGTGAAACCCATTTGATGGAATGTCTGGGTTTGATGATTTTGATGATGGGTTTTCATTTTTTGATGTCTAATGACACAGTAACATGAAGAAATTTCATTTTTATGGTGATTTGGGGCTAAAAATCAAAACCTAGGGTTTTGGAGTTTAAGCTGTCAATGGAGACAGATTTGTAGGTCCTTTTTGTACATTGTTTTGAGCTGCTTAACGTGTGAATTTGGAAAAACTCAAAACATATAAGTTATAGAGACAGATGTCTACTATATCCCTGAATTTTTTCACGAATTTAAGGTGAGCCAAACAAATGAAAAAGGTCCCGAAGTGAAACTGGTTCAGAATACCAGCGGGATTGAAACTTGAAATGCAAGTTGATTGTTTGAAGACTTTAGATTTAGGATTGGATGATGAGCTCTTATTACGAAATGCTTAAAAATGTGTCATCTAAGTTCTGATTAAAGTAAAGTTTAATTGGATGAGTATTCTGTGAGATATGGCTGAATAAGTGAAGGGTGTTGCTAATCTTAGTAACACAGAAGAGAACAGAAATAGGTCAGGCTTATAAAACCCACAATAAATCCAAATTACATCTTTTTTTGAGCCTCCTTTGGATATGT
This sequence comes from Erythroxylum foetidum, assembly GCA_026546835.1. Taxonomy (NCBI): domain Eukaryota; kingdom Viridiplantae; phylum Streptophyta; class Magnoliopsida; order Malpighiales; family Erythroxylaceae; genus Erythroxylum; species Erythroxylum foetidum. Next base: position 29,507,180 of record JANZLF010000006.1, on the reverse strand, counting down.
GATATCCATGTAAGTTTATTGAAAATGAAGTTTTGAATCACCTTAATTGGATGAGAAATGAATAAGTTATAAGGTTTTGAGACAGGAAGAGTCCAACTCATGACTGAATATTAAGGCTGATTGTGAATGAAAGATTTGGATTCCTTAATGACCAAATTAGAACATGGTCATAAAAGAAAAATTGTGAATTTATGTGTTAACTAGAGTTCTAGAAAGTTTGAAAAACATTGGACCTATTTATAAGAAGTTATGCCTTCACGAATGGGATATGCTGATAATTAGTGAATAAAATAGAATTTGTAATGATATGTGTTACGAAATGAGGTTTATGTGAGAATGAATAATGCTAGTATATGTAATTGTTATGCATGTACCCAATAGCTTGTGAAAGCAGACAAGGAATAGAACTAGAAGTCGTACCTAGTACCTCTCAAGTTTAAGAAAGTTAGAAAAGAGATCAACACCACTGAAGCAGTCGAGGTGAGTATAATCATGCTACTATACTTGTTTAGTAATCTTTTCTTTATCTTGTGGCTTGTTGAATTGTTCTCGAATCCATATGAATTATTTGATATATGACTCCATGTAGTTTAGTGTAGCATATTGTATGCTAGATTGACCAGATGATATTCAAATCCTTTGCATATTGTAGTTCCCTTGTTATGTTGAACCTATGAATTGTGATTCTTGGATGAATCATGTTTTTCTTATTAGCCATGATTGATGAGTTCACAGAATACCCAAATGATGGGATATATACCTAGACCATGTGCACATTGGTAACCCGCCGGTGATGGGTTAGATCCAAGTCCTATCTAGAGAGGGCAGGCCTCCAGGGGCAAGGGTAGGCTAACCTTGTCTAGAATCAGAAAAGGGAGAGATATGTTGTACTAACTTACCTCTGTCTCTTCTTAAGAAATTCAGAAAATCATAACTTAGAAATGAGAAATCTCAGAATTAGGAATCCTGTAGAACCCAGAACTCAGAAATAAACCAAAATTTAGAAAGAAACTAGAATTCAGAAAAGGACCTAAAACCCATAAAAGAATTCAGAAACCAGATTCATGTTTTTTTGAACAATTCATATTGAGCTTTATTATTGATATTTATGTGATTGCCGCATTTGATATTACTACCGAGTTATCCACTGATGCCATATATTGTTGCTTAGAATGCCACATACCATTCTTGTGAAGCTAGCCTTGTTTTACCTAGCCTCACAAGCATGGTAGTATGTTTATATCTCACTGAGTCGTGTTGTAGACTCACCTCTCACTATCATCATTTCAGGGGATTAGTAGATCGTACAAGAGAGAAATCTAAGCCTTTTGAGACTCGCTTGAATAATCAGACAAGTAATATTTTTGGCATGATGTTTAGTGCAGATGCTTATAGATGTTCCATGGTTTGCATAATCATTTGTACCTGAAACATGTATGGATATGTTATGTTATTAAGAATGATGTCAGTTAATGATATAAGATGATCTCAGATTGGAAAATGATAAGTAGTTAATGTATGTGAGAATTGCAGATTTGGATCCTTACTTCTTACAACCTATTAAGCAGGAATAAGGATTAACCAGACAAACGAATAGGTCACACTGGATTTTCAGTAGAATATAGAAAAGTTAGGTTTACTACGAGTTTTGGTGGCATTAAGCCTAGCCATTCCCTAGTGTCAATACGGCCCAAAAAGGACATGTCGCGTCACAGTCCTTATTTGATGAAACATCTTCATTTTGTGAGAACCATGATACTGTCATTCCAAATATAAATGAAAATTTTGTACATCGGGGAAGGTTAAGGCGAAATGCACAAAAAATGAAGATTTGTATCATTATCAAGTGGAATTATTTTACACTGTGATTGATATGCAACTTCAAGAGCTCAACAATCACTTCAATGAGGTAAATACCAAGTTGCTTATTTGTGTGGCATGCTTGAATCCAAATGACTATTTGTATGCTTTTGATAAGGAAAAAAATCGATTCAACTTGCTGAATTTTTTCCTTCTGATTTCTCTAAAGTAGAGTTTATTGCTCTTAATGATCAAGTTGACAGTTATATTGTTTATATGCAATTTGATGATCATTTTTCGATATTAAATAGGATTAGTGATCTTACCAAGAAGCTAGTTGAAACAAAAAAGGATGTTGTATACCCTTTGGTGTTTTTACTTGTGAGATTAGCTTTGATTTTGCCTATTGCTACTGCTTTGGTGCAAAGAGTATTTTCTGCAATGAAGATAGTAGAAAATCACTTGCACAATCGGATGTGAGATTCTTGGATGAATGATTGTTTGATCACATATATTGAGAAAGATATCTTCAATAGTATTAACAATGAGAAAATTTTACAACGATATTAAAATAAGAGGACTTGTAGGGAATGATTGTAATAGGTTATATACTTATATGTAAGAAGCTCAAGACAATGATGTAATTTTTAGTTTATCAAATGTACAAATATTTGTATCTTTTTCAGTAATATAAGAGTACTTTAAATATTTTGCACCAATTCAAAAAAATTTCTAGATCCGTCCCTGATCATAACTATGAGATATATATCATATTTAGGTATTATTTTTTCATTATTGCTGTCAAGAGCAAAGATTAATATAAAAAAACTACTCTATATTATCTTTCTTTTTTATGAAAGAAGTAGTCAATTTTATAAACTAAAATATTGAGTTATTTAAACAAACATAAGAGAGCTTGTTAGAACCAAATTGGCTTGACATAAAAATTGCATAAAACTTTACTTGTGTTTTATAGAAATATTTATTGTAATAATCAAGATCTCTAAAGTATTTCATATAAGGATTGATATGTTTTAGAACTTATCCTAGTCAATAGTAACTTGATTGGTAGTTAGTGAATATGACATGAATTATATGGAGATATTTAATTGATTAATATGAGATTCATCACTTACAAATAATATTGAAATTTTTTCATTGTTCTATGCTAGAATTTATTTGAAGATCATTAGCTAAGGTAAAATGACACTTTTAAAATATTTTTCAAATGTTATTAAAATAATTAACTACTAATACTAGAGAAATAATATAATTGGACTGATACGTAAATTTCATATTTTATGTCTAACCGAAACATTGTACAATGAAATGATTGAATTATATAGAAAAGTTATTTACGAAAAAGTTAGTTAAGTTGCTTTGTTATTTCTAATATTTGCGTGATCATGATTATATATATATACTTTAGGAATATAATTTATATCTATTATCAATATATTTACCAACATATTGTGTCAAAGACAAAAAACAATTAAAGAGAAAAAAGATAATTTAATCAAATTAGACTTAATAGTAAATCTTAAGACATTTAACGTCAAATATAAGATAATTAATGAATGATGACCAATACTGGATATTTAATTAATTTATTTAAAATTAAGTATAATTCTAATTCAACTTTTAAATATATTTCAATAAATTATTAAATGGTCTAAACTTTATTATAAATAAGTGTATATTCTAAATGAGTTAGTACTCTCAGTACAACCTCGTATATTTTTCTCAACCTATTTATGTAATGTTAGAGGTCAAATATTTATGCGACTATAGTGGTTTTCATATAATCAACCAAATTTAGAGAGATCTATGCAAATAAAATTTTATAATAAAATATGAATTAGGTTCATGTTTTTATATTTATGGATTAATAAAATTAGAGTTTTTTACCTTTAGAAATTCATAAAAATGTTTATTTATTTGAATGTGCTTAACGTCCCTATTTCTAACATGTATATATACTCAACAAACATAATTACCATCCTATTATAGCCCTTAGACAAGCTCTAGATGGAACCAACTCCATCTCATAAACATTTTGTATAAGGATGAAAATGAGTCAAGATATGCCTAACTTGTAAGGTTTCGGTCATGCATCTCATACATAATATATATCAAATATACACAGTGAAAAATAAAGCGAAACGTCAACAACCAGATCTACTTATGCATATAGATATAGAAAACAAAAACATGAAATGTAAGATGTTTACATACCTTTCCAATGATCTCCTTTGTTCTTTAATCTTCTCCGCATTGAGTTATCGTAAACCACAACAATCAATATAGACCGTCTCTAATGAAAGTCCACACGAAGATAGAAGGATGAAACCTTACTAGGAGATGACTAGAATTTTTTCTTTATGCTAACAAAGATAAGAAATCTTGTAAGAGTTAAAGAGAAAAAGAGTGTGTGTGTAAGAAAAAACCTTTCTTTCACTTGTTTCTTACACAAGATGCATGAAAATCATCTTTATTTTCTGCACCATTTGGCCTTCCGTAACCCCATCACTAATAAAATTATAGGAAGTTAATAGTCATGAATAGCATGTATTAATGGAATTTATAGAAAGTTAATTACACTGAATAACATGCATTAATGGAAGTTTTGGGAAGTTAATGATCATGAATAGCATGGATTAATGAAAGTTTTGGGAAGTTAATGACCAAATTGGCAACCAACAACACTTGTTTCTAATCCATTTCAAGTAACGCTTTCTACCACGATCACATCCCAATACAATCTGAAACACTCTCTCATATCTTGAATCACCATTCAAGACCATTTTACTCATCCTTCAAATCTCCTATGTGTGTAACCCATTAGGTTCTCGATTATGTTGGCCACTTGAATTCAAACTAATTCAAGTAAGCAAGAGGAGTATCTAATAATATGTCATGACTCCCAATTGATCGAAAAGTCAGTGGTTTTACTATGAACCCTTCCATATGTAATGTTGCCATGCAATTTGTCCTTTCACCATCTATACCTCACTTGCTTCAGAGTATGGTCAAAATGTCAACTCCCACTAGACTGACTACGTCACATCTAGTCGAATTGATATTAGATCTTGTCCTGAGGATCTTATTAATGCATATATGCTCTAGCGAGAGACTCTTGAGTAATAACCCCGATAAGAGGTCGTGGATATCATCTCCTTCTATTAGGAGTGGTGAATCCTTTATTGACTACTTAATTACCTCCTAATACCTCAAATTGTACCCAATCACTTCCTTATAAGTAACCCCTGAAAGGCACTAATGAATGGAGTCAAAGTATAAGATCAGTATCTAACATATCTTTGAGCACCTCAAGTTAAAGGATACTTGCACCATTGCTATGATGAGACTATTATTGACACTAGAATAGAATATCCATATGATTATCTCATAGTAGGTCAATCCAATGTACTTACTACCCTTAGTAAACATCCATATGTTAACTCTAAACAAATCATGTCTACACCTTATGAGATCTGTTGCTTGATCCAATCAAGGAGTATAACATGTATTAGTCTATCTGAATTAATGATATCCCATCTCATTAACCTTATGACTAGGAAAAGTTTAGATACTAATATAATTACACATGATAGGAATCTCATTATCATGATCTCATTATGATTTCCTCCGTGCTATGTTTTGTATCAAGGATTTCATTAAATCAATTTAATATAAACATCAAATCCATAAATGTATGAATATCGAAATAATGAAAAATGCCTTTATTAATCATAAAATGATTTCTATAATAAGTTTTATAGGTGATTGCCTTTAAAACACTTCTCTAACAAACTCCCACTTGCACTAAAGCCAGTCGTCTTGATATCTAATACCATAGGCATGTACATGTGACACAAAACTCTTTTGGAAAATAGGATTAGTCAACGAATTAACTATATTCTAATCAGTAGGAACATCTTGACATCATTTCTACCAATGATTTCTCTAATCAAATGGTAATGCCTGAGTCCATGTTTAGACTTTTGATGAGACCTCTATTCCTTCGCCTACGCTATAACCCCATTATTGTTACAATACAACTACATTGGGTTAGTGATGCTCAAAACCACACCAAGTTCCATGTTGAACTTCTTAATCCAAATCGCTTCCTTTGTCACTTCTGAAGTTGCAATACACTATGCCTCTGTCGTCAAATCATCAATCATCTCTTGTTTGAAACTTTTCCAACTGACTGCACCACCATTCAGTGTGAATACATATTTGGACTAAGATTTGGAGTCATCCCTCTCAGATTGGAAATTGGCATTAGCATACCCATTTACCACAAGATCACCTTCTCCATATACTAAAAATAATTCCTTAGTTCTTCTCAAGTACTAAAGGACATTCTTGACGGCCACCTAATAACCCTTACTAGGGTCTGACTAGTATCTGCTCGTAACACTTAGAGCATACGATACATCAGGTCCAATACATAACATAGTATATATGATTGATCCTATAGTTTTAGCATAAGGATTCAAACTTATGCAAGTCCTCTCATCTTGTGTCTTTAGACACATAGATTTAGAGAGTATAATCCTATGTACTATGGGACTTGGATTGCTCTATGCTAAACCTCTTTAACATCTTTTCTATGTATGTAGACTAAGAAAGACCAAGCAACCTCTTAGATCTATCTATATAGATCCTTATCCCCAAAATATAAGTTATTTCTATAAGATCTTTTATAGAGAAGTTCTTAGCTAACCAAATTTTGATTGATTGCAAAGCAGAGACCTAGTTTCCTATTAGTAATATGTCATCTACATACAGTACAAGGAACATGATTTCACTCCTAATCTTCTTATGCACACATGGCTCATCCAGATTTTTTGAGGAACCAAACTCTTTGATTGTCTCATCAAATCGGATATTCCAACTCCTGGATGCTTGCTTCAATCCATAAATGGATTTCTGAAGCTTGCATACCTTTTCTCTATTTATGGATATGAAACAATCAGGTTGTGTCATATACACATCCTCGATTAGATTTCCATTTATGTTCATTTTCCTTTCAAAATAAGACCAAACTTGGAAGGCTATATTGCAAGAAAAAAGATATGGTTAATATCTTTTAAATTCTCACATAAACAACATTTTGTAGTCATAGAGAAACCCACTTGTTGAACTATTTCTTATAGGAGAAGCAATCCATTTAACAGTCACCAGACAAAAATAGAGAGCTTTAATGGTATTCTACCATTCCAAATGTATTGCAATTGATATTTTTGCTTAGACCTCAGTTTAATCTGCTCATGAGTTGATTTAAAAGTGAACAAACCAGAAGAGGTTGGCATCCATATAATTTGATCTCTCTTATCAACAAAGTTTGAATAGAACATTGTAAGAAAAACAACTATATCCAAAGATAACAAGATAACCATGAGATTAACGATCTCATTGCTAAAAAATTCTTGTAAAGTAAAAGAATAAGGAAGCTCATCATTTTCCTCAAAATAAGAATGTAACATACCTTTGCCAAACCAATTATCACAACAAAAAGAACTTGATCCATTCGGTATTATGATTTTTGTATGAGTTGCAAAAAATTCAAAAATCTGCTTAAGATGTTTCCAGTGCCAACTTTTTTGGATTCCCTGTGCTCAAGTATTTAAGGTTTGTCCCCAAAGAGAGTTGCCTTGATAAACCATAATTTACAAGCAACTAAACAATCCAAATCAATTAAAGACAAAAATCCAAGGCCATTTTCATCTTTTGAGAGTGTAAGACCCTCTAATTTTGCTAATGTCTCTTATTTCCATCCTCCATTTTCCCTAAAAAAATCTATCAAATCTTTGTTAAATCTACTGAATGATTAATTTTGGAAATTAAATGGCAGATATGTGATATAATGAAATCACAAAAATATGTTTGATAAAAATCATTCTACCAGCTGGAGAAAGAAGTTTTTGACACTAACCATTTAATTTCAAATCAATCTTGTCAAGTATATGTTGAAAATAGGAAGATTTTGGTTGACCTTTGAACAACATACTTCCCAGATATTTAAAAGGTAGCTGATCTTGTGAATTATAGTGATAGTCAAGATTAAGTGAGAATGTAATTGGCTCATATGTTTCGAAGCAACAAAAAAACTTTGGCCATAGTGATCTTTTTCCCACTGACATCTTCATAGAAGTGTAGAAAATTTATCAAATTTTTTAGAGAACGTCAATGTCCCTTTTAAATAGAATTATGTCATCAACGAAGCTTAGACCTTGTTTGGATTGAAGGAAAGCAAGAGAAAAGAAAGGAAGAGAATTGAACTTCTCTTGGTTTCCACCGTTTGGAAAAAAATAAGCAAAGGGAAAGTGAGAAAATGGAGAGAAAATTGAGGAAAGTTTGGGCCAAATATGTTTCCCGTCAAATTGGTGGGAAAGGAGGAGAAATCCAAGACAAGAGAACCCCAATATATGTAAATTACCATAGTATCCTTATTTAACTCAACAAAAAGGACACGCTCTCAGCCACAAATTTTCCCACGCAGAACACAACCCTACCACCTTTCTTCCTATTTTCTTCTACATAACTCTGGCCAAGAGGTACTCTTGACATATGGATGAGATTGATCTTGATAGTGGAATAAGCATATGACAGATGGTAGTGGAATAAGCATGCAGTGTATGATGAAATTCTTTTTTTTTTATGCCAAAGATATTGTTTTATATTACACAGCAATTGGAAATTTAAAAACTCTAGTTACAAATAGAAATTTCAATTCCTTGAAGCTTCATCGTGGAGTTCTGTTATCAAATCTGATAATACTTTATCTGTGTATGCTGAAGTTTTCATAGCAAAAGATAAATAAGTTCTATAATCAAGGACATAAAGGTCTCAAATTTTTTTTTGTCCAATATAAGTTTCAATTCCCTCATTTGATAAATTAAGAAAACAAACAAAGGAAAGGAAGTCCCATTTCTCTTCCATTCTTTTCTCCTCTTTTCCCCTCAATATTTCATTTCCTTTCCCTTGTGCAAGTAAGGATCCAAACAAAGGCTAAGTATGTGATAGTTTTGAAGCCTCTTAGTAAAGCATAAGTATTAATTTTTCCTTCTTTTTCTATAATGTTCAAACCTCGCAAAAGTTCCTCTGAGGCTAGTATGAATAGATATGATGACATAGGATCACCTTGTTTAAATCCTCTGGTAGCTTTGAATTAGACGCTAGCTTGTCTATTGATTAAAACTAAAAGCCAAGCTCCTTTTAAATTGTTAATAATCAAAAGAACAAAATGATCATTAAAACCTAACTTCCATAAAAATTTCTCCAAAAAAATACCATGATACTCTATCAAAAGCTTTCATCATATCCAGTTTAAAAACCATATGGTGACCTCTTATTTTCTTGTCAATGAATTGAATAATTTCCTATGCCAATAATAGATTATTTGAGATTTCTCTGCTAGAAAGAAAAGTTGTTTGTTCTCTATAAATTATTTTGGGAAGAAAAGGTTTAATCCGCTCTGCCAATATTTTGGATAAGACTTTATATGGAAAAGTGCATAACCTAATAGGATGCAAATCCGAAAATGTTGAAGGGCTATCTTCCTTTGGTATCAACTTTATCAATGTTGACCCCATACCTCTTGGAATAGGAACTCCCAAGAAAAATTCCTGCACCACAACATGCACATCTGAAGCAACAATATCCCAGCAATGTCGAAAGAAAATCCTAAAGAAACCATCAGCTTCAACCACACTGTTAGAAAAACAAACATATGAACATATCATACACTATAGGATCATTGTATATACATGGAGGAACAAAACATACTTGTCACGATGATTTGTTAGTTTCCACTGGTTAGAGAACGCCGAACCAAGATTGTTGTCTGTAAAAATCCAAAATACACACACATGTCTTTTGTGTTCATAACCATTGCCTTATATATATAGATCATCTGGGAATAACTACCGGTAGTAGTTATTCATATCAGATGACTATTAGACCCATTATGGGTGTAAAACGGTCATCATCTCCCACTCACACATGATGGGTTTAAAACAAAAAAACTTTGCAGTACTCATACTTGTTCAATAACTAGTGTGACCGGCATACAACGAGAGTACATAGTCACATATCTGTTAGGAGTATATGACACCTCGATTAACAAATTGATCCTAGGACTTATATGTCCTTGAGTAGAAATTGTATGCTATACCCTACGTCATATCTCGCATTTGTATTTTTTCTTTGATCTCATTTAGTTTCTTGAGTCATGACTGTATTCATGTTCTCTACTAAAGAGACGATGGTCATCTATGAATACTTTTCATGCGAGTCAATGATCTAAATTAAATGACCTTCCTCTGTTCTCAATTCTCTTTTGAATCAAATTTAATTTGCTTTCCTAGAATTATTCCATAAGATCGCATCATACATGATCTCTTGGCAATAACCTAAAGTAGCA
>JANZLF010000006.1:29456533-29480916 GCA_026546835.1 Erythroxylum foetidum | reverse complement strand
GCGAAACTTGCTGCTGGAAATGAGCAAAGTGATGGGTAAGCGACCGGAGGAAGGGCAAGGTAGTGGCAATGCCTCCGGACGGGGGCCTCATGCTACAGAAGAGCGGAATGCACATCAAGGACAGTTCAACCCGATGGCACACTCCGATGACTCCATGGATGAATATCGAATGTCTGTCCGCAAAGTGGACTTACCTATGTTTGGTGGTTCTGATCCCGTAGGGTGGATCACACGGGCTGAGATGTATTTTGAAGTGCACAACACGTCGGATCAAGTCAAAATGAAGCTGGCGTTATTGAGTATGGAGGGTTCCACCATACACTGGTTTAATCTTCTTCGGGAAACAGAGGTGAACTTGGACTGGGAGAAGTTCAAGCGAGCCCTCATAGATCGCTATGGAGGGCGAAGGTTCGAAAACCCATTTGAGGAGCTATCAGACTTGCGACAGACATATTCGGTGGAAGAGTACATCGAAACTTTTGAATTCATCTCATCGCAGGTGGGTCGCCTACCCGAGGAGCAATATATGGGGTACTTCATGAGTGGTTTGAGGGCTGACATCCGTCGACGGGTGAGGAAATTCGGGCTAGTGAACCGTTATCAGCTGATGAAGATTGTCAGGGCAGTGGAGGAAGAACTCGTCGGTGATGAGGAAGGGACAGAACACTCCAGATCGCGCACACGCGTCTGGACGCCACATCGAGGAAGTTTTTTTAGGGGTGGTTTGCGGGTCAGTCCGAACCACAACGACATGGAGCCTCCACACCCGATGGGTCACGGGAAGGTGGTAGACGGATATAGGTCGGGCGGGACCCGAGAGTCTTATGGGTCACAGCCCCACTTGCCTACGCCGAGTCGAGGAGGAGATTCCAACCTCGCAACTCCTACCAGACATCCGGATGGTGATCGAAGGGGGTCGACGGAGAAGAACAGGGGTCTGCGACATCTCTCCTATCACGAGCTCATGGAACGGAAGGCCAAGGGCCTTTGCTTCAGGTGCGGGGAGAGATTCCACCCTCTCCATCAGTGCGCCGAGAAACAGTTGAGGTTGCTGATCTTGGATGATAACGAAACTTTGACTGAGAATGGAGAAATTCTCGCCTTGGAAGTAGAACCGGAGGAAGATGGAGATATAACTCTGGAAGGCCGCACCATGGGTCCTCACTTCAGCCTTGAGGACAAGGCTGTTCTTCGAGGAGGCGGCAATGTTAGGAGCTACGTGGGTGAGAGGAAAGACAGGGGCTAGGAGGGTGATGTCAGAGTTAGTTAGAGTTGGGCTGAGGTGGCTAGGTAGTTAGAATAACCGAATGTACTAGGGGACAGAGGAGAATAAAAGGAGGGGAGAAGAGAGAGTGAGAGGAGGAGAAAATAGATAGAAGAAGAGTGACAGAAGGATTCAACCTTCTGTGGAGCAAACCTGCTCTGGTTAGTAAGGGAGGAGCGATTCTGCTCTGGTTAGGAAGGAATATTATATTCCTATACTGTAGTGGCAATACATATGCCACAACTATACTGCATTAACATAGTATAATTCTAGTGTTCTGGGTTAGTGTCCTAACAGTGGTCCGACCTGCCGGATCTGAAGGGAGAGGAGGACCAGTTTTTTTTGGAGGATTTATACAAACACAAAAACAGAAGTTCAGAGTAACATACCTTCATGCCACCTAAAATGTCCGATAGAGTAGAAGTGTTGGAATCCCGCATGGCAAACCTGGAGGCCGGAGTGGAGGAGATTCAATCATCCATGCGCATGGCCTTACTGGAGATGCAGCGAAACTTGCTGCTAGAAATGAGCAAGATGATGGGCAAGAGACCAGAAGAGGGACAGGGGAGTGATACGGCGGAAAGGGGCCCAACGTTGGCAGGTGAAAGAAATACTCATCTCCCTCAACAATCGACTCCGATAGAGCATTCCTACGACACCATGGAGGAATACCGGATGTCAGTACGAAAAGTAGAACTGCCGATGTTTGACGGGACTGATCCGGTGGGATGGATTACTAGGGCAGAGGTTTATTTTGAGGTTCACAATACCTCAGAACCAGTGAAGATTAAACTAGCACTTTTAAGTATGGACGGAGCAACCATACATTGGTTCAACCTTCTGAAGGAGAGGACGGAAGAGCTCGACTGGGAAAACTTTAAGAAAGCCCTAGTAGATCGATATGGAGGAAGACGATTCGATAACCCATTTGAGGAGTTGTCGGATTTGAAGCAGATGGAGTCGGTGGAGGAATATATTGAGGCTTTTGAGTTTATTTCGTCACAAGTGGGAAGGCTACTCGAAGAGCAGCTCATGGGATATTTCATGAGTGGGCTGAGAGAAGATATTCGGAGAAGGGTACGAACGTTCGGACCTGCTAATCGGTATCAGTTGATGAAGGTAGCGAGATCGGTGGAGGATGAGATGAACGGCGAGACTGGGGGTGTCGACAACCTTGGCTCTCGGTTGCATCAGTGGTCTTCGCACCGAAGGAGCCCTTTTAGGGGTGGCTTCCAGGTCAACCCGACCCAGCGTGACCCGGAGCCACCAGACCCGACGGGTCAAGGGAGATTTAAGAGTGGCGTCAGATCTGGGAGACATCGCGACTTCATTGGGGCTCCACCCGAGTCCCTAGTGTAGCGCCGAATGATCGCCCCTCCCACAACGACACCTACCAGTCGATCCAACGGAGATAGGAGGGAACTAACGGAGAGAAATAAAAGAGTGCACCATTTGTCCTACCAAGAACTCATGGATCGAAAAGCAAAAGGCTTGTGTTTCAAATATGGGGAGAGGTTCCACCCTCTTCACCAGTGTGCTGAGAAACAACTGAGGTTGTTAATATTGGATGATAACGAAACGTTGGATGAGAATGGGGAAATAATTGCGTTGGAAGCTGAACGTGAGGAAGAGGATGATGTAGCTTTGGAATGCAGAACAATGGAGGTATTTGGAGCGAATGAAGCACAGATGCAAGAAGCTAGAACTATGCGGGTAGCAGGAAATTTATAGGGGGTTCCGGTTGTAATTCTAGTAGACAGTGGAGCTAGCCATAACTTCATTTCTCCTGGGTTGGTTAGTAGGTTGGGGCTGACAGTGGGGATAAGTAAAGCACTAAGCATCAGAATGGGAGATGGCCATAGGGTGACTACTAGAGGGCAGTGTTTGGAAATTCCTATTCGGTTGGAAAAAATGGATTGGAAGATTGACGCTCATGTCCTAGATTTAGAGGGAATGGATATGATCTTAGGGGTTGCTTGGTTACAAACATTAGGAAGGGTCATGGTGGATTGGAAGGAGATGTGCATGCAATTCGAACATGAGGGACAAAAGGTCCAACTTGGGAGAGGCAATGGGAATCACGTACATGGAGACTCAACACAACAATGGTTGGTTAAAGGGAAGGGCCAAATAGTAGCACAAGCTACAGGGGAGGATGCATATGTGAACTGGAGTCACCTTCCTCACTTCAGCCTTGAGGACAAGGCTGCTCTTCAAGGAGGGGGCAATGTTAGGATCTTAGGGGAAGAGAGAGAGGTTTATTCTAGAAGAAAGGAGGGGCAGAAGGGCAGGTAGTTATGCTAAGGTGGCAAAGTAGTTAGGGGACCGAATGTACCTGGGGAGGGAATATTATGTACTGGGGTGAGAGAAGAGGGAGTTAGGCAGAAGAAAATAGTAAGATTGTAGGCAGTGAGAATTGAGAATTCTCCTTGAGGAGCTGCTATAGCTCTAGAACAGATAGTGGTCTGAGGGCTATATCTGTAAGTATCAGTGTTAAAACATTGATTTTACTCAATAATATACTCACCTCTAGTATTCTAAACTAGAGGTTCCTCACAACAAAAAACCTGCCTGTGTTTAAAGGTCAAGCATGATAGCATACCCAATAGCTATTAAACCACCCAAAAAATCTTAACTCAATTTGAACCCTGTACGAGAGATCAATAAGTGGTGAACCGCCAACCAAATTGCCGAAATATATATAACACTTCGCTCAAATTTCCGTTTTAAGTATTACACGTAATGACAAGGCCATTGAACCTGAATGGTTATACTATGCCATCAAATTTCCAGCAACCATAATTAACAAATATTAGTTTTAAGCTCAGGTACTTCTGCATTCTGTTGTTAGGCTACCAAACTTCATGAATAAAAAATTAAATTAGAGCATTTCAATTTCTAGCTACCTGCTTTGAGACACCAGTCCCTCCTGGATGCTGATCGTATACCAGAATTCTTTCTGGATAATAGCGGGTATCATGTGGGTTTGGACATTCTGGAGACAAGTCAGATGAGTTGCATCTTATATATCTGCAGGCCAAAGCATCAGAACGTACTCAACCAGTTTAGAGCACCAAAGCAGGTATGCATGAGAAGTAAAAGTTTTGAGAAAATAATTACAAGCTTTAAGTGAGCGTATGAGGAAACAGTTTCTGATTTTAGATGATCATAAATATAAAACTCACAGAGGCGCTACGTTAAGAATGGCATGAGATGCAGCATGCAGACCTCCACAAAATGAAAAACCTTTTTCCTCTACCAACTTTTTAATGGATTGGGGAACTTGAATCCAAACAGCCTGTACAGAAATTCATCAAGAAGTTATAGCATCTGAAAAGAAAAGGAGAATGGTTTAATCAAAAGACAATCATGTGAAACTGGATAAGGGTTACTCCAAACATGACTTCAGCAATAACAGCAACCTGAGATTCAAATGAGAATGTAGGCAGTGAGAGATCAACTACATCTAAAATTCTGTTGCTTCCTCTTTGTATACAGTAGAAACCAAACCAAGTAGTTGTTACTTTACAAGGATTTGCTTGAGCTGTAGTTCTAGAGGACTGATTCCCAGAAACCCGTGCAGGATAGGCCTAACATAACATAGAAGATATCCCAGTCTCAAAGCAAATACATCATTTATAAGATGCAGAAGAAATAATTACAAATTCTACGCTGATGTATAACTTTCTCAATGGTATGTTTATTGTTCAAAGCAATATATAAATATACATTGTTGCTTCCTACAAAATAGGCATCTTTAAAAGTCATTCTCTCCATTACGAATTGGTCACTTCCTCTTAGCACGATTTACAATTACAAATGGAAATGCAGACAAAAAAAGCAAGGAATATCTTCCCCTCTAATCATCATTATCAATTGAAATCAACTTCGTAGTAACTCAGAGTGAACATCAAGATGTAATACCACTAAGTACTGAACATTTGAAAGTACAAAAACATGACAAGTGTGAAGAATTACTAACAGAAGTTCAAAGGGAAAGTGCAGAGGAAAACAGAAGGTTGAGGGTCCAACTCACAAGGTTGCCACCAAGTACATGGATATCGGTATAGTCACGGGTTTTGGTGTAATAATTTACATTAGTTTCATGGCATAAAGCAATCTTCTCCGACAAATTCAATTCCTTCACTAGATAGGTCTTCCCTTGATGCATATAGACTGCACCATCATATACCTAATCCCATGTATTACATAAGGAATTGAATGAAAAAGAGCTTACTATGGAATTGATAAGGAATACAGCTAAACAGATAAAAGAGACGAAACCATGGTCCAGTCTGAAAATAAAAATTGCAGCTTTGATACCTGAAAGAAAGCTCGACTTTCCTCAATCTCTTCGAGGACTTCTTTTTTTTCCATGTCTGTTACCCTGTATCTGACAGTTTCTATAGCTCGAATACTTATACCACGTGAAGGCATTTTCTAGACAAATGATAGAAAGAAAAGGAAAATAAATTTGGAAATAAATTAAAATTGTCACAAATTTTATCAATTAAGGAAACAAAATAAGGGTTGTCCCGAGCGTCGGGGGAGAGTCCTCAATTGTATGCAACTTTTCCTTTGTGTTTTACAAAGAGGCTGTTTCTCTAATTCGAACTTGTGACCTTTCGATCACAAAGGAGTAATCTTATAAGTTGCACCAAGGTTCGCCCCCTATTATGGAAACAAAATAGTAAATGTAATGTACACATAATAATAATAATAAATACCTCACGTCCAATGTAGCTCCAAGTTTGAGCAGAAGCTTCACGCGAGGGATCAAAACCCAAATAACCTTTAGTTTTAAGGGATTTCACTGCATTCTCTAAACTATGGCCAAAATATTTTTCATCATATTCCAAACTAAGAGGGTGTTCAAGAGCGGCACAGACAAGATGCTGCTCAAGCACCTACAATAGCAAGTCATTAAAGAGAAGCACATAGATTAGCCTATTTTGTTGGATACCGAAAAAGAACAACACAAAAATGATTGATTCAGACAAAACTTTCAATCACAGCAAATTTGATACCTGTTCGTTTTGAGCATCAATATGACAGCACTCTATTGGGCCATCAAAAAGTTTCTTAGGAAACTTCATAAAATATTGGTCCAGGGGACCTTCAAATGCTATATAAACAGCAAGAGATGCCTTCTCTCTCCTTCCAGATCTGCCAGCTTGTTGCCAAAGGCTAAAAGTGGAAGAAAAATGTTTACAATTTGAACAATTGAAGAGAACTACCAAAATCACTGAAAATGGAGTAACTAAGCATTTTACCTAGAAATACTACCAGGAAAACCTAAATGAAGGGTAGCATCAATGTGGCCAACATCAATACCCAACTCAAAGGCATTCGTTGCAGCAATGCCGCAAAGCCTTCCGCTGAAAAAATCCTTCTCTATTTTCCTACGATCCTGTTATAAATTGCAAATATAACCAGATTATCAAACAGGCTGGCGATGATTTTCACCTGATATGTCAAGTATGAACATGGAAATGACAACTGGGGTACAACATTAAGAAGTGAGAAAAGTTGATATGACATCGTTGTCTTTTTTTTCTTTTGACAACTGTGGTTCAATCCAGTGAAATAAACCAAAGCTTCAACTGAAAGTCTCATCAAGAAACTAAAAGGAACTGTAGTTATGAAAGCCAATATTAGAAATGAAAATGGAGAAAAGAAACAGTTCCTTCATGGGTTACTTGTTATATAGATGAAATTTCATCTTAGGATAGAATCTGACAAATCAAAACATAATGAAGCATGAAGTATGACACAATAGCCCTCCTTTGATCCAATTTAGGAATAGCTTCACTATCTTCAAATAACTTTTATTATACTTCTGAGAAACTAGATGGCTCAGAGATCAAGTATGGGAGGTGGACATTAAATGGTTTAATGAAGACAAAAGCTCAAAGGCACATTGATCACCCTCGTAGCAACTGATTAATATAAAGTACTGAAAAGGGTTAACTAATCAATAAATGATAGTATCTATAACATGTCTAACCTAGAAAGAAGGAAATTATTCACCAAAGTTTGATTCAATTTTCAGAAATCAGAAACACAAATTCTCTGATTCATGAATCTACTTTGCAACAAATGTCCAAACATGGTTACCAAGAAACATCTGAACTCACTTCAGCAATGTAGCCAGCACGATATGCAGCTATTGAGTCTGCAAAGTTTGGAGCTGTCTCTTGAAGAATCTCTCGCCTATAACAGTTGTTGAAATTTAATGATAAAAATCGGTATTAATAAACTGCTATCAAAATAATTCCGAATTTATGGTATGAATTGACATACGTATAGGATAAAACAATCTCAGTGAGTTTGCGTGATCTACAGAATGCAATGCAACGTAGTCCATGCTGAATCATTTCTGCAAAGAGATGTGAAACTTCCGATATTGGGCTGCAAAACCAAATTTTGGGTTAGGTTGTACCTCTGCAGACAGATAGAAAGTTGTTTAGATATTTTCATTTGAATCATTTTATCACGCATCTATCAAATTTAAGTAAACAAAAGAACATATAATCAGCATGTAAGCTACCTATATCTTCTTAGAAGCACTAAAATAAACCAGACACAATACAGATCTCTTAGAACTTAAAAATTTGCTTATATCAAATGTTTACAATAGGCTTAGCTTATAATACAAAATTCTAGTACCTAGAAATTGAAACTAATGATTCTAATCTCATGATTTGTTCATGATTCTAATATAATAGAAAACTTAATCAAATACAACCAATCAATATAAGTCCTCCTCTCCCCTATAGGTATAGGTTCTATCATTGCCTCCTCCTAAAAGAGCAGCCTTGTCCTCAAGGTTGAAGTGAGTAAATTGGTTGCGCATCACGGCTTCATCCTCCCAAGTAGCTTGCTCCATGGATTGCCCTTTCCACTTGACCAACCATTGTTGCATGGAGTCTCCACATACCGTGACTGTTCTGCTGGCCAGCACATCTTCCGGTTCCACCAAATCATCCAATTCCACTTCCATACCTTCTGGCAATGCCGCCTCCACTGAATAATTGCCTACTGCTCTCTCCAATTGTGAAACATGAAATACCAGATGAGCTCTAGAAGTAGGAGGGAGTTTGAGTTTGTAAGCCACTGCTCCCAATCTGTCCAAAATCTGAAAGGGACCAAATACCTTGTTTCTAACTTTTGGTTGATACGTCTAGCCACGGTAAGCTGTCTATGAGGGCGTAGTTTCAGGAAAACCCACTCCCCGACTTGAAAAGATTGAGGAGTGCATTTTTTATTAGCATATCTCTTCATTTGTTCTTGGGCTCTATGCAAATGATATTTCAGCTGGTTTAAAGCTTCATCCCTATCCCACAAATCTCTAGCCCTGGCCTCAACTCTTGTTTCCCCTTGCACATATCGCACCAGTGTAGGAGGCTTCCTTCCGTATACTACTTCAAATGGTGTTGAGCTCGTGGAGACATGGAAAGTGGTGTATACCACAATTCAACCTATGGAACCCAATAGGACCAAGTCTTAGGTTGCTCCGAAGCAAAACATCTCAAGTAAGTTTCTAAGCAACGATTGAGAATCTCCGTTTGTCCATCTGTTTCAGGATAATAAGATAAACTCATTTTAAGCACGGTGCCTTGGAGGCAAAACAATTCCCTCCAAAAGTGGCTTACGAACAAGGGATCATGATCACTTACAATTGACATAGGAACTCCATGTAAGCGCACTATTTCTCTAGCAAACACTTCAGCCACACTTCTAGCCGTATACGGATGTTTCAAGAGGATGAAATGACCATATTTCGAGAGCCGATCCACCACCACTAACACAGCCTCAAATCCTTTAGACCTCGGAAGCCCAGTGATGAAATCCATAGAGATATCCTCCCAAATCTGGTGAGGAATAGGTAGAGGTTGTAGCAATCCTCCTAGTGATGAGGCAACATATTTTTGTCGTTAGCAAGTGTCACAAGCCTTGACAAAATCTTGTATAGTCTTCTTCATCCCGATCCAATAGAGGTTACTAGCAATCCTTCGGTAAGTACGCAAAAATCCGGAATGACCCCCAATGGGTGAAGAGTGATACTCGCTCAAAAGGGTAGGAATCAATGAGGATGCTACTGAAATAACCAACCTACCTTTGTGCAAAAGGACCCCCTGCTGCCAAGAAAACTCAGATTTGGGGTTCGGTTTCTGTTGCAAGTCCTGGATAACTTTACACAAAATTGTATCCTGTTGTACCTCCTGTTGAAGTTGTTTACCTTCTGCCCACATTGGATAGGATATCAAAATCTGAAATTCTCCCTCTTCATAAACCCTAGACAAAGCATCAGCCGCCTTATTTTCTGGTCCCGGTTTATACACGACTTCAAAATGATACCCCAAAAGTTTGGACATCCAACACTGCTGATCTGTAGTAGTAATTTGTTGTTGCATCAAATGGCGGAGACTTTTCTTATCAAAGTAAACCACAAAAGAACGCCTAAGTAAGTAATGACGCCAATGGTTCACTGCCAACACCAAGGCCATCAATTCCTTCTCATAAGCAGATTTGGAGAGATTCCCAGCTGAGAAAGCTTTACTAAAATAAGCGATGGGTCGACGGTTCTGCATCAAAACTGCTCCCACTCCATTACCTGAGGCATCGCATTCAATCTCAAAAGGCTGAGAGAAATTAGGAAGAGCTAAAACTGGTGATGTGGTCAAAGCTTTTTTGAGAGCCTCAAAGGCCTCTAAAGCGGCAGCATTCCAATGGAACCCTTCCTTCTTAGTCAACTCGGTCAATGGTTTGGCTATTTTCCCATAATTCTTAATAAACTTCCGATAATACCCGATTAAACCCAAGAATCCTCTTACCCCTTTAACGTTCTTGGGAATAGGCCAAGTCAACACGCTACTGATCTTTGCAGAATCCACGGCTACTCCATCCCCCGATATAGTATGCCCCAAATACTCGACTGTCTGTCTCCCAAAACTGCACTTCTGTTGGTTAGCCACAAAGTGATTGTTTTGCAAAACCTCCAAAACCATGGACAAGTGGGAAAGATGTGAACTCCAATCTGCACTATAAACCAGAATATCATCGAAGAAAACCAACCCAAATTTCCGAAGAAAAGATCGGAAAGTATCATTCATTGCAGCTTGAAAAGTTACCGGCGTATTGGTTAAACCAAACGACATTACCAAGAATTCGTAATGCTCGTTGTGTGTCCGGAAAGCTGTCTTGTGTACGTCTCCTTCCACCACTCTAATCTGATGATAACTAGACTTGAAGTCTATTTTAGAAAAAACATGAGCATTGTGGAGTTCATCCAATAGCTCATCCACCACGGGAATAGGATACTTATCTGGAATTGTAACCCTATTTAGTGCTCGATAATCAACACACATTCGCCACGTCGCATCCTTCTTCTGTACTAGAATAACTGGACTAGAGTAAGCACTTGAGCTTTGCCGAATGATTCCCATTTGCAACATCCGTCGGACTTATCTCTCAATCTCATCTTTATGATGATCAGGGTACCGATAGGGTCTCACACTGATAGGGCCTTGTCCCGGCTGTAAGACAATGGCATGGGAATGGCTCCTCTCGGGAGGTAGTCCCTTCAACTCTTGAAAGACCCCTGCAAATTGGCTTAACACCCTGTCCAACTCCCCTTTTTCAGATGTGTTCAGCTTAGATGACCGAATTTCTGATACTGCCCCTGCATTTGCTCCATGAGACTCACCCGAGAAAGGCTCTAATAAGCTATGTAAGGAAGCTGGCTCTTCCAAACACGATCTTCCTCTCATTGAGACTGATCTGAAATTAGCATTTCCACATAATACCACAGCCTTCCCCTCATATTGAAACTGCATAGTCCTCTCCTTCCAGTCGACAATCACTTTCCCCAATGTCTGTAGCCAAGCCATTCCCAGAATGATGTCCACGCCCCCCAATTCCAACACATATGCGTCAACCTTTAATTCCAAGTTCTCCATCCGAATGGGAATTGCCAAACATTTCTTATTTGTGGAAACCTTATGGCCGTCACCCAAACGAATTCCCAAATTCCTTGTCTTCGTCACTGTTAATCCCAACCCGTTAGCGAGTTCGGGTGAGATAAACGTCCCATCTGAGAAGACACAAATTCAAACGCCTCAATGTATTCATCGACAGTGCCCATCTGTTGTAAATCCGAGAGTTCTTCAAATGGATTCTCAAATCTTCTGCCTCCATATCTGTCGATTAAAGCTTGTTTCAACTTCCCCCATGTTAGCTCTACTTCAGTCTCTCGGAGGAGATTGAATCAGTGAATGGTCGATCCCTCTATGCTTAATAGGGCCAGCTTAATCTTCACCTCCTCTGACGTACCATGAACTTCGAAATAAATTTCGGCTCGGGTGATCCATCCTACTGGGTCAGACCCATCAAACATAGGTAAGTCAACCTTTCTCACTGACATCCAATACTCTTCCATATTGCCCAAAGAATGCTCCGACTGAACATTCTGTTGAGGACGCGAATTATGCATGTCTTCCGCTAGATTCGGCCTCCTCTCATAAGTCTCACTGCATTGTCCCTCCTCGGGACGCTTGCCCTACAGTTTATTCATCTCTACCAGCAATGCCCGCTGCATCTCCCCCATGGTCACACGCATTGATGACTGCATCTCCTCTACCCCAGCTTCAAGACTGGCCAAATGAGATTCCAATAACTCAACTCTGTCTAACATCTTGGGTGGCATGAAGATGGTTCTCGGAGGTGAGGTTAAAACAAACAAGACGAAGACTATCCGTCCTTCCGATGAGGATCCAGCAGGTCGGACCAATGATAGAACTCTAGTCTTAGAACACTAGAGATTTCATTATTAATTCAATAAAACGTAATGCATATAGCTCATTACAGTATGATATCACTATGTCTTCCCTAAACCAGAGCAAATCGCTCCTCAGCAGGTATTACTCTCTGCTGTCACAAGTTTTCTTACTTCTTCTCTGCCTGTCCTACTGTCCCTCTCTGCCATACAAAATATTCCCCTCCCCCGTACATTCTGTTGGCTAACTACTTTGCCACCTCAGCTGATACTAACTACTCTCCAACACTACCCTTCTGCCCTTTGTTCTCTCTTCTAGAATAGACCTTCCATACTACCGGTTTATTCCTTCTATTATGCTCAACGTCTAAGTCCTCCTCTCCCCTATAGGTATAGGTTCTATCAACTTCCTTAAATAAACCCTTTTTTAGTAACTCTTCTAGTTTTCTCTTCAACTCTTCATTCTTTATAGGATTTAAACGACATGATGGAAGATTTCGTAGGGTTGATTAAGGTACCAAGTCAATAACATGTTGAATATCTCGTAAAGGAGGTAGTTCACTTCGCAAATCATTAGATGTATAAAAAATCAATTAGTAGTTTACCCACTTCTTTTGGTATTATAAGGGTTATTTCAAGTATTATTTTTGTTACTCCACTTGCAATCATTGCAAGCACAATGCCTTTTTCTTGCTTACAACTTCAAACTCTCTCTCTTTAAAGGTATTAAGAGGCAAATACCTTTCTTGGTATTTATGACTGCCTTATTACTTTCTTTAAAGGTATTAAAAGGTAATGTCTTGGTATTTATGACTACCTTATTACTTTCTCTTTGCTTCAAAATTATCTCCTTTCAGTGAAATATAAACTTACATGTGTTAGCTTTTCCAAATGCTACACATCACAATCATAAAGTCACAGTTGACTAAGTAAAATATGAGATACTTTCCTGGAAACAACATCAAATCAGCTAGAATCTTCATATATTCCTAATTTGAAAGAGATCAAGCACCTCCGAGCAACTAGTATAGTACTATCATACACCTAAGCAACTTTGTTGGAATGTGGGAATTCTTTTGCAAGTAAATTCAATCGCATCGCCATGCTCTTGGATACTAAATTCATACGACTTCATCCATCAATGGTAAGCTTAAATACTTTATCTCCTAATTTAACTTGAGTAAAAAAGATAGAAGTACGAAGCCATTCTTCTAGTTCTTCCACCTTAGGGGTCGTAAGTATGCCCCTCACGAACCAACTTATTCGTCACTAGAGTATGCTTCCAACTCCTTCATAGCTTCATGCTCACACACATATTTATTTGATTCTTCTTCTTCTTCTATCATCTATAAACCTTTGTTAGTACATTTATAAGCAAAGTAACCCTTCCCATTTACATTGGAAACACTTCTTATTGTTGTCTCTTTTTTTCCCAATCTCAACTATGGTTTTGCCTTTAGGTTCAACCTCCTTAAAAGTCTTTGTAGTTGTTATATGGTGGATTCATTAGGTCTAGGCACGAAATTCTGCAATATCATAATTCTCTTCATGCCAAACTCCTCAACTTGATTTCTAAACTTTTTAAGTTGTTGTCCCAGGTATTATTTCATTCTTAAAGCTAAGTGATATGCATCTTCAAGGCTGTAAATCTTTTGCATTGTCAACTCATTATGAACTTCTGCCCTTTAACCCTCTTTGTAGTGAAGTACGAGTTTTTTTTTAGATACCATTCCTTCATATTAGGTAGAAAGTTCACCAAATATTTTTGTGTATTTCGTGAAAGAAATAATTTCTTATCTAAGCTTTATGAATTAATCATAGGGATATTCTTGGTAGTGTAAAGTATTTTTCTGATAAATTCAGCTTAATCTCTTCCCAATCAAAAATTGGCAGCTTCCCTATTTTTCAAATTTATCTAATGATCTCCATAAGATTTTAGCGCGTCCAACTAGTTTCATCTTCACAAATAGGATTTTTTGTTCTGACATGTACCAATCACAAAAATCTTCTATTGTTACTGTCCAGTCTAAAATTAGGTGTGGATCCATCTTTCCTACAAAATTAGGTGCTTCAACAGTTTTTTAATAATATCTTCAAGCATGTTGTGTGTTTCAGCTCTATCATGGGCTCTAAAGCCTCACATACACTCTCCAATCGTTGTTGGTCAATTTCTTTTTCTTGGACATCTTAGTAGGCGTTAATTCTCTAACCCCACTTATTGGTGATTAATTTCGGCCTCTTCATCTTGGATTTCACTTTCTCTACTCTCAACATCAAGTATAGCTTGTTGTTCGATGTTGTTCTCTAAACTAGTTCTTGGAGCATGACCGAAGGTCATCAAATCTACAATGTTCAAAATTAATTTATCTCACTCTTGGTTGCTGAGTAGTCTCCTATACGTGTCTCTATTGTGAATCAAAGTTTTGATACCAAATTGAATATAAGACAAATAGGAGAGATACCAAATGGGTAGCAAGAAAATATAAAACTTATAAAATTTTAGCTGCTGGAATTTGAGGCTCACAAAAATGTTTTAGTGGAATTTTAGGTTTGATATGGCTGGAATTTTAGGTTTGGTATAGCTAGATTTATGGTTTTTGGTTGCTGGAAATCCAGGCTAGAAGTACGGATATTTTGTGAGAAAGCCGACTAATGAAGGGTAGCAAACAATCACTCCCAACGTCGACTAATTACTCTAAGAAGAAAGCAACACGCTTTTCAGTTGAAACCTTAAGTTTGAAAAGAAAATTCAGATTTATTTTATTGAATGGCAAGTACACATATATAAAGAGAAGTTTTTGGAATGTTATTATGATAGTAAAGGGATTCCCAAACATAATATGCAAAATAGAATTGAATCATACTCTAATAAGAATTCTCTATTCTTAAAAAATCTTAAGTTCTAAACAAGCTAGAACAGTATATCTAACTCATTATTAATCCCTAACTAGTAAATAAAACTTAGCATAAAGTAAATTTCAGTCTTGGTTGTCCTTGCTGTCCATCAACTCCTACTCTCCATTCCACCAAATTAACCTCTTTTATTTATTTATAATCTCTAAGCTCTTTTGCATCACCCTCAACCATTGATATTTGCACCAGTAATTTGAATTAATCTCATGAGTACTATAATCATTTACAATTGAACTTTGCACAATTCAAATCAATGAAACATAAATTTCTGCAATAGTTCTAGAGTAAATAAATGTAGTTAAATTGCACCTTACGCTTCTAGCTGCGGATTCACTAACAGGCACGCCACTCCTGGATTTATCTGAAACCTGCAATCTTGAAGTGTCATCAAGGAGTACCTTGACACCTATGCTATACGCTTTTATTTTTTCTGATAGAGAACTATAAGAATAAGGAGAAACTTCACCAGCTTAAGACACGATGACGGATTCCACAAGACAAAATACTTCTGTGCTGAAGGACTACCATCATTATTAATCAGCTCCAACGTTGAAAGATTTGCAAGTTCCTAAACATCTAACAAGAGACTCAATCACTAAAAGTAAAGCAAACAAGAACTCAAATTACATGAGGAAATTACTGAAACAAAAACTTTATTTCATACAATGAACTAAAAGAAGAAAAAAGATTCAAATAATGTAATAGTACAACCTAGTGTAATAAACTAGACTAATTAGAAAAATCTTACCATACAATGTTCACGAGGATTAGCTAAAGTTGCAGTGCAAAACACAAATGAAGGCTCACTACCATAGACTGCGGAAGAAAAAGTAATATTGATCCTTCAATGCTAAAGAAATGACTCCAAAACAAATAGAATTTAATCTTATTTCACCAGAGAAAATTCATACCATGAGAACATAACCTGCGGAGTCTTCTCAATATAAGTGCAGTGTGGCATCCAAAAGCTCCCTTGTAAGCATGAGCTTCATCAATTACCACAAACCTGTTTGTATACATCTTGATTACAAAAACTAAAATAAACTAATCACACTAATAAATAATGCGTAAGACAAATCAGTTTATAGATAAATTGAATGGAGAACTTGTGCCAAGAAAGTAATGAAATCCATAAACCACTTCAATTAGTTGCTCTATCAATTCAAGGAATAAAGATAATTACCTAAGATTTGTTAAAATTCTACTAAATTGCCTGTGATATGGCAAGATTGACAAGTGCAACATATCTGGATTCGTAATCAACTGCATATAAGGTCACAAAATATAAGCACATAACTAATGAATTTCGTTCAAAAAAAATTGTCTAAAACGGCAAAATTCAGATTGACTACCAGTCTTGCATTATCACGAAGCCAAAGCCTGTCCTCCTGAGAAGTGTCACCATCATATACACCAATATTTATGCTACAATCAAGTCCTTCTGTCATAGCTAATAGTGCTCTTCTTTGATCTTGAGCTAAAGCCTGCAGGTATGAGAAGCTTGTATCATCTAAACAATTAGAACAACAATTTAAATAGGACACAACATACAATTGCTTATGCACTACAGAATTCTTAAACCAACCTTAGTTGGAAATAAGTACATAGCACAAGATGACAAATTCTGAGACAACACTTCCAGAACAGGCACATTATAGCAAAGAGATTTCCCACTGGAAGTCTTTGTTGCTACAACAACATTCTTAGCAGCAAGGGAGGCTAGGATTGATTCTTCCTGCAAGTACGATATGAGTTCAATATATGGGAAAAAGAAAAGTTTTGAGTGCATGAGGGGAAAAAGTAATGTGTACCTGATGGCTGTACAATTGACTAATACCAAGACAATTTAATGCAGATTTCATGCTCTCGGAAAGTTGACTTGGTACCTCCACATAAATGGGTTTCCTTGCACTAATATCTTCAATATGCATAATCTGCATCACATAAATCTGCTGGTGTTAGACCCCAAAATAGACATTTTAGTTAGACTTTTGTATCATGATATTGAATGGACATGGGCCCAATGTTATCATATTTCTGCAGTCTTTCAAGTCAAGCCACAGGGACCAAGATATTCATCAGAGTTGAACATGTTGCTATATGTAGATTCTGAACTACTAGAAAGTGGAGTAACCTGTCCTTTTGATCCAATGCCCCTTTTGAGATGTTGAACCATGTCAACTGGCAGTAATTGATTTGTCTCCTGCTAAGTTTAAAAAGGTGATTAAGTCGGTGGTTTTACTTTTTATTAACAGAGAACAATGTTCCTGAAGGAACTTCTGGTTTGAAAGATTAACAAGTAACAAAATTCAATAAGAACTTATCTCTATTTTGAGATTCAGGCATGAATAATAGAAATTTGATTTAGAATTTGCTTAGACTCAACCAAAGCATCATTACAAGACAATAAGGCACAGACAGAGACTCATGCTACTGACAAGTCACGTATATCTGGAAAATTGTCAAAAGCAAATTATTATATAAAAATTTTATATCCAACATTCACTTTTTCAAAAAGCTTCATTTGAATGTTGAAAAGAGACAAAGGAAAAGACCAAAACATGATAGTTCAATACAGTGATGAAAACCTACATGGCATCGTTGATGAAATGAGTGAGAGCTTGAAGTTGAGGAGTCTCTTCTTTTTGTTGGCTTAGCTTCACTTTGATTACTTTTAATGGCACCTTCATTCACAACTTTGATCATGTCCTCCACGCGAAATAGTATTTCCTTCCCATTTCCACTTTTAGATTGCTGGGAGAAAAGAATAATTGATCATTAACTATCTAAGGTGATGTCTGTCAAATGCCTGATTTTAAAAGTAAAATGCAAGACAAGGGAAAGGATTGGCCGGTCAATGCAAAATAAATAGAGAACTTATAGTGAAAAAAATTAACACATTAATCCAATTTGGGCTGAAAAAAATACTCAAATATTGCAAGCCATTTGAAAAGGAAAATAAAGAACAATGTTATCATCAGTTTAGATGCAGCTAAAGTATACATTCGAACATAAAACCTGCACAATCTTCCTAAAGCAATGCTGATAACTTGCTGATTATCACTGGGAAGTAGCTGCAATGGTCATTGTTAGAGAGAAAAACAAACACATTACAAGCCTTGTTTATTTACTAAATGAACTCATCATTGAAAAAACCAGAACCTCTGTTAACCTGCACAATTGTATTTCACAACAGCTTATAACCTCATACACCTGTCCAATAATTGCAAACAACTAAATAATTTGGCTGACTTCCTAAAATATCAATTCAGTCAAACTTACTCTAAATTGCACGAAATCACAAAGTAGGCTCATTAAACAGCGCATCACATTTGAATGTATCATGACAGCCCCACATAGTCACACATTGTTGAGAGGAATGTTCAAGATCTTGCAGATATACGGAGCAATTAATTACATAGTTAAACCATATGAGATTTGAATGACGAAACAAATTTTCCAAATCACAATACTATTATGTTTTATAGCTATTTCACAGATATAACCAATAATGAAATGATGCTAGATTGAAGATTATTAAAGTAGCCCCAATAAAGTAAACCAAAAATTTCCAACGGCATTTTATCTCTTAGTTTATGCATAGAAATAGATGGCCAAAGTGTTCCCTTTCACATCCACTTTTGCATTTAGTAATTGCTCTTTGATCTAGAGGTACATTGTTGAAAAATAAAGATGCATTAGAAATTGAAAATTCCAGAGTACTTGGAATTGGTAAGCCATACAATGAAACATTTAGTAGCCTCCCATATATAACTTCTAAAGAATGTTTCTTGTTTCTCCATAGAATTGAATGCTTTGGACAAGGACATTGCTTTTCGACCTGGGAATAAAAAGCATAAAAGATGCAAGTTAAAAGCTTCCATGAGCTCAATTAAAGGCAAAAAAGGCATACAAAATCATTCACCAATACCACTAATGTGATTGTTTTCAATTTGATCCATTTCTTCAGTTCCAGAGTTGATGATGACAAAGGCCTCAGCTGATTTTGCAAGCTTTGGATCATTATTAGCAAAAGCTACAGCCTGAAGAAAAAATAAGCATTGTTATATGATCTAACAAGGAAAAAGATGTGAATATCATTTTGAGAACTAGAACGGTGTGAGCCACACTTGGCAAGATAACTAGGTGTATTGCTAGTAAGTAAATAAAGAAACAACATATCTGTAGTTGATTATCGACATTGTTTGTATCTCAATGCAACAGGTAAAGAACTATTTTAATAATTAGGGATGCAAAGCAAAAGTTTGACAGTAAATGGCTTATTGAGACAAATATAATTAGCCAATATAAAGTTATGACAGAGAAAATCATGCAAGACCATCCAACATGTGATGGATTCTTTTAAGCATTTGTTAAAAGTAGATTTCAATTGTAAATGTTTAATTTAAAGAGAAATGCCTATATTCCACATATAAGTATTGAGACTACTCACAAGTGAGTGTCCCGTATCGAATAAAAAGGGGAAAAGAAGACTAACATATAAGCCTAGTGAGTTACTCCACCTATTACCAATTGGTTAAGATGGAACCTTACTTGGCCTTGTGTGTGATCTAATTTTTCTCCTCGTGTGGGCCAATAGGCTCATTACAAATTTAACATGACATCAGAGCCAATGAAGATCTTCGCCTACTATTTGCCCCAAAAGGGGACCATTATTTAAGCAATTGGAGAAAGATTTGAAGTCTACATGGAGCAAGTGGACCAACAGTACTGTTTGCCTCAAGTATTTGACCTCAATTAGAAGTCTAACCTTGATGAGGATTGTTTACGTACCTCTCTCACATGTGAGGGGGAGCGTTGAGAATACCCACACGTGAGTGTCTCACATTGAAGAAAGAGTGGAAAAGAAGACTAGCATATAAGTTTAGTGGTCTATTCTACCTATTGTCAATTAGTTTTACGATGGAACCTTACTTGGGCTTGTGTGTGGTCTAACTTTCCTCCTCATATAGGCCCATAGGCCCATTGCAAATTTAACGATAGGAATGAATTGAATTCTCAGCTCCTAAACTTAAGCAAGCTCTAGTGCAACTAATTATATGAAATGGTTTGATGAACTCTTAAATAGAAGTCGGCTGTCTCAAGACATTATTGTATGGTTATGAGTTATGTTTTGAAAGAAGACATGAAGTCGTTGGTAGAGTTGTAGTTTTGTGTTCTTTTCTACTTTCTTGATTCAATTTCTACTCTATTTGCTCACCACTATATTTTTCTCTTCTTATTTCAGTCTTGTTCATCTTCAAATCTCTCTCATCTGTCTCCCACACTTCGCTAAATGTCTAATTATAGGATGTACATCTAGAAGTCGCATCATTCTTCATTTGACAGATCAATGAAATAATACTAGAACAATTGCTGCAGTTGAAGTAGATTCTACAGCATAGATAGTTAACTACCACACATTAGATTTTATCTAATCATGGACTTGTTATCTGGAAATAAGGCCTCACAATTTCAATCGATTACCTTAGGGCAAATAAGAGAAAGATGCTCTATATCTTCAAAAACAACTTGGCTGCCAAATTTACCAAGCTGTGCCAGTGCCTCCTTCAATAGAGCCAATGTGATTTCTTGCCTTCGCATTCTAAGAAATGCAGAGAGAATGATAAGAAAAGCAAATGCCTCCAAGATTCTTTTCAACCATGCTGGACACAAACAAGAGGCTCCATTGTCCACAAAAACTCCTCTACCACCACTAGCCATAATTGCCAAGAATGCACAGCTCTGAGAATCGGGATTCCTTAAGCAATTCATTGATTGCAAAATCTCAACAAACTTCTGACAGTTCTGCTGCTCAAAAATGCTCTTGTCTGGAGATTGCAATACCTTCCACAGAAAAGCACAAGGGCCTCCCTCATCCTCCCAACTATCATTGCATTTCTCAAAGTCCCTCTTCCTTTTATGTCCAAAATCAGTTCTACCAGGCTCATAATTAAGCTGCTGAGTATTGTCACCAGCAGGCTTGTCAAATAAGGAAGATAACTCTTGCACCATATCAGAATAGGCAGAATTCGCAAACTTTGAAATTGAGGCTTGTTGAGGAGGTAGATTGTTTGGAAATTCAGATTTTTTGGGACGATCCTTCTTGGTGAATGGAATGAGGACAAAGAAATCACCAGGCTCAATGTCAAGTGTGCCTAATCCACACTCAACGCTCAATTTAACTCCCTGATACAACAATCCACACAAACTTATTAACTTACTCAAACAGTATCTTGGCAGACTAATAAACATTGAAAAGGAAAAGACGTTGCCTTGAAGAAGAGATGAAAGGTAGGAAAGGAAGAGGCAGGAGGGAAGGCGAGCGTCAAGAGATGCTTAAGTTCTTTCACCGTCTTGTTCGCCGGTAATGACACCGTCGTCGATTCGCCGCTAAGTGTACGGACTTCTATTTCTCTCATTTCTTCTTTCTACTCTCACTCACGTGAGCCTCTGTATTAATAATTCAATATTTAACATTGCAATCTGCACGTGCCACCATCAATTTTGCACTTGGAGAAACTAACGCTGAAAAAAAGAGAGGAGAAACAAGCAGAAGGTAGTTGTGGTGGTGGCAACAACCGCTGACCCAGCATCCATAGGCCCTGCGTCGGCTCTTCTAGCCATGCCGGTTGGTATCCAGGTCCTCCGTTGCAGGTCACCATTTTTCTCATTTCATTGTTTAATGTCATTTCATATTGAAGACAACCAAAAAAGGATGCCGCTTGAGATTTTAGGAAAAGGGCTAAAAGAGAAAAGGCACCAAGAGGGCTTTTCTTTTTCTTTTAAGTGATTGACAGTTCCCATATATCATTTTGTTCTGTTATTTCTTTTACTTATCTTTTTGGCTTTTTTACAATGTACATTGGCTTGTTTAGGACGTAGAAAGTTTTGTAAATAGGGAGGTGAGGGTCTTAAAGCTTCACAATCGTCTTGTTCAAGAGGATCACCTAGACAAGCGTTGGAAGGAAGCTACTGGAGAGTCTGTGGACGAGGTCATTTTTCTTAGCAAGCATGTTGCCTCCTCTAATCGCCCTGCTCTCATTACACCCTATAGGTATACCGTATATATCAACTTTCTATTTGTGAATATTATTCCATATGCTTTAACGTTCGTTGAAATTATAATCTGTGTTAGGTACCCCTCATATATTCGAAGGTGAAGCTCTACCTGCTGGTGGAAAGCCAGGATGGCTAGCGCCTCCTAATCCGAGAATCGGTCCATGGTTGAGGCTTCTGAGGACAATTACTGTAACCCATAATTTGACTCCTGAGTTTGAGGTAAGAAATCACAACTCGCGTATGGAAGCAGCTGCAGGATGATGTGTATCTTCATCCTATGTCTTTTCGGTTATTTTCTTTATAAATGAATTAAAATGGATGAAAGTATTTTTAAAACGTTGAAAATTTTGACTCTAAAACAAGATGACTTTCTCAACTTTCGGAGTATGATTCCGCTCTTTTAAATGCTCTTCCTCACTAACAAGCTTACTTATAAGCTTTCTTGTACCAGCCTTCTCTACATAGTTATTCGTTAAACTTGGATATCATAATCATGAACAAAGTTTTAGTTTCTGTGATACACTGTACAGCATCACTTCCATACACTTCTGACTTATTTCCCATGTAGCATCCAAGTTGGAACACGTGTCCAAATGTCATTTGATGAAGTGGAAATCATTAGCTACTATCTAAGTTTTTAGGTAAGTTCTTACACAAGTAACCACTTTAAATTTCTGCTTTAAAGTCATTGGCCATCATCAGAATGTGTGTGTGCTCTAATTACAATTTTCAGTTAACACTTTGCACATTAATCTTTACTTTTATCACTGTATATCCTGTCAGCAATCTGCAACTTAAATGACAAAAGAGGGGGAAAATATTAACAGATAAGGAAATGAAATTATGAGGAAAGTGTAAACTAATTGAAGATTCATACTAGACACGAACTGCTCTTTTACTTTCTAATTTTCTTGTATCAAGTCCTCTATTGCAGTTCAGCGATACAGATATTGCTTAGTTAGCACAGACCACCTTCTTCTAAGCTTTAAGCACGCCTCTCCATGATTGTGCTTTGATGTTCCAATAGCTGAATAATTGCTCCCTCTGTCATCATCTAGGTCTAGCAAATTTCAAATGCTTATGCAACCAGGTAATGAAAAATAGTCCATTATTCCTCTTGTTCTTCTCAACGTCACCATTTCTGTGCTTCACATGGGACAGCTTTCCCTCACAAACTATCTACAGCTAATTAATCAGTAGTACTCAAATAAGTAAATAATTCATTCTTCACCCTCTAGAATAGATGTTCTAGAGCTTTTTCCTGCACGGGAAGCAAGGCTCAGAGAAAAATTATGTGATAGAGCAGATGATGAGCTCCAACAGAGGCCAATCTGTGTCTTGTTCAGAGTTTCTTGGGCTTTCCTCTGTATTATCTACTTCTAAACTTGCAGTAGAATCTTGAACTGAAATGTCCTGCAATATAAGTAAATGAGGCCCTATTTAGTTTCTCTGAAAAGAAGCAACAAAGGGACAGATAAACTGTCTGTCAAACACAACATGGGGTCAAAATAGTTAACCTGCTTGTAACTTCTGGTGCAGATTCTGCTAACAGCTACTTTTAATGTCACCTTCAGTATCAAAATGCTTCTTAAATTGGATACTCCAGTAGTTTAGCATGATTTCGCTTTTTGATTACTATTGCTGCCACATTACCTGCTTTAGTACAAAGAATCTTGAAAGCATGTCAGATTATTGCAACCTTTTCCCATTGTATCAGGTCACATTGGAGGCGACCCATCATGGTCCAATAACTAATTCCCTAACCTTGTTTGTGGAGATTGGTAAGCTTGTGCAACTTAATGTACCAACTCCTCGTATGTTGCATGCTTTACGAATGAATACAGATTTATCTCTTTCATAGACCTTAGTGTTTCATGCAAAAGAAAAATGTGGAAATGGGAAAATGTACAGAGAAAGAAGATATTTTTCCTCAACTGAATAAAGCCGTGTAATTTTGGCACAGTTTACCTTTGGAAATTGATCATTCTTTTTCAGATTCATTACAATCATGTTTCCATTTTCTTTAGGTAGTACAGCGGAATACTGGATAAGGCAGCATGCTGCACAGGCTATTGCTGGTGAGAATTTTTGGTCAGAGATTACCGATCTTTTTGTTCCTCATTATCTTCAAATGTGCTTAGTACATTATATAAGATCAGATGCCAGGTTATTTTGGAGAAGCAAATATTAGAAATTTGTTTGTTGTGATTGAATGTAAAGTACTGCCTTCACTTATGTAAGCGCCTTCTTTCATATCAACAGGTGGTCCACCCCAAGTGATCTTAATGGATATCTTTCTCTTTGAATGAGATCTCAATTCTAGCGACAGTTTCATTAGATATCTTACAACTAGAATCCTTCTTTTTT
>JANZLF010000006.1:29373902-29393794 GCA_026546835.1 Erythroxylum foetidum | reverse complement strand
ATACTGATTCTTAAAAATATATAATATAGTTGCTAATAAATAATAAGCATATAATAATATTGTCTTGTATAAATACATACATAATTTTATTTATTAGAAAGGAATAAAAATGAGTTGATTTAGTAATAGACTATGGAATTGTATTTTTTTATACGGCAGCGCTTTTTCTAATATAATATTTGAAGTTTTAGTTATGATATTAATTTCATTTTCTACACTAAGTTGCAATAAGAAAAAGGATACTTTTGTGTTTATTAATTTTTTATTTTAACATGATAAAATAAGATTTAATGATATTATAAGAATAATTTTATTTATTTATTAATCAATGGGGTCTAGTAGAGCGGTTCATTCCCTCATTGATTCATAGTAATAAGAAGTCATATTGCATGTATAATTCATCTTCAAAGTCCTATTCTAAGCACTTTTGATTGGAAAGTAATTGAGAGCTCTATTGAAAGTTTATTAAGAACTGAGACATTACCATAAAAACCTTATGTAAGGTTTTGTGTTCAGATTTTGTTAATATAATGAATAACAATCATTTTAATATTTAAATTGAGAATAGCAATGTAGTTTGTTCTTATATGAATAATTGATAAAATTGCTAAGATCACTTGTAAATTCAGTTCTTCTAAAAAAAAGATAATTCAATCCAATTGTTTTAATACAAATCATGTAAATTTATGGCTAAGATCGCTTGAATCACAATTGATCTTTTATCAAATATCAGTTATTGAAGTTGAAAGGTTTTTTTCTTGATAAAAACAACAGAAAATTAAAGGTCATTCTATTCATTCCAAAAAAAAAAAAATCATTCAATCTTTCATTCTATAGTCACTTCGCAACCTCTCATCTCTTAAACTACCATCCTACCATCCTATTCGAAGAATAATTGGTTAACAATTTATCTCTTTTTTTTTTCTAGTATGGATCTTTTATAAGACATTGTTTGGCTTATTTTTACTTTGCTTGGGTTTAACATATTGGATTAATCTTTGATAGATTTTATATGCATACGTTTATGAATAATTTGTATTTGTTTTCACCAATTATTTTTATATTTTTTTGTCATATATATTGATATGAATAGGTTCTGGTTACCCTGAAAATTGAACCTGAAAATAGGTTAACCGATCCTATAGGTTCTATAGGTTCAGGTTCAGGTTCATGAAATTGCCGAACCTGACATTCAAGTTCAGGTTCAGGTTATTTATGAACGGGTTAGGTTACCCTAACATGAACACCCTTAACATCTACCACTCTTTGTAATCTCACTGTTTTTCCTCACTTTTAGAAGTTGTGACCACACTCTCCATCTCTTGTTCACTTAGAGCAAGACTTAGCTATTTGTAGGTACCTTTGGCTTGATAATGTAAAACCTCGAACTTTTCCTTTCATTTCAATATAAATTTTTATTTTTGGTGAATAATATTTTTAGATGAATAGTAAATTTAAGTAAATAGTATTTCTGTTTGAATAGTAATTTTTGGGGACCTAACCTCAAAAAATAAAAAATATCTGGAATAAGTATTAGAGTTTAAGGATATTGAAATGAATCAAAAATAAGTCCATGTGATAGATTTCAGGAGTTCCAAAAGTTTAGGATAAAAATGTCTTTTTTGGAAAATTATATGTATTGATTATTTTAAACTCATTCGAAGTTTTTAAAGCATCCAATCAATAAGTATTAATCCTAATTTATGTATTTCATGGTCAATTTGATGATAAGATGATTGTGGAATATTTTTGGAATTTAATTTGAGTAGTTGGTGAATTAAATTCATTAAAGGACAGTTTGATCTTTTGTATGAAATGGTATTAGTGGATTAATAAATCACACTTAATAGCTAATTAGAGGATTTCTTAAGGGTTAAGAATCATTAATTATACGGTGATGATTCGTTAGAGATGATCAACAAAAAAATGGCATGTGTAATGCGCTAAATGAGTGTCAAAAGCAAAATGTAGTCATAAATTGCTTCTTTTGGTGTGTTAATCATGACAGTGAAAAAGAAAAGGAAAAGAAGAGAAACTAAGGTGGGATTCCATTCAAGGAGAAGAGAAAGAAGAGGGCATTTGTTAATAGATTTTCATTGTGATTTGAAAAAATTTTCATCAAGTCTAAATACTTATCCATTACCCAAGAGATTGAAAAAAACAGTGGCAAATTTTCCTAGCTTAAGCTACTAGTTTTGCAGGTTTTTGAGTGAGATGGATTTATTTATAATCAATGGAGTTTTTTGACTTATCATGGAGTAGATAATATGTAGCATCCAACTACCACAAGACACGTACTCAACATCTTGAGTGATATCTGAGACCGTGTCTCGCGAGAGTGACATGCTAGAACACTTAATCAGTCAAAATTCAGTATAATTTTTTTTCTTCATGCGTACGCGAAAATCAGTAATCGAAAATTCAAGTCCACTTTTATTCAAAAACATTTTTATTTACAAGAGTTACCAACGTTTTTAAATATCAAAATTTCGTTAATCACTAGGGCTCATTCCAGAAACAAAACATATTACACTTTGATCAATCTCTTTTGCAAAACCTTTTTCCAATTGGAAAGTTATACACAACAAATATATTTAAATATACAAAATTAAATAATTTGCAAAAAATATAATTCAGTACGAAAATAAAGAAATACAATGTAAACGCGAAATGATCCCGACCTTTATCCTTCATTTGTATGCAGTGGGTATACTCTCGTTTGCCCAACAAGGTATTCTTCTAAGTTCTGAAAAATATTTGCAAATTTTGGGTAAGTTTTACGAATTCAATGAGTGACCATCATTGATGACTCACCCAGACACATAACACATAAATCACATTCACAAGATTTTACATTTCACAATCAATACAATTTAATCATTCATATTATACATATGCAATGTGCATGAGACCCACTTTCTATTTATTACTTTGTTATAACTGAGTGCCTAAATTGTCCCATATAGGGCTCATTGATAATTGTCCCATATAGAGCTCATTGACAACTGTCCCATACAGGAATCAATGATGACTGTCGTATATAGGGCTCATTAAACGTTGAACCTGAGGCTCTGGATCACTTTTGGGCTCGAGGCTCGTTTTCACTCGTTGAGCTTTAAGCTCTGATCGGTAGCTACTCAGGTCACAACTGTCATTATATTTCATGCATTCATAAAATGGAATGCATCAATCACATTTTCATGCTTCCATTCAATCACATTCTCATATCATCAGATCTTAGTTCCACATTCAATATATTATCACTTACATGAAAATGCACATTTAGAACACATTTAACAATCAAATTATGTACACTTAGTTCATCCCATTAACATACAAATAGGACTTCAATATCTCAACCAAATGTCACAATAATCGGACCTCTTGTTCAGAAACCAACACAATCAATCACATTCATATAGACATTTAGTAGTCAATCAATACAAAATTTAAAATAGAACAAACAATGAAATGAGACCATCTAGGTCTACTCGCAGTATGCTCCAGATTAGCATTGGCTTTCATGATCCAGAAACGTATGGATGGAAATGTTCTATCCTGTATCATCATTATGCAAAACACATATTGCATACACATTATTAATTGCATAGTCACATAAACATTCAGTTTTTCACACATGAATATATGTAATGTATAATGCATCCTCAATGACAATCCCGGATATCTTTCCTTCAATTTCATCAAATAATCATTCTTATATCAAAACTCATCTAATTATAATTTATACTTAGGTTTATACCTCAATATAACCATTAAATCACAATTCATAGTTCATTGAATCACTTTCAGATTTTTCCAAGACACCCCTTTCGGGTTTACTGTTCACGTTCAATCAGAAGGTAAAAATGAGATAATTTTATTAACATGTATTCTAGAAAAGTGTTCCTCAATGTCTTATCTTTCCATTGACAACAAAATCAGTCAATTTGGTTCAGTAATTTAGAAGATATGTCACAAAAATTATCGGGTTGTTCACATTCAATAACAATGTACTATATACAATTTACATCCAGAAATTAAATATCTTACAGAAAGAATAAAAATTTTATTTCTTGAGACAATTTGTAGGTATATGTCTCTAGTTTACTCCAAATTAAAAATCATCTTATTTGGAATTCTACAAATCAAGATATCATCAAAATACGAGAACATGTTCAGTAAAATATCCAATTCATGCTCTTCCAATCGATACCCTTACTTTGATTCAATCAATCTTTTTCAAATTAATACGAAAAGGTATAAAGTTTTTTTAAGAGATATAGGAATGTTCTAGGAATTCAATGCTTTAAAAATTAGGTCATTTGAAAGTCGGATGACAAAGTTATGACTAAAATAGCGGAACATGTTCTGGCTGGAGTGGGAGGATCTGCGGGTCGCGTCGCGATCCTTTTCTCTTCTTCTTCAGACCTATTTGGTAAAATGGTCGTAACTTTCACTACAAATATTGGATTAAGGTTGTTTAAATACCATTTTAAAGAGGACTTCTAGACCTAAAACTTTTATGAAGACCTTAAAAATAATTTTTCCCTTTACAAGGGTCAAAATTTCAGAATGATGTAACTATCCCAAATGTCTCTTCTATACAGCATTACAAAATTATAAAGGTCATATCTCTCTATTCCAATGTCAAAAAATTCCATATTTTATATCGAAAGCTTAAAGAAAGATATACAACTTTAATGAAGACAACTTTGTCAAGAAACTCTTTATGTCAGTACAGAAAACTCATGGAAATTTCAGATCAAAATATTTTTAACTCTTTACATAAAACATTCAATTCCTCATGCTTAATCTATCATTTCTAGTTCAATACTCATCATTTATCCATTATTCTATCTCCCTTTCAACTCAAAATCATCCATAACCAAATTATAGCCCATGATTGATCATAAACACTAATAACAGAACATACAAATATATATACATTTATCATCAATTTTCAGCACTTTTTCCTACACCCAGTACTGAACTTCAAGTCAAAATTGGAAACTCTTAAAGACAGAATTTGAAATTGATATCTTCATACAAAATGTAGCACTATCTTGCTAGTTTAATACAAATCAAGAATCATCTCAATTGAACAACTACCAAGCAAGTTATGGCCAAAACACAGAAGCATACTCATAGGCCATGTTGTTGCAACATTTTCCAGCTCAACTACCAAAAAAAATTTTCCAAATCTTACCCTAACACAACTCATACCAAGATCACCTTTTCTACCTCATCACTCCTCATTCTCAGCACCATTCCAAATCCAAAACATTCACAAATCAATTCATGATCTATATTTGATCATTAACCAAAAACAGAACATATTCATTAACCCATTCATAGTTGATTTTCTACACTCATCCTAACACCATTTTATAGATCATCCAACTTCTAAAACATATCAATAACAAATCATGGATCATTAATGATCATTCACAATTACAAAAACATGAAATTTACATAGATTTTTCACCATTCACGTCACACACATTCAACTCACAAAATCAAGTCATCAATCCCACATTTCTCATCATTCTATTTTCATTTAACAATACCCATAACATTTAAAGCATAACTTACTTGGTTTAGCTTCCAAATCTTCAAAATATCACTTAACCCTAGCTCCCAAGCATCCTACGATCTTCATCTTGAAGGTGGGCAGGCTAGGTTTTTCTTATGGAAAAGAAAAAGACATTATAGAGGAGTGGCAAGTAAAAGTTGAGAGAGAGCTAGGTTCAATTTGAATGAAGATTGGCAAAAAAAAGTCATGGAGAAGGAGAAAGCCACGAAAATGACGAAAAAGTAAGCAAAAATACAAGACCTTTTTAATAGTCTTTCTAATACATGATAGCATCGTGGGAGGCAATAAGGAGGGTCTTAAAAAAAACGTAATGACTTAATACATGGTTTTGCAAGTGACACTTGTGACTTGCCATATGTCCAAATTCCCATAGATTTAAACTAGTTCTCTTATTTAACTAGTCCAATAAATTTCAATTTCTACTCCAATTGTCCCCCAATTTTCAATGGCACTTGTTAAGAAATTCCTATGTCATCTATAAAAATTTCCATTGCCATTTGACAGTAAATTCTACTACCATTTTGACACTTGACATTCTCCTAGTCCAAAAATTACCCCAAATTTTTAGAAATTTTCTTAAAATTCTCCAAAAATTCTAAATCAACAATTACACTCTCCAAATCAATTTTCAATACAAGCAAACTATAATTCTCAATAACAATCATCTTTCATAAACAATTATACCCAGAATGTCAATGAATACATGTACATTCATTTTAAATGTGCAACATTTCACTATTTACTAGCATGCGTATGTCATATTATGCATGAGCATGAGAATGCATTTTCTAAATCTCTCTTTGATCTCACATGTACCAAATTTTAGGGTTCTCACCCTTAGTATGGAAACAGGATGTTACACCTGACCCAACCCAAATTGAACTAAACTAACATGACATTTAATTGCAGTTTTTTATTTTTGGTTGTTTTTTTGCTTTGAAATTTGAATAACAATGCATTATATTTGGTTGTATAAGTATGTTTTGTAATGGTTGAAATTGTTGGAAATTGGAATTGTTGGAAATTATAATTGTTGGAATTGTTGGAACTTGGAATTATTGGAATTGTTTGTGTGAGTTGGAACATTTGAGTTTCAAAGTTAGAATTGTTTGTCTGAGTTGATTCAATTTCATTGTAATTTAGGCATTGTCAATTTATGAAGAAAACTAATAGATTGGAAAATCTGACTTTGAAATTTGGAATTGTTTATGTGAGTTGGTTTAATTTTAATATAATTTAGATATTGTCAATTTATGAAGAAAAGTAATGCATTGGAAAATTTGGGTAAGAAACTACGAATGTTGATTAAAATTGGTGAATGAAAGATCGTTAAATTAAAGTTAAGAATTAAGATTTTGGTAACACTATTGATTAAAATTAGTTAAGAAAACAAACTAATTATAAGTATTATAGATTGAATTGTATAAGTAGACAAAATATATTAGTTTATAATTGAATTATGAGATTACATAAAGTAAGTTGTAAACTTATAGTTGTGAGGTATGGTTGAAGTTGAATAAGTTATAGCTATGAGTTTATGTCCTTAGTTTATAGTTGAATAATGTAATCATATAAAATGAGTTATATTATATAAGATGTATTAAATTGTTGGTTTTTGACTTATTAGTAAAATGTGTTGGATGAAATTGAATTGTGTATGATGTAATCATAAAAAATGAGTTATATTATATAAGATGGTAATAGACGCATAGTTGACTATATTTTTACACCCATATTTGGTGTATTTTGTTTGATATTCTATACTTTTACACCTAAGATATCCATGAAGATATGGCTACCATTACAGAAAATGGGAATTAAAGGGCCTCATAGAAATTAAAAAACTTTAATTCTGATTATATAAAATAAATCCTAACTATATGTACCCCTCCTCCATCAACCCCACCATCCCCACCACTTTCCACCATTATCTGCAACATTGTCCCAAAAATTTCTAAACCACAATTATCCAAATAGTTCTCAAAATATACCATTAATCATTAAATTCCTCATTAGTTCCAAAAGAGAGAATTGTTTGTCAAACATAAAAATATTTTATATAATACAATTACTCAAACCGTCACATTAAAAATATATATATACAATCAAATAACTTTACTCAATTAATCTTCTAGCCTTACCTAAACTTCACTATGTTAGTCTCGTACACTGGAATTGTTGATAACCAATTGATCTCCTAAAAACAATAATGATAAGGGGTAAGATGCCTACTCAATAAAGATAACCGACTGTACCCTTAAAATTAAATAACTCAATAAATAATTATAAAACTTAATCCATCGATTAAAACATACATATAATACAAACATACACAACATTACTCAGTCTAATCCAAACTATTATCAAACATCTCAAAAATTTTACCAAACAATGATTAGCATAAATATTAATTTATAACTACCATTTATGCTTTATTCTATCATTAATTGAATTGTTTAGGCCCTGCTTAACCTAATAGGCTTACATTCAATGTTGGGCTGACTCATTTCATCTCATCATAATCTCTTACGAAGTGGAATCGTAATTAAATGTATAAATATCGACACAGGGTATCTCAATATCTCAATCTTTCTTGATACCTCGATGCAACTCTAGTACCTAGCCATTAGCACAGGATATTCCCAAGACTCAGGATATCCTAGTACCATTTGGTACCTAATCATGAGCACAAAACATTCTTGGGACTTGGGATGCGATTTTTTCTGCTCGACGGACAGATACCTAGCCACCCCTGCTCTTCTCTAAACAACTTATCAATTTATGACCATCAAATGTAGCCTATCCTAGGCAAGCCACCAATTCTCAATTTTCACCAATTATTGACAACATATTATCAACCGATCTCGATTTAATTAACACATTTACCGTCAAATTAAGAAGCAATACACCTTAATATAAAATTGAATCACCTCTTACTACATTAATTATTTGACAAATGAAATAAACATAATTCATGTATGTAACTATTAATCATTAATTAAAATTAACAAGCAATACAACTTAATATAACATTGAATTACCTTGTACTACATTAATTATTTGATAAATAAAATAAACATAATTAATGTATGTAACTATTAATCATTAATTTAATTAATGATTAATTCAAAATATCATTCACTATAAAATAGTTTATTACCAACAAAACGATATGATATTATAAGAGTACAATTCAAAGTTATCCTTACTTCGATTTCAGACTCAACTAATTGATAATACCTCCTTAATCAAACTTTTGGACCTATAATTTACAAAATTCTATTACACTAATTTACAAAAAATTTCAACTCAAATACACCTAATAATCTAACATTTATCTATTTTCTAATCTATTCTTAATTATAGAAAAAATATATCTTTACTAACCTAACCACCATAATTACTAAAATACCCTTAACTAATTAAAAGTCTTATTTATCCTCATTCATTCCAATTAATACCAAAAATGACTTCCTTTGAAGTAAATTCCAAATTTACCCCTTTATTCTTTGCATTTCCTATTCTGCCCCTCATGTAACTTAAATTTTTAAAAGATGTCATCTGCCCTCTCATCTTCTCCTATCTCCTCTTCTTTTATCATTTTTAGCCACATTTTCTCCATTTTTATCCTTTCATGCAACTTCAATTATTATCCTAAACAATCACAACGCAAACTAACTAGGATCACCAAAATTCACAAAAAAGGACAAAATGGCAGCTGAAAATTTACCAAAGGGTTAAAGGGTTTTGAAGTTGTTAACCTCCACATCTTTCTCCCAATTTTGTACAAAACAAACCCAATGAGAGAACACATAAGAGACGTGTCGCATGCAGGACAAAATAGTGCATTTAGACACACTTACTAGTTGGAATAGTTGAGAGAAAAGTTGAAGATGATGATGATTTTCGTTGGTCTTTCTCTATGTTTGTAGCTGATTGAAGTAAATTACTTGTCAATATAGAAATCACTTATAATATATAAAATACACAAGAAGGTGGGATTGAATTATGTTAAATTGTCTACGATATTAATCTTTAGAATCTTCTTGAATTTCTTTACAAATTTAGATGATTACAAAACAATTCACTTAATATGATGAATAATGCAACAACGAAAATTATTATCTATTCTACTAACAACAAGAAAATTAAAGAGATAAGGCTTAGACACCGCGATTTATATTGGTTCGCCCTTAACCTTGGGCTACGTCCAGTCTTTAGAGTTTATCTAAAATTTCACTATACTCTTCAACATTACAAGTATTATTTCTACACTTTCATCTTCTAGAAACTGTTATTAGTTGAGTCCTATAACTAACTCCAACTAACTAACTGAATGACGTTTTAGAATATTTTTCATTTGCATCGTCTGGTACTAGGCTTCA
This sequence comes from Erythroxylum foetidum, assembly GCA_026546835.1. Lineage (NCBI taxonomy): Eukaryota > Viridiplantae > Streptophyta > Magnoliopsida > Malpighiales > Erythroxylaceae > Erythroxylum > Erythroxylum foetidum. The sequence continues at coordinate 29,383,816 of JANZLF010000006.1, read as the reverse complement.
TCAGGTGTTATACTTCGTCTGGTGTTATGTTTTATAGGGTGTTGCGCTTCGTTTGGTGTCGCGCTTTGTCTGGTCTATCTAAGACTCTTTATTGTATTCAGTTTTTACTTAGGTATCATCTTGGGTTGACTTAAGTATCATGTATCATCTAGGTTTGACCGTCTTGAGTTTGACCTTCTTGCGTTGACTATGTATCGTCTTGAGTTAACGATTTGTGTCACTTACATTTATCTGCGCACTTAACAAACTCATTAAAACAATTCACACACTTCTATGATTATTATTATTTGATTATCATCAAAATCAATAAAAGAAGTAACAAATAATCATAATATCAGAAGATAAAATAATATTAAGATGAAATACGAATAAACAAATAATGTACAGACGAATAATAAATAAAGCAATACATAGAATATGCATAAGATATACAATGCTTTTAAATTTTCTCCATTTTTCTCCCCTATTTGTTATTAATAAAAAAAGATAGCTCATTTTAAATGCTTCAAAATTTCAGAAAACATGTGTTGAATATCAATGTAAATCGTCTTGAGGTCTTGTTCAATAGAAATATGTAGAAGTGCTATTTCCTCTTGAAGATCACCCACTGCATCACCCAGTTCATCAACCTTAGTATGAATTTCCCCAACGTTTTTAGCTAAGGCATCCTGAACTTCCTTCTGCTTGTGACTAGCTTCAGTTCATTTGATGAAATGCTTCAAGAACTCTGAATTAATAGTAGCATCTTGTAGTATTTCACTAAGTGGATGAAGGTTTGCAAAAACTGATGGTTCTCTAGGTGAATCATCTAATTCTATGATTTTGATTAAGGGTAATTTGAAGGTTTGTTTTCCTTCAGGGAGATCAAAATCATCAGGTCTGAGTAGTTTGTAAATTGGCTGCCCAAGAAGATGTAAAATATTTTTAATTGAAGGTATAACACCTAAGGGTCTGAAATGAATGATCAAATGCACCAAGGTTTCTAAGTTGAAATCGATACCTTCTATTGTTATACTTCTGTACCTTCCTTCTGTAAAACTTTCATTTTTGGGAGAAACTCCAAATTGACTTCCTAATGCCTTTGGTGTGTGATGTGATACATAAACACCTACAGGTTGAGTTGCATGACATGCATCGTCTATGTTATTCACTTCCACTTGAATCTGTTTTTCTGTAAGATCATCTTCATGCCCTTCAGGAAACATCTTCTTCTTCCCTTTTCCTTCATTTATTAGGGGGGTTGGACATCTTGGTTGTACATCTGGTACAATCTTCATTGTTGACCTGTTTGTTAACCGATAGATTGTATAACGATCTTTTGAAATCTTCATTAGATACGGTTCTGACTTTTCATCTCGCAGAATACCATATAGTCTTCGTTCTTTATAACTTAGAATATGTATTGTCTGATCGTTTACTGATATAAGCTCAACTTGTACCTTGACTGTCTGCTTAGAAGGCTGATAATTGAACTTTTGTTTCGATCAGGTACTGATTCTTCTATGATCTTCATTTTCAAATCCTTTTTCTTTATTGGTTGAGGAGGGTTGTAAAGTACTAGCTAGTGTTCAACTTTCTGTGCATTTTGTGGAACATTAGATGAAGAAACCTTTTGCTAACTAAGCTTCATCTTCTTTTATTCTTCTGTTGGTTCGGAAGAGAGTTGTTGTTGAGGCTTTTTTCTCTTAAATACTAACTTCCTTTTTATCTCTGTCTCTTCAGATGATTGTGCTGATTGATTTTGAAGGATAGAGACAAATTGATTTGGTAGGCTGTTGTTGTTGCTCTAGCTTCTTAGAATCTCTACTAAGAATCAAAACTTTCTGCTTCTTTTGTTCTTGTTGTCGTAAGGTCAATAATCTTGGTGACCTTCTTGACTGTTTGGGCTTTTCTGATTGGAGCGTCTCAACCTTCCTCTTCAAAGACACTTGGTATGTTGATTGTTGAACCTTGCTTTCCTTCCTTTGTAGAATCGTCTTGTCTTGTATTGACACATCAAAAGATTGTTCAACCTCTTCTTCTATGGATATTCTTCCTGTCAATCGAGGTTTCGCTCATATTTCAAACAGAACATGTTCACTCCTACTTCATCTTACTGAGAGCTCCCCCTCAGACTTTGCTTTTGGTGTAAAACTATATTCGCTTCAACTTGAATCTTGATTCCTATTTTGATTATAGTAGAGGCATTAATAACACTCTTCACATTGATCTTCACTATGTTTCCTCTATTAAGTAGAATTCCTGATTCTCTGAAGAATCTTATTGACAACATACCATAAGGTAAAGAGCCATAATAATCCTTCCTAGCCTTTATCATGTTCTTCAAAATCAAGAACGAAAGATTAATGAGTTGGTGAGTAAGTAGATGAAACAAACAACGTTCATCATTCATTGTCACCATGTCCTTCGATCCTACTCTTGGTAGAATACAATGGAGAAGAACTGAATGAAGAACTCTAGCCTTCAGAATGAGGGATGAAGCCTTCATGACTTCTGGATTACTGCATCCATATAGTTGTCGATTGATTTTATCTTTGTCTATACAACCTATCCATTTTGTATTATTAAACAATTTTACTCCAATACTTAGACACCTAATAGCCTTCTCGATAGAATCTTGTGTGACTATTACCGATAACCCATCTAACATCGATACCAAGGTGTTGTCCACCACCTTTGCATTCTTCCAGAACTCATATATTTCATTCAGATATACTGTCTCGCAGATGTTGAAGAAATTTTTCCAGCCAACTGCTTCAATTTTTGGTTCAATATTCATCTGATTTTTCTTCAAGGAAGTGAAATCGACGTGTCTCCCATAGATAAGAGATTTCAACATTTTTGATCTGTAATAAGTAAACACTAAACATAGAAATGTATTTTTCTTAACGAAGCAAGGTTAGTATAAAAAGATAAAGATATGAAATGAGAAGAACTTAAAGTTTAGAACAGAGTGTTGAATTGTCTTTGTTGAGAGCACTAAACAAGTCGATTTCGAGGTTTTTCAAGAAAATTCTAGAGTATAAGGTGTTTTAAAATCTTGAGAAGATTTCCTTTTTATACATACTCTTGAAAATTTACCATTCGTAACTTACCGTTACTATTTACTTAAAAACTTACGATTTTTCAGCTTCTTTTGTATGAATCATCTGGGTCATGGAGTCAGACGAATGGTCATTTAATATTACCATATTCAAGTTTCGTCTGATTTCCTTGAATCTGTCTTCACTTAGGGGTTTGGTGAAGATATCTGCCTACTGTTGATTCGTCTCAACAAATTGTAGATTGATGATCCCTCTCTGTACGTAGTCTCTTATATAATGATGTCTAACTTCAACATGCTTTGCCCTTGAGTATTGTATTAGATTCTTTGAGCGATTAATAGCACTTGTGTTGTCACAGAAGATTGGAATCTGATCTTCTTGGATAGAATAATCCTCTAATTGATACTTAATCCATAACATTTGTGAATAACAGCTTGTAGTTGACATGTATTCAGCTTCTGTAGTAGATAGAGCAATTGAACTTTGCCTCTTGCTTGACCCAGAAATTAGATTATGACCAAGAAAGTGACAACTCCACTTGTACTTTTTCTATCAATCCTATCTCCAACATAATCAACATCACAGTAGTCAATTAACTTGAAATTTTTACCTTTCTCATACATTAAGAAAAGATCAGTCGAACCTGCCAAGTATCTTAATATTCTTTTGACAACAATATAATGAGATTCTCTAGGATCTGCTTGAAATCTTACACACAAACAAACACTAAACAATATATCAAGTCTGCTTGTAGTTAGGTAAAGCAAAGAACCAATAATTCCTTTGAAAAGGGTTTGATTAATCTTCTTACCAGCTTCATCCTTAGATAAAAAGATTGACGGATGCATAGGAGTTGACATTAGTTTGGCATTTTCCATTTTATATTTGACTAAAAGTTCTTTGATATATTTTTGTTGATGAATAAAAATATTTTCTTCAGTTTGTTTAATTTGTAAACTAAGAAAGAACTTTAATTCACCCATAATACTCATTTCAAATTTATTTTCATCAAAATTTGAACATAATTTCTTAGAAGTTGCACCAAAAAGGATATCGTCTACATATATTTGTACAGTTATAAAATCATTTTAAATATATTTTTAAATAAGTTCTTATCTAGTTGACTACTAATAAAGTCATTTTTAATCAAAAATGAAGTCAGACGATCATACCAAGCGCAAGGTGCTTGTTTTAATCCATACAGAGCTTTACGAAGTTTATAAACATAGTCTAGCTTATCAATGTCTTCAAAACTAGGGGGTTGTTTTACATAAACTTCTTCATCTATAAAACCATTCAAAAAAGCACTTTTCACATCCATTTGAAACAGTTTTATATCATGACAAATAGCATATGCAAGCAAAATCCTAATAGCTTCTAGTGTAGCTACAGGAGCATATGTTTCATTATAGTATATTCCTTCTTGTTGATTATAGCCTTGAGCTATTAATCTAGATTTGTTACGATTTACTTTTCCTAATTCGTCTAGTTTATTTTTGAATACCCATCTCGTTCCTATAATAGATTTATTGGATGGTTTAGGAACTAGAGACCAAACTTTATTCCTTGTAAATTGATTTAACTCCTCTTGCATGGCTAAAATCCAAGCTTCGTCTTGAAGAGCTTCATCAATTTTCTTAGGTTCTAATTTAGAAACAAAAGCTACATTTGCCTCTCTTCTAAATTTAGACCTCGTTCTCATTCCTTATGGTGCTTCTCCTATAACCAGGTTTTCTAGGTGGGAAGATTTGTACTTTCAGTCTTTTCTAAGACTAAAGTTTTTAAAAATATCTTCTACCTTAACAGGTGGATTGTCTGGAGGTGACTTGTCTAGGTTATTGACTAAAGGAACATATTGAGTTTCATCATCAGAATCATCTCTTCTATCTAAATGAGATTCATCATCAAATTTAACATGTATAGATTCTTCAAAAGATTTAGAAACAAGATTATAATCTCTATAAGCTTTAGAAGTAATCAAATATCCTAGAAAAATTCTTGAATTGAATTTAGAATCAAATTTGTCTAGCTTTTCTTTTGTGTTCAATATAGTGCATTTGCAACTAAAAGGATGGAAGTAAGGTATATTTGACTTTCTTCCTTTTCATAACTCATATCAAGTTTTATTTAAAATAGGTTCCAAAAATACTCTATTTTGAATATAACAAGCTGTATTTACAGCTTCTGCCTAGAAATACTTAGGAAGATTCGTTTCACATAGCATAGTCTTTTTCATTTCAAGAATTGATGTGTTCTTTGTTTCTATAACTCCATTCTGCTGAGGAGTTCTAGAGTAGAGAAATTATGGAAAATTTCATTCTCTTCACAAAACATTCTAAATTTTTCATTTTCAAATTCTCCACCATGATCATTCCTAATTCCAACAATACAAATTCCTTTTTCATTTTGTAACTTTTTGGATAGAACTTTAAAGCACTTAAGAGATTCATCTTTATATAATAAAAACAATATCCAACAAAATCTAGTGAAGTGATCAACAATTATGAGACCACACTTCTTTCCACCTAGACTTAGTGTTCTAGTTGGACCAAACATTTTTACATGTAACAACTCTAGATGTCTAGACAAAGTTACAACATTTTTACAGGAAATAGATGTTTTAACTTGTTCTCCTTTTTGACAACTCTCATAATAGAAATCTTTTTTAAGAATTATCTTTAGTAATCATCTTACCAAATCACGTCTAACCAACTTGCAAATATGTTTAAAACTAACATGACCTAGTTTTTTTTATGCCAAATCAGTTTTTCCTTATCTGTTGATATAAAGCATGAAATATTTTGACTTTTCAAATCATCTAAGTTAATTTTATAGAGATTATTTCTTCTCTTGGCAGAAAAAATATGGAACCATCCTTGTTTTTGACTACACAAAAATTTTGATTAAAGGATACTTTAAAACTAGAATCACTTAATTAAATTACACTAATTAGATTATGCTTTAAGCTTTTAACTAGCAGAACATTATCAATAGATGAAAAAGAATCTTTACCAAATTTTCCAATTCCAACCATTTTGGCCCGTTGGTTGTCTCCAAAAGTTACTGATCCTCCTTGCTTATTTTGGAGGTCTAAGGATATAGACCTTCTTCTATCATATGTCGCGAGCATCCATTGTCTAAGTACCATTAGTGCTGGTTTCTTTTTCCAAGAAAGGAGATCTGCAGTATATCTTATATCTTTCTTAGGTTCCTATTTTTTCTTGGGTCCTTTGGGGTTAACCTTACAATTATTCATCAAGTAATACTAATATTGTTTCTTTTTTTTCTATTAGGAAAAAACTCTTATTATGATGAACATTACTATTATTAAAACCTAAACCACTCTTATCATTTAGATGTTTATATTTTCTAATCATATCATTCATCCTTTTTGTATTTTTAGTAAATGTTGATAAATCTGTTGGGAGACTGTTAATCCTTTGTTTTATTTGATTAATTTCCTTAGATCTATCTACAGTTACTTTCTTTTTCATGTCATTTACTTGTTTCTTAAGGCAGACATTTTCTTTTTCTAAATTTTGTGTTCTTCAAACTTTCAGCAAATTTCCTTTTCAATATCCTATATTATTTGAAGATAGCATGTGAATCTTCTATCAATTCTAAATAAGCATCCTGAAGCTCATTAAAGTTAGAAATTACCTTATCATCACATTCCCTTTTGGCTACCAACCATATATTTGCTTTTTCTGATATTTCTGAGTCGGAGTCAGAGTCAGATTCAGATGAATCCAGATCTTCTCAAGTTGCCATCAAGCTCTTTTTGTTTTCTTTACTTTTCTTCTGCTTTCTTTTGAGCAATGGGCATTTAGGCTTGTAATGTCTTGGTTTATCTCATTCTTTGAATCTTCTTTGCTATTCTTCTCAAAAGAAAAATCTTTATTTCCTTTTGCTTTCTTTTTCTACATCGTCCTAAGCTTTCTTGAAATGAAGGATAGTTCATCATCAATTTTATCTTGATCAGAATCATCATTCTTGATTTCTTCAATCTTTGATGTTTTTAAAGATGTCCTTCTATTTTTCTGTATCTTTTTATTGTTCTGACCAGCCTTTAATGTAATAGATTTATCTCTTCTAGGTTTACCTTCTACATCAAGCTCTACTTTATGTATTTTCAGTGAACCAAGCAATTCATCTAGCTTTAGCTTACTTGAATCCTTGGCCTCTTATATTGTTGTTCCTTTAGGTCTTTGTATTTTTGGAAGACTTTTGAAAATCTTTTTTACATGATCTTGATTATCGTAGATTCTCCTAATAGGTTTAAGTCCATTAATGATTGTTTGGAACCATCCAAACATCTGATCAATAGTCTCAACATCTTTCATATTGAACAGCTCATATTGATGAATAAGAATACTAATCTTGGACTCTTTCACCTGATTTGTGCCTTCATGTGTAATGGCTAATGTGTCCCACATTTCCTTTGTAGATTCGCATCCATGAACCGTATCATATTCACTTCTGCTTAGGGAACAACTTAAAAAGAACTTAGCCTTTGAGTTTAACTGAAATCGAGCTTTCTGATATGCTGACCATGTTTCACGAGAGATGCTATTCCATTCATCGTCTGTTGTTGTATATGGACCATTCTCATTGATATCCCAAAGATCAATATGTGTGGATTCTATAAAGAGCCACATCCTATTCTTATAATAATGATAATCTTCACCATTGAATGTAGGAGGTCTTGTGACCGAGGCACCTTCAGCTATAAAAATATGTGATTTAGCCATAAATCTTTGTCCTCACTTTGTAATAGTGTTTCTTGGAAACCTTGCTCTAATACCAACTGAAGTAAACCACTTGTTAATGTAGAAATCACATATAATATGTAAAATACACAAGACAGGGGTTGAATTGTGTAAAATATTCAAAGATATTAATCTTTAGAAATTTCTTGAATTTCTTTACAAATTCAGATGATCACAAAAAATCAATTTACTAAATTCGAGGAGTAATGCAATCACAAAAATTATTATTTACTCTTCTAACAACAAGAAAATTAAAAGATAAGGGTTAGAGAATAGATGCCCCGATTTCATACTAGTTTACCCTTAACCTTAGGTTATGTCCTTAGAGTTTGTCTGAGATTTCACTATACTCTTTAATTTTATAAGTATTCTTTTTGCACTTGAAGAGCCTCTTCGGGTCTCTCTTACAAAGTATTCTTTATCTGCTTTTTTAGCCTCTTTAGGCTTTAGCCTTTCTTTCTCTAGGAAAGATGTTGTTTGACCTTCACGTTATAGATGTATTTGCTCTCTTTCTTTTGCACTTAAGTACATAGTTTCTCTAAGTATTGTACAATTGGATTTTCTCTCTTGTAAAAACATTATTTAACTTAAGTCGTAAACTAGTATTTATAGCCAAAGTCTTTAACTATCTTCTTGATAAACTGCTTCTTGAATATTTTAAAAATGTTATTAGTTGAGTCCTGTAACTAAGTCCTGTAACTACATCCTACTAACTAATTAACTGACATTCTAGAATAGTTTCCTTTTGCATCATTTGGTACTATACTTCTTCTGATTTCGCTTCAAATGGTATCACGCTTCTTTTTTTGTCATGCTTCTTCTAATGTCGACGTGTATAATCTTTTGATGATGTGTATCTTCTTATGTTGACTTTCTATATCTTCTGGTGTTGTCTTTCTATATCTTCTGGTGTTGACCTTCTATATCTTCTGGTGTTGACTATGTATCTTTTGGGTTTGACTTCATGAAACTTACATTTTTCTGTGCACTTAACAAATTTATCAAAACATTCACATACTTCTAAGATTATTATTATTTGATTGTCATCAAAATTAATAGAACTGAAGTCTTCTTGACTTAACATACACTTCAAGATGCCAAGGTCAGTGACATAATTTCTAAAGGGAAATGCTACAATTTTAAAGGTTCAATTTGCATTGTTGACATTCTGCTTATATATCAAATGAAACATAATAAAGATCATAAGGTCATTATGTTGAGGGACTTTGAATATTGGTTCATCAGTAAACTATATTTTGAATTTTTTAGAACTCACTCTAAAAAATTCAAATGGTATAATCTAATATAAGATAAATCATTAATCCTTAAAGCCTCAATCATTAGCCAAATTATAGTTAGGCAACGGTTAAAGATAAAGGACAGATGTTATGGCATCTAGGACACTTCATCTTTGCTAGGCCATTGGTAAGTTATGATTTAGTCATTTTTAGGCTCATATTTAATGCATTTTGTTTGTTTATTTAAGTATTTTTATTGTTTTCGGTATTTTAGTTATTCATATTTTGTTTTTAGTGGCTAGAGGAGTATTAACATTTAATAAAATTCTTTGCTTCAATTAAGACTGCCCTTTATAAAACCAAAATGCTAGGTTTTTTATTTATATTTGCTAAGCCATATTTGAGGGAATATGTTAATATAACAACTTTATGAAGTGGAGAGAATATAGAGGTTGAAGAAAGGGGGGAAATGCTATTTAAAAAGAGAAAGAAGATGAAGAGGAGGAGCCAAATAAGGAGGCTATCTAGGAATTGTTGATAACCATCTTAAGTACGAAGGTATCCTACTTCCCATATCACAAACTGTTAGAGTCAATAAAAGATCTTGGGAGTTTTATTATTCTTTGTTACATTGACAGTTAGTTATTAAAAAGGGCATTGGTGGATTTACTTTGTCTTATTTATTTGAAACCATATGTACTTAATATATAGTAGTATGTGGCATACTTTTAAGATAATAAACGTTTATTTCGTAAGAAAAGTGGAAGCAAGCCATCGGTTATAAATCTAGGCCAAGTTAAAGTAGGAATGTCATGAAAATGACATTAAATAAGTGTTTTCAGGGGAAACCTAGGTTTTTATTA
>JANZLF010000006.1:29347665-29359114 GCA_026546835.1 Erythroxylum foetidum | reverse complement strand
ATTTATTTCCTTAAAATCCAAAAAGATACTTTTTATACTTTGTCCTTCAATTTTAGTTAAATTTCCTTAGTTCTTTTAAATGACCCAAAACCCCAATTTATAAACTTTGATTGCAATTTTTGACAATTAGGCTAGCTTAGACCTTTTCACTTGGTTCCAATTAAGTAAGATGACCCGAGGTTGTATCCTGTATTGCAATCCTTAGAATTTGATTATTTTGATTCGGTTTCCAAAGGATTGATCTTTAGATCGATACGAAGAGCCGATCAGAGCTCGAAACTCATTTTCACTCGTTGAGCTTTAAACTCTGATCGGTGGCTCCTCTGATCACAACAACCATTATATTTCATGCATTCATGCAATGGAATAAATCAATCACATTTTCTTGTTCCCATTCCATCTCATTCCTATATCATCGGGCCTTAGTTTGGCATTCAACATTAAGTTGGGAATCACACTTTCACTTACATGCAAATGTACATTCAGAAAACATTTAACAATCACATTAAGTACACTTAGTTTATCTCATTCACATACAAGCAGCTCATCAATCATCACAATCATCAGATTTTCTGTCCGGAATCAACAATCAAGATGCATTCGTACCAACATTCAGCAATCCATTATTACAAAAATCAAACAAAACAAACAATGAAATGAGACTATCTAGGTCTACTCACAGTACACTCCAAAATAGCATTTGCTTCCGAATTCTGAATACGCCTGTATGAGGATGTTTATCCTGCACATCCCATTTATGCACAAATAGTTATATGGACTATGTACAATGCATGCTTAATGACAATCCCAGGTACTTTACCAACTTCATAACTTAATCACTCATCATTTCTTTGACTCACAAACTCAATTCTTTGGTAATTTGATGTCAATAACTCATCCACTAATTTTTTTCCAATATAAATCTGTATGTGTTTAGTGGAGAGGAAACATAGTCTCTATATATGTATATGAATATATGTGTATTACTATCAATTATCTGTTTAACACATAATATCTCCTCTTCATTATTATTTCATTTTAGTTCAACATATCACAACCCAATCAAAATCTATCATTTTTCATAATCATCAAAAGCAGAAACATTCACTACGTATATCCATCACATTTTATGCATTGTTGCACTTTCATTTTTCTTCATTTTCAACCTTTACATTCACTTCACTTTCTTCTTTTAGCTATCACTTTAATCTTCCTTTCTTAGCTCTAAACATCATCGTACACTTTTTTGTCGATATTTCAACTCCAAAAATCATTTCTAGAATCTCTTATAACATTTTGATCATTAAATCCAAATAAGATCATATATATGGCATACTCAAAATCTCCTCACTTATTTTCCAGCAAATTTGAATATCATTGTTCTTAACCATTTAACAATGAGCTAACGTGATGCATGCTTCATTTCATACAAAAATACAGAATCAAAACAACTTATTTGTTTAAAGCTCTAACATCTTCAGATCACGTGAACCCTAGTTCCTCGTGCAACCACGTACATCAATTTGAAAGTTGACAGGGGGGTTCGGTTTTTCTTTCTTGGGATAGAAAAAAGAAATATCAAAGTGGGGGTTATAACACACAGAGGAAAAAAAGATTTGTTTTTGGTGAATATTTGATGAAAAACTATGTGTTGGAGAAACACTAGAGAAAGAAGCTTCGAGAGAAAGAAATGAAGGCAAGTACAGTAACTTGTCTTTCAAGGTTATTAAAACTGAACTTTAAAGTTGGGACACCTGCCCAATTCTTAGCCACTTATCCACTTCCTTTTATTAAAACTCACTTAAGTAAGATTTGTAAGATTTGTACTTAAGTTTAAAACTCAATACTACCACTGCAATCACAAGTTATAACCTATTAAATCACTTCCAGATTTTTCCATAAAACATCATTTTGGGTCAACTTTGCATGTTCTTTCTGACCCCAATATTGAAGTTATTTCACAATACTTTCTTCCAGAAACATATTCCCCTATGTCTTATATTCCCATTTAAACCAAAATCATTCAATTTGTAATTCTACAGATCTATATATAATTAAAATATCGAAGTATGTTCTATGAAACAACACCAGTTCACTGTTCCAACCTATCTCCTTACTTTCGTTCAATCAATATTTTTTAAATCAATTCATAATGCTACCAATATTTTTTTAAAGGTATAAAAATGTCTTATGAATCCAATGATTCAAGAATCATTTCATTTGGAGGTCGGATAACAAAGTTATGGCTGAAAGAATCAAAAAAGGTTTTGTTCTCAATTCATATTACACCCGTTGTGGGACAATTGGCATAATTTTCACTAGAGATGTTGGATCAAGGTCATTCTTAGACAGTTTGAAAGGAGACTTTGAGATATAAAACTTTCGTGAAGACCTTGGAGATAAATTATATCATCTAGAGAATCAAATTTGGACCAGACGATACAAAATGAACAGTAACCATAGGAAGAAGGTTATGACCAATACACAAAAGCTTTTTTACAATTAGCATAACTCTCTCTAAGGATATCGAATTGAGATCATTCTTGAAGAGTTCAAAAGAGGACTTCAATATCTACATCTTTCATGCAGATATTGAAGACAAATTCTATCGCTTGTAGGGTCAAAAATGGACCAGACAATAGCATTAGACAAATAGTGTACAGAAGAAAAAATTTTGGTCACATATGCAAAAAGTAGATGAAACAAAAAGCAGACGAAGCAAAAAGTAGACGAAGCTTAGTCAACTTAAGACAAAATAAATTCAACTTAAGACGATACAACTCTTAAGACAAAGCAGAGTCAACTTAAGACGATGCAACACTTAAGACGAAGTAGAGTCAACTTAAGACGAAGCAAAGTCAACTTAAGACGATGCAACTCTTAAGATGAAGCAAAGTCAACTTAAGATGATGCAACTCTTAAGACGAAGCAAAGTCAACTTAAGATGAAGTAAAGTCAACTTAAGATGATGCTTCATCTCAAGATGAAGCAGAGTCAACTTAAGACGAAGTAAAGTCAACTTAAGATGATGCAACTCTTAAGACAAAAAAGAGTCAACTTAAGACAATACTTCTTTACAAATGATACCATCTATACTTTTGAGCATCTCCTCTTATAAGGATCATAACTTTCGACTTCAATGTCCAAAATTCTCATACTATATACCGTTGGAAAGATAAAATAAATATATACAACTCTCAAGACGACAACTTTATCTAATTCAGCCTAGATCAATACAGAATTTCCCCTAAATTTAGAATGAAATTTTACATTCATCCACCAATGTACTGCACCCAGTTCTCAACTTCATTACAAATTTTGAGACTCTTAAAGATAAAATTTAAATTCGATGTCTTCACAAGAAATGTGTCCATATGTTTCTAGTTTAATCCAAATGAAAAATCATCTCATTTGGAGAACTTACGAAAAAGTTATGGCTAACAGACTGAAGCACACTCAGTGAATATTTTTTAGATCAACTACCAATTTTGTTTTCAAAATCTTTCCCTATCACAACTTATACCAAGATCACTCTTTATTCTCCCTCTATTTCTCATTTTCAACAAAATCACATTTAAACTCAATTATACCTGGAAGTTGTCAACGAATGCATGTACCATTATTTTTATGTGCAAAGATTCAATATTTATGTGCATGAGCACGTCACATAATGCATAAGCATGAAACACATTTCTAATCTCTCAGTGAATTTCTCACATTTACAATTTTAACCTCAACGTGGGTAACGGGATGTTACAGAGTTTAAGGGAGTTAGTTTCAAAAGAAACTAAGTTAGAGTTTAGGTATTAGGAAAGTGACAAGTGTTACTTAGTGAATTTGCTTTTATAATTTGTTAGAAGTAAGTTTGAGTTACCCGAGAGTTAAAAAGGTTAAGTGATATTTCTAAGTTCCCTTCTTCATAGTCACCTGCTCCGAATTTCTTTCCATACGCAGAGTTTTCCATCAAACTCCTTCCAAGAATTAACTTTGCTTTTTCATATCCCTCATCATTTTCCCCACTGCTAAGCGTTTCTTCTGCCTTAAGAAAAACCATAAGTTGGTTAGTGTTCTCAGTGGATTACGTGTTCTTGCATGGATTTTAGGTCTTTGGGATAGTTGAAGATTTTGGGATCTTTAAGAAGTATTGAGAAAATTTTTTAGAGTTATGGATTTATGAAATAAATTTGATGAATTACTATTAGTTGCATGATCATGGTATTTACGTGTATATATTCATGAACATAGTGTTGATGGGATGAAAATTTTGGTTATAGTGTTAATTTAGTATTTGATGATTATTAGTGATCAGGTGATGTGGAAATAATTTTTGAAGTTTGAAATAGCAATAAAATGATGTATAAGATGAGTGTAGGAAATTAAAGAATGGAAAGGTGGTATGCTCTGTTTTTCTGTTTCTTCACTGTGCATTTATATATATATATGTATGTATGTGTGTTTACGTGGGTAAGTGAATGCTTTAGATATGATCAAGGAAATGATTTTTGAGTTGAAGAGCAATTGTAAGATAATGGTTTGAGATGGGAATGAGTGTTTAAATGGAAGTTGAGAGGAAGAACAGTGATTGAGAATGAAAGTTGAAAAAGCAGAAAAGTAACAGAGTACGAATAGGATGAATATGAATTTTTGGCTTTTGATGGTTTTTGATTAAACTTGTCTATTTTGGAGTGGTATGAATTTATGATAAATGAGTTTAATGAAATGGAGTGGAAAGACTTGAAATAAAAATTTGAAATGTTGGTTTTTGAAAATTGGAAGTCTGAAATTTTGGGAATAAATAGTAGGAGAGAGTTGAATTTTTGATCTAAACTTCCATAAATTTTCTATGTTTATCTAGTCAAATTTTGACACAATTGTATATCTTTCTCTTATCTTTCCATTGATATAAAGTTTGTAAATTTTGGAGTTTTAGATCAAAAGTTATAGAGTTTAGAAGTTGAGATGTCGGTGAAGAAGAAGAGGTGGAAAAGCACCGTCGTGCGACTTTTAAGATTTTAGGCCAAAAACATCGTCATGCAAAAGCATGATGGTGACATTGAGGCTTAGCCAAAAAACACCGTCGTGCTTTTAAGTGAAGAGAAATTTGCACCGTCGTGCAAATGCACGATCGTGCATTTGGGATTTTGTCTTTTACTAAACAGTCTTGCTTCTTTTGACCATAACTTCTTCTCTAGACCTCCAAATGACTTGATTATTAAGTCATTAGATTTTTAAGACATTTTTTAATCTCTCCAAAAAAATTGGTAGCATTCTGAATTGATTTGAAAAAGATTAATTGAACAAAAGTGAGAGAATTGTTTGGAATGGTATGAGCTGGTGTTGTTTTACTGAACATCATTTTGAATATATCTGGATCTATACGAGTCAGAATGAGATGATTTTTGATTTGGAATAAACTAGAGAAATATGGCTACAAATCTTATGAAAAAGTATAATTATGATTCAGTCCCTAAGATATTGAATTTCTAGATGGTAGTTGTGTATAGTAAACTGTTTTTCAATATGAATGACCCGATAATGTTTGAGACATATCTTCCAAATTACTAAACCAAATTAAGTGATTTTGGTATCAATGGAAAGATAAGACATAGAGAAACACTTTTATAAAAGAGAGTATGACCAAATTACATTAGTTTCACTTTCTAATTGAATGTGAACAATAGACCCAAAAGTGTTTCTTGGAAAAATTTGAAAGTAAGCCAATGGGAAATGAATTGTGATTTCAATAGTTTTAGTAAAGCTTAAACCTAAGTATGAATTGTACTTAGATAAGTTTTGATATGGGAATGACTTTTTGATGAAATTGATGGATAAATACCTGGAATTTTCATGAACTTGCAATGTACATAATCCATATACTCACGTACGCATAAATGAATGCTTACAATTGTGCAAAGTTATTAATATATATGCAATGTGCATATTGCATAATTGTGATGTGCAGGATAAACATTCACATTCAATCGTTTCCAAAATTTGGAAACAAATGCTAAACTGTAGCGTATTGTGAGTAGACCGAGATGATCTCATTTCATTGTTTGCTCTGTTTTGAATTTTGTATTGATTGACTACTAAAGTGTTACTTGTATGTGAATGAGATGAAATAAGTGTGCATAATATGATTGTTAAATGCCAGACCCCGATCTGATGACAAATGTGTTTTAAATGTGCATTTGCATATAAATGAAAAGTGATACTCAACTCTAATATTGAATGTCGAACTACAGTCCGAAGATATATGAATGTGAGTGAATGTGAATGAATGTGGATCATGCAAATATGACTGATGTATTTTATTTCATGAATGCATGAAACATAATGGTTGTTGTGACCAGAGTAGCCACTTATCAAAGTTTAAAGCTCAACGAGTGAAAATGATCTTCGAGCTCAAAAGTGAATCAGAGCCTCAGGCTCAACGTTTAATGAGCCTTGTATCTCCCAAGCGAAAAGGTACAGTTATCAATGAGCCCTATAAGGGACAGTTTAGGTACTCTGTCACAACAAAGTAACAAATGAAAAGTGAGTCTCATGTGCACTGCATATGCATAATATGAATGATTATATCTATTGAATGTGAAGTGTGAAATGTTGTGAATATGATTATGTGTTATGTGACTGGGTGAGCCATCGATGATGGTTACTCATTGAGTTCGCAAAACTCACCCAAAATTTGCAAAAAAAATTCAGGACTCAGAAGAATACCTTCTTAAGCAAACAGGAGTATAATTACTACATGCAAGGGAAAGACAGAGGTCGGGATCAGTACGCATCTGCATTAGTATTATCTTATTCTTGTATAAATTTGTATTCCGTAATTTCTATAAAATAGTGTTTTGTATTTGTAATAGGCCCAATTGACTATTGAAATTCTATTGATTGTAATGTGTTGATTGAAGATGTTTATGAATGAAAGTGGGCTCAAACTAATTACTGATTTCTATGTATTTGATTGTAGAAAGAAAAAAATTATACCGAGTGGATCATGTTTTAATTGTGGAGAGAAGGGGCACATAGCTAGAGAGTCCCTGCAATATTCCAGATGAGATGGAAATCAGATGCAAGCTTCAAAGAGGGCTAAGACTATGGGACCTAAGAGTGCAACTGAAGTAGGAAGCTTTAGTGCAAGTAAGAAAGGAAATTCTCTAGGAAAACCGAACAAACAAGCACTGGCTAGAGTATTTGCAATGACAAGGGAGGACGCAAAAACTGCTCCGAAAGTTGTGACTAGTACAGTTAAATTATTTGATAATTATGTTATTGTTTTGATTGATTTGGAGTCTACCTATTCATTTTTTTCATAAATTAGAAATGTGCATGTTAGAAGTTTGAGCCCATTAGATGGCACTTTAATGGTTAGTACCCTTATTGGATAATATATCATTATTAGTCAAGTTTATAGAGATTGTGAGATATAAATTGGTGGAGAAAAATTAGTGGTGGATTTAATACCATTGAATATGGGAGGATTAGATGTGATTTTAAGCATGGATACGTTAGAGAAGTATAATGCCAGTTTAGATTGCAAACAGAAGATGGTAGAGTTTGATTTAGATGAAGGCAGAAAGGTGGTGTTTATGGGGAACAGGAAAGTAAGTCTGCTTAGAGTTATTTCGACTCTGACTGTAGAGAAATTGATAAGGAGAGGATATGAAGCATTCTTGAAATATGAGGTAGACATGAAAGTTGATAGAGGAAAGTTAGAAAAAATTCCTGTGGTCAAGAAATTCCCAAATGTCAATTGCAAGGGGCAAGGGTATTCCCCAAGATAGAGTTGGGATCGGGTTATCACCAGTTGAGGATAAAGGAGTCTGATGTGTCAAAGATTGCCTTTAGAACACGATATGACCATTTTGAGTTCTTAATTATGCCCTTTGGATTAACAAATACCCCTGCAACCTTCATGGACTTAATGAATAGAGTCGTCAAGCCATTCTTAGATTGATTTATCATAGTCTTTATTGATGACATGTTGGTTTATTCTAAGAGTGATAAAGAGCATAAGAAACACTTGAGGATTGCTTTGGAGACATTGAGGAAGGAAGAGTTGTATGCCAAATTTGATAAATGTGAGGTGTTTCTTGGACATATAATTTCAGAAAAAGGAGTGCGTGTGGATCCAGGAAAAATAGAAGCTATGTTAAATCAGAAGTACCTAAGAATATAGCAGAAGTAAGGAGTTTCTTGGGTTTAGTTAGGTATTATAGAAGGTTTGAAGAGGGCTTTGTTATGATAGCAGCCTCACTTTCCAAATTGACAAGGAAGAATTAGATATTTGTGTGGAAAGAAGAATGTCAGAAGAGCTTTGAGGAATTGAAGAATAGGCTCACAATTGCATCAATTTTGACTTTGCCTTTCGGTAGTGAAGGGTATATAGTGTATAGTGATGCCTCGAGAAAGGGATTGAGGTATGTGTTGACGCAAAGAGATAAGGTAATTGCTTATGATTCTAGGTAGTTGGAACCTTATAAGATGAATTATCCTACGTATGACTTAGAGTTAGCTGCTATAATTTTTGCAATGAAAATATGGAGACATTAATTATATGAAGTCACCACAAAGGTATTTACAGACCACAAGAGTCTTAAGTACTTGATGAGCCAAAAGCAGTTAAATTTAAGGCAAAAAAGGTAGTTAGAGCTGTTGAAAGATTATGACTTGATGATATATTACCACTCGAAAAAAGCTAACGTAGTAGCGGATGCATTGAGTAGAAAATCTACTACGACACATATGGAGACAGTATATTTGCATTTGTTTGAGGAATTAACCAAACGAAAGTTGACATTGAGGCAAGCTAAACCTGAGTATTTATTGGCTAATTTCATAGTAAGGCTAGTATTGAATGAGAAGATTAAGGAATTACAGAAACAAGATGAGTACTTGAACAGGCTGAGAGAAGAGAATAAAAATGGTAAACCTTCTGAAATGGAGATAAGAGAAGATGGATTGATGGTGGTACGCAGCAGATTATGTATTCCAGACTTGCAAGAGTTAAAGGATGAAATTTTTGTTGAGGCACACAATGCTCACTATGCAATGCACCTGGGAAGTACGAAAATGTATAGAGATTTGAAAGAGCACTTCTGGTGGAAAGGAATGAAGAAAGATATTGTAGAGTATGTTGGTAGATGCTTAGTGTGCCAACAAATTAAAGCAGAATATTAAGCACCTATCAGTAAGCTTAAACCTTTGTCTATTTCAGAATGGAAGTGGGAGAAGATTACAATGGATTTCTTGATGAGATTGTTAAGAACCAGTAGGAAGCATAATGCAATATGGGTTATTATGAGTAGGCTAACTAAGTCAACACATTTTTTGCTAATTAGACAAATGGATTCTTTGAATGCTTTGGCCAAGAAATACATAGATGAAATAATCAAGCTTCATGGGATTCCAAGTTCTATAGTTTTGGATAGAGACCCAAGGTCACCTTTATATTTTGGAAAAGTTCACAAGAGGCTTTAGGAACTAAGTTACATTTTAGCACAGCTTTCCATCCACAAAATGATGGATAATTAGAGAGGACAAGGCGGACTTTGGAGGTAATGTTAAGATCTTGTGTTATGAATTTCAAAGGCTCATGAGATGATCATCTACTTTAATCGAATTTGAGTACAATAATTCCTACCACTCAGGAATTCAAATGGCACCCTACGAGACTTTGTATGGTAGGAGGTGGAAAACTCCTATTTGTTAGGATGAGGAAGGTGAGAGCAGACTTGTAGGACCTGAATTGGTACAAGTCATTGTCGATAAGATTAAATTGGTGAAACAAAGACTCAAGGCAGCTCAAGACAAAATGAAGAGCTATACCGATGCACAAAAAAAGGGTATGAAATTTGAAGTTGGAGACAAAGTGTTTCTTAGAGCTTCTCTATAGAGAGGAGTCTTGAGATTTAGCAAAAAGGGCAAGCTCGGTCCAACCAGTGGAGATTCTAGATTTGAAGGAAAATGTTTTGAGAAACAAGACTGTGAAGTTGGTTAAAGTCTTATGGAAGAATCATGCAAGCGAGGAGGCGACATGGGAACCGTTGGAAGCAATGTAGGAGAAGTATTCACACCTTTTTGTAAGCTCGGGTAAGAATTTTGAGGACCAAACTCATTAAGGGGGAGAATTGTTGCACCCTAATTTTTTTTAAAATTTTTATTTATTTTATTATTTTATTTTCTTAGATTTTAGTCCATTAATTTAGCAAGCATGAATGGAAGTTAGAGTTATTAAATAGAGAATGTTAGAATTTAATTAGATAGTATGGTATTTAATGGACTAAGGAGCTAATGGGCATTACATAAAATTAAGAAGGGTAAAATGGGAAAGCCAAGATAAAATGTTGTCTTGAATTAAAAGAACGAAGAAGAGGAAATTATGGGGGTTAAAAAAGAGAAGGGAAATCGTGGAGAGAAGAAAAAGAAGAGAAGAGTGTGTGGAAACTAGGGAAAAAGGAGAAAGAAGAGAAATCAAGCTTGTTAAAGGTAAGCTTCATCATTTTTTTCTTGCTTTGGTAGAAAAACAAGAAGATTTAGGAAGAGAGTGGGATTTTGTGTTGAGGGTAAGGGAACAAAAAAGAGAATTATGAAATCTTAGTTGGATGTTTAAGGATTTTCAACTAGGTTTTGGTTTTTCTAGCTTAGATAATCCATGGGTGGATTGAGTTTAAGCTTAATTTTGTTCTTGATTATCAAAACCTTATAGGTTTTCTTTTTTATATTGAATTGAATGAAAAATGTGTTTGATTGAATAAAACTTGGTTTATTGAAGGAAACCAAGAAAACTCAAGACAAGAGCAAGAGGAAAGGCAATCTTGAATTTGGAATTTCAAGCAAATTAGGTGGGTAATATGTTTATGGTTATTGTGATAATGAGTCAATTCTTGTTTGCATGAGTGTTCAAATTGCTTGAATTGAATTGTTGTGATTGTTATGAAATGCGTGATGATTTATTACTATGATTATGCATTAAATGATGTTATGACATTTTGTATGGATCAAAAAAGGGAAAAGCATAAGAACTATGAAAATATGATTTTATGATGAAATGGATTTGAGCATAAGAATTTGCTTGTGAATGGGAAAGAGAGGAACCATTTCGTTTGTCATATGGACGTTGATTAAAGCCTTCTCCCGGCTACCTACTTGTGGCATATGAGATCCTAAGAATTAGACTCTTTTTGTTCACGATGTAAACTTTAGTTTCTCCGTTTCGTTTCATGGGACCCTCGATCCATTTGTTTGTACATTGCATTTCAATCTATAATCATGATGCATAGTTGAGTGTTATGCTGATGATTGTGAGTTCCATGACATGATTTATGTGAGAATGTGTTGAACTATGAGATTGAAAATGTTGGACCCTGATTTTCTTCTAAATTCTTACTAATTGTCTAGTTATTTATTTTTGTTTCGTTTGTTTGTTTAATTTTTTTAGAATTGG
>JANZLF010000006.1:29321714-29347565 GCA_026546835.1 Erythroxylum foetidum | reverse complement strand
TTGTTTAATTTTCTCGTCACTATTCAAACCAAAGAACTCACCTACTTTTATACCATTAATGTAGAGGAAAAAGGTGATTCAAATATATGTTGTGCCCTTTCTAAACTTGATTAATACGACTAATTGAAAGATAAACTTCATCAACAATTAAGCAATTTTGAGTTAATCTTCAACAGCAAATCCGAGTTATTATTAGTTATTACCGAGTTTAATAATGTTTGAGGTTTCAAGTATAACATTATCATCATCACACCCAGTTTGAAGTCACACAGTGATATGAAATATGAAATCAAAAGACGTAACAAGGAAAGTTTGTCCTACGAATGGGCTGTATGCTAACACCGTATGGTGAGCCGTAGCAATATATCATCCTGAAAGTATCATCTTCTTCTGCTTCCGCATCCCATAGAAAAAGACTACGACTAGGTTTCTTTAAGAACAAGCTCTCACGATGTAATTTTTATTATTGCACTTTTTAACTGTATTCAAAGTTACTAGTCTTCTCATTACCTCTAAGAATCACATGGTAAATCAAATCACAAAGTCATCACACATCTATTTCTTTTTTAAAACCTTCAAAACAACAGCTTTCTTTAACCACTTCCAAGCTGACCGTGCACTAAGCAAAGGGATGAACTGTATTGCACATGCCTGGATTCCTGATGCACCAAAGTGGTTGAAGAGGTTCAGCCCTTATTCCTCTACCCACCATTCTGTATCTCCATTCATTCAGACGATCTGTGGCCTCCGCATATCTCTTCATCCCTTTCTCATCCCTATTTCCAGACCACAAGGTCTCGGCCATTGCAGATGTTCTTGGCCATATCCGCTGATCAAGAACTGTTGGATCTGCTTGCTCTGACCACAGTGCCACCTCACCCCCTAGCACCAATCTGGCCTCCTCTTCAGTCAGGCCATATGTGATGTCATAATTATATATGGTTTGCCAGGTTTTGAAGGGTCCACACCATGATCCGCCATTGTCTTTATCGCGACTTCTTGGTGATGATCGATCATACTGACTGTCATTCCCAAGAAAGTCACCATGCCCACAATCCAGATAATAGAATTCAGAGGAAGAGACAATGGTCCGGTAACCAGATGACACAATCAGTTTTGTATTCTTTGATCCATCATTCCATGTTTGTAGGATAGTATGTTCAGGAGGAAGAACTGCAGTATCCACTTTAACATTGTCATCCAACAAAACGTCTTCCCAGTAAACCACTGTGCGATTGAGAGATACAATGTAAGGCAATGTGGATTTGACAAATATCTTAAGGAGCTGACTAAGGGTTCCATTGTTCGACAGAAATGACTGAATATCAGGATCACTCTTCCAACAACCTGGTATGATCTCATCGGCACCACCATGGTAAAAAGGTTCAGGAAATAAGGTGACAATATCATTGATGACATTTTTTAGTATGTGATAGGTTTTCGGGTTCAAGGGGTTTAGGTGCCCAGTTCCTGGCTCAGAAGCAAGCCGGTCAGACCAATCACTCCCAGCTGGCCACCAGAACATGTTTGCACATGCCACAATATCGGGGTAGGCTGCAGCCCATGATCCTGTGTGTCCTGTAAAGAATTTGCCACATGTATTATAACTCGGGCCATTCGCATAGTCTTACTACCATTAAAAAAACAAATGTAAGAATGATGCAACATTAATAAAAGTCAAGAAGAAAGTAGAACAGATTGATTGATTCCATCATCTTAACCAGGGCTCTGTTGATACAATTCCTTCATCAGAGATTAGCTGTTTGATCTTTCTCCTCCCTCTTATGACTCTAAATTGCAGATACAGATCAATTTCAAGCATTCTTTTCATAACGTCCTCCAACATAGCTTACCACAGCCATAAGACGTGAGCTTACCTATCAATAGAATAGTTGTCTTGGTGTCACCTCCTGCTCCATAATGGTACCAAGCCATATTGCCTAGGCTCTCATTACCAAACTAAAATACCTCTTCAGGCCATCATCAGTTCTGATTCCACAATTTTACTTGTAGCGCAAAAGTATGATTCTTTTGATCTTTGACTCATAAGATTACATAAGTAGTTGACTCAATGAAAAAACTTAATTCTGTATTTCATTCCTCATAAAAGACTTGAACATAATTGAAAATTTTCAAAAGATAGAAACTTTATTTAATAAAGAAAATGAAAAAAAAAACAAGTCTAAGATATCCGTTCGTAAAGTAGACTCGTCAATTACTGGGAAGTAAAGGGAGAAAGGAGGACAGCTGGAGGGTACAAGAATTTGTAAGTTACTTCAATCAGCGATGCTGCGTCTTCTGTGTGTACAGAATTGATTATGTTTAAAACAGGAAACCTTTGTTTGCGTGGAGCAAGTTTTTATAATGTTGTTGCTTCCGGAGGGAAGCTATTACTACCTAAAATAAGACAAGAAGGAACAGATGACTATCCTGCATCCCAAGTTATATTTTCACAAACCGCTTCTCCCTCTAAACCAACGGGAACGGACTTCAAACTGAACAATTTTGCAGGTAGGATGCAATCAAACATTGCTTTATGGTTTCATGAATATTACTTGCACACTAAGTGACCAGTAGTCCATGTATCTAGAAGAAATGTAAAAGTGTCTGTTCTGACCTCACAATCCACACCCTTTTATACACCTGCAGTATGGGATCTAGGGGAATCCACGAGGCATTACTCTTCCAAGTCATTTTTCACTCACACGCATGTTCGCCATTATTAATCTTATGGCTTTAGAATCAGATGATCCAATCGCTTATTAGTAGTTAGTATCTAAGCCATCACAAGCGTAAGTAACTAACCAGGAGAATCGATTTCCGGCAGGACTCTGACACCATGTTCCAAACCGAACTTCACAATCTTAGCAACATCATCCGGCGAGTACTGCATACTACTCCCGTAAGACCCTTTAACAGCAAGATCAGGTTCCGAAGGAAGTAGCAAAGGAAATGAATGAGAGTCGGTAATGTGCCAATGAAACACATTCATCTTATTAGCACTCATAGCTCCAATGGTCCTCATAATATCCTCTACAGCATAGTAATTCCTAGAAGTATCCAGCATCAACCCACGATGTCCGAACAAAGGGGAGTCCCAGATATAAAGCCCACGTGGGACAAGCGAAGGGTTGGCCCAGACAAGCTGAGAAAATGTCTCCAAGCCTCTCATGGCGCCCCATACGGTCTCCGCAGTCAGTGTGGCGACGGCTCCGAAGTTGGGTATGGTGAGGGTGTAAGACTCGTCAACGCCGTGGTGGAGAGAGGAGGCAAGGTCGGCGACGGATATGACGAGGGTCTTGAGGGGAGGGGAGGACGTGGAGATGTTGACGACAGGAGGCACGAGGGGGTGGTAGTGTTCGTTAAGGACTTGGCGGGAGTAGCGGAAGACGGCGGCGGCAAGGTAAAGGTGATCGGGGGCCACGATGAGGAAGCGGGTGGAGAGGCGAGTGGCCAGTGGGTGAGGCCATGACATGTTTCTTGGCTTGGGCCACACATTGATGCTATCAATGGAGATAGCTGACGATGACGGCGAAGAGTCAAGCACGCAAACGAGGAAGACGACGGGTGCGACTGCTACGAATGTTCTTAACCACATAACTACAGATCCTAACGTCAAAAGGCCTTTGGAGTTTGTACTTTTGTGCCTACCGACACTAAAGATCCAAGCTTATTTATAGATGGAGTTTAAGTTTCAGAGGGAGAGCTTATTTTAATTAAAAATATTACAAGAAGTTTTGGAGTTTTATGTATCGTATTCGTTGCTCAATGTTATGAATAAAAACTCCATTGTTGTAACATTGAGAAGAGATTGTTTAAACATGGGTGAGGTGGAATTACACCCAAGGCCAAGGTTATTGGACTAAGCTGATGTAGTAAAAGCATATATATATATAGTTAATGGACTAAGCTGATGTAGTAATAGCAAAATATACATATTATATACACAACCATTAATGTGGCCAGACGGCCTGGAGTTCGCTGATGTGGTATATGAAGCCATTAATGTGGCGAGACGGCAAACTATGAGAAATTAATCAAATGACGATTCCAAATTCAGCAAATTATAAGAAAAGGAGTTGGTCGAACTACTAAAGTTTAAAAGAAGAGCTATCGCTTTGTGCTTTAATATTTCTCCTATTCGATGGTATTCCCCTTGTAATAGAATTTTTGTAAGAAAAAAATGGACACAATATCATTACGTGGTTTAGCGATGTGTCAACATCCACATTAGTGTTAGAAATTTTATCTCTCGTCCTATAATGTACAATGACAAAATATTAAGACTCCTTATATTTTGAAAACCTTCAATATCATTACTATAGAATATAGAAACAAAGTCCTATCTAGACTAAGATACTAAATTTCCATCTCATATTATGTTTTTGCTATAAATAAAACACAACTCTTAGCAATACAAAGCTCTACATCCTAACAATCTCCCACTTGAAAACTGATGCTCGAACCAAGAAACCAACAACCTGCCCATACACCTTGAACAACTTTCGAGCACCTAACGTGACAAAACTTCCATCACCAACCATGAAGGCCAACTAAGGTCTTGTATGATTTCAGTTTTCTAACATCAACACATTTATTGAACATGTCTACTATGTACCTAAAATCTTCTCCAAACATAATACTCCCTCTTCAAACAAGTTGCGAGGGAAGTGAAACCTATGTTGTATATGTTTAGTTTTGAAATGGAACATTAGATTTTTCACAAGTTGTAAAAGCACTCTAACTGTCACTGGACAATACGTTGTCATGTTGCTTGTTAACGGTCTCCTCTAGATTTTTTTTCAACTAAACCATTTCCTTGCTAACTTCAAAGATAGCCACATATTCTACCTCTATAGTTGACA
Organism: Erythroxylum foetidum; assembly: GCA_026546835.1. Classification (NCBI taxonomy): domain Eukaryota; kingdom Viridiplantae; phylum Streptophyta; class Magnoliopsida; order Malpighiales; family Erythroxylaceae; genus Erythroxylum; species Erythroxylum foetidum. The sequence goes on along the minus strand of JANZLF010000006.1, from coordinate 29,342,700 downwards.
TGGAAACACACTTTTTGGAGTTTAGACATCCAACTCGCAATTAAACCATTTATATTGCCAATATATCCCAAAGTACTCTTATTAGTGTTGAAATCCTCACTAAAATTAATGTACCCTTTTAGTTTCACTTTGCCTTTACCAAAGCAAAGTGTCATACTTAGAGTACCCTTTAAGTACCTCAATAGCCATTTTATAGCTTTCCAATGCATTTTTCCTAGATTTGACATAAACCTGGTCACAACTTCCACAAACATATGGTATCAGTTTTATGAGACAGTAGCACAACTCTCTAAAAGATCAACCAAATATCAATGACAGGAAAGAACTCCTTAATTTACACTAGCAAAACAATATGAGAATAAAAAACTTAATGATGAAACAAACAACAAGATTTATGTGAAAAACCTTACAGTGTAAAGGAAAAAATCATAGGATTACTTGACAAGCAAATCCACTAAACTTAATAAGGACTTACAAAAAGTTGATCACTCACCCCACAATAATAAATTGTCTCATAAAGTTTCAGGATTGAAACCAAAGTTGATATCACAATCAACAGACACTCAAACCAATCCCAAAAACAATCATACAAGGATGATAATACAACAAAATTTGCCCGCTCTATGTTTTTCCTTTCTTTTGGACATTATTATTACACTATCTCCAAAAACTTGTGTATTTTTCTCTTTTATATCATAAAATAGGTTTTTATGGACCCTTGTGTAAATGACCATATATATTTAGCATTGCCTCACTCATAGTTGAACATGGCTACAAAGAGTTACACAGTTTCCATAAATAGTCAAGTATCTTTAGACGATCATGTACATGACTGTGTATGTTTTCACTTTTCACACATTCCTTCACATATTTCCAAAGACTTATATGGTTGATCCACACAGCTGTGCAAGTCAAGACACAGGTGTGTCGCACTTTGCACAACCGTGTATCTCCTCAGAAGAGCTTTATCTATCTTGTCTTCACTTGTTCGTCATTCCCATGAACTATAAAGACATCTATAATCATTGAAAGTCTAAAAAATAGGGTTGAATTCTCAACAATCTCCCCCTCTAGCGTAAATATAGGGAAGACACATTATTCTCCATCATCTACTTGCGATACATCTTGGCAAGCTTACTACAAAGCTCATGATTATTTCTAGGAACCACTTTAGTCAACATATTAGCACCATTCAAATTCGTATGAACCATCTTCAACATTAATTGTTGCTCTTCTATCACATACCTCAATTAATGATATATGACGTCTATGTTCTTTGTACGAGAATGATAAATAGTATTTTTTTCTCAAGTCAATAGCACATTAACTTTCACAAGATACTACATTGTCTTCTAACTTCACATCCAACTCTTGAAAGAACCTTTTTAGCCAAAAACATATCCTTATAAGCTTCCACTGTAGACGCATATTCTAATTTAGTCATATATAAAAGGCACACAATTTTATGGCATGGATCACTAGGAGATGTCTCCCCTCCCAAACTTGAACAGAAAACATGAAGTGGATTTTCTTCCATCAAGATCTCTAGCAATATTTGCATTCATAAAACCTTTTATAGTTGGCTGATCATCATCAAAACATAAAATCCACTTCGATATGCCTCTCAAATGTCTCAAAATATATTTCATTGCTTCCCAGTGGACCTTCCCTAGATTTGACAAGAATTTGCTCACCATGCCACTAGCTTAAGCAATATCTAGCCTTATGCACACCATTGCATACATCAAAGACCTTACTGCAGATAAGTATGGAATAGAGGACACACCATATTTCTCCTTTTCCATTAAGAGACACGCACTCTTACACATCTTAAAGTGAGATGCCAGTGGCGTGTTAACTAGCTTAATATACTGGCATGCTTTATATTGAACCTTTTTAACATTTGTTTAGTATATCTCTCCTAAGACAACCAAATCTCCTATTCTTCTTGTTCTAAGTTATCTTTATGCCTAAAATCTGCTTTGCATGTCCCAAATCTTTTATATCAAAATATTTGGCCAAATCCTCCTTCAACTTTTGGATTCTACCAATGTCTTAACTCATAATTAGCAAATCATCAATATAAAGAAGAAGAATGATGAAGTTCTCACTTAAGAACATCTTGAAATACATGCAAGCATCGATATAAGTTTAATCCATGATATGTCATAAAAGAATCAGATTTCCAATACCACTATCTTAGAGCTTGTTTTAAGCCATATAGATTTTTCTTCAACTTGCAGACCAAAATTTCTTTACCTTTAGCTTTGAAACCTTCTGACTGTTATATGTGCATCTCCTCTTCCAAATCTTTATGCAAAAAGGTTGTTTCAAGATCCAGTTGTTTGAGTTCAATATCTAAATAGGTAGTTAAATACAAAACTATTCAGATTGAGGTCATCTTAACTATTGGTGAAAATACTTCATCAAAGTCTATACCCTTCTTTTAATTGAATCCTTTCACTATTGGCCTTGCCTTTTGCTTTTCCAGCATGTTACCATCTCTTTTTATCTTGAGTAACAATTTATTCTTCAATGACTTTTTGTATTTTGGAAGCTTTATAAACTCGTATGTATTATTTTTCTTCAGAGAATCCATCTCTTACTTTATGGCTACGAGCCAGAGATCTTTGTCTTCACAAGATGCAACCCCTTGCACATTCTCAGGCTACCCTTGAGCAGTCAGTAATAGGTATTCAGAACTTGGATATTTTGTAGAAGGCCTTTCCCCCTTGTTGACTTCCAAAGCTGTGTTTCATAAACTGTTGAATCTAATTGGTCCCCCTACTCATTGTCCTTAATGGATTCATTTTCAACATTGCCTGTATGTGGTTCATGTAGAACATCATTATCAAATTGTATCTAATTACCAACAATGTGTTTTAGGTCACACTTTTCATCTGTTTTACCTGTAGACTGCTCAATAGTTGAAGGAATTTGTGAAGAGTTAATAATCCCATATAATGAGCTGTAGAGTGATGACTTATCTCCTTTTAGAAGATAAACACCTCTCTCGTGGTCCTAGAACACCACATCCCTCCTAACTTCCTTTTACTTCTTTAAGTCATAAAGTCTTAAGTCAAACTGATCACCACCATATCCAACAAAGATGAAAGGTATTGACTTTGAGTCAAGCTTATTTTTCTGACCATTAGGTACGTGTTGAATACCTTGCAACCAAAAATTCTCAATGATGATATGTGGGATCTTTTCCAATCTACACTCTTTTGAAAATCTCAAAATCCAACAGAACTGAGGTAGCTTTATTAATCAAGCAGATTGTAGTTCAAATTGCTTCTCCCTAAAATATCTCTAGCGATATAGACATTTTGAGCATGCAACAAACCTTCTCTATAATGGTTATGTTCATCCTCTTGATAACCCTATTATGCTATAGAGTCCCTAGTTCGATTTTTTCATGCCTAGTGCCATGTGATGTATAGTATTTTTCAAACATCTTAGAAGTATATTGTAACACCCCAATCACGCTTGACACATGCACGTGCACCATACAATCACACGTGTACATGCCTGACAGAATTGGCGTGTTACCTATATCACCTTCACTGTATCACATGGCATCGTAATTATAATCACAAATCACACATTTGCTAAAATCCAAAATTTCTTCATTTTATATCATAACCATAATGTACATTGTAGCTTCATGTTCAACATCATCCATATATATATAACATCGTCCTATGAGCATAAACAACTCAGTCTACATAGTATGCTACATACATAAGGAATGCACAAAAGTTATTAACAAACTATGTTTTCAATTCCCAGCTGACCGACCTTTGAGCTATATCTGATCGTCAAAATTACACAAAATAAGCTTTTATGGAGTCTTAGAAGCTAGGTCATCTCACTCTTGAACCCGAAACTATCAACGGTGTAATTTTTATGAGTTTTGCAAACTCAATAGAGTAACCATCCTCTATCCTCAGTGGTTCACTCATGTTATAAAACACAATCAATCATAAACATATTGTCACACAGCTCATATCAACTTGATTAACATCAAGTTCTATCACAAACAAATTATATTTCAGTCAAACAATTTAATTAAACTATCACTTCATTACACTTGAATAAAACACAATCATTGGTTTAATACCATGTAGTCAAACTTATAACATTCTTACAGCTTGACAAATCATTCAATGAATTCAAATCATATGTGAATGTTATATGTATGAGACTCACATTCGTTTTTACATTGTTATGACTGTATGCCTTTTTAGTATCCCGTATCACCGGTCTCATTGATCACAGTGAGCCTTAGGCTTTAACTACATATGTTTGAGCTTTAAGCTCTTTTCAGTAGCATTCTTAGTCAATAGCAACACCAGTCACAACTGCCTTTATATTACATGTATTGAAATGAAATGCATGCCATAATTCATTAAATACAATCAATCGCTTTCATACACATTATCTCAGTCAATATAGTCAGTCATAACATTCAGTCACTTTTAGTTGAGAATCATTTAGGTAGTCTCATTCATAAACAAGTAGCACTTCTAATGATATTCACATGCATGCCTCGGACAAATATTGCCCGGAATTCAGTACACAATCAGTACACATTCATCATATATCAAATTCAAATCAGTAATATCAGATCAAATTAAAGTGATACCATCTTAGGTTACTCACAATTGCTCCCTTAAGCCTATTGCCTTAACGTTCCAACAATATCAGGATGCATTTGTGCTACTTGCTCTCCTATATACATTAACACAATTTCACATTATTGTACTGCTTATGTAATTGAGTAAACACGTGTATAAATGTATCATGCATGTGCAATGAAAAATTATTGAGTATATTTCTCTAACAAATTTATGCACTCCAATAATGCCAAAATTCACACATTCATTCACTATTCACACAGTCATTCACTATTCCAGCTTTTGCTGAAAGCATCCCATTCGGGTCAACTTTGTATAATCAATAAGAGAAAGAAAATGATGTATTTCTATATGAATTTCTTCCGTAAGATTGTTTCTCTATGTCTTAAGTTTCTAATGACACCAAAATCATTTAATTTGGTTCTTTATTATATGAGTTATGCACATAATACCACAAAATGTGTACATTTGAAATTTTAACTAGAGTATGATCATGCATTCAATTTGTACAACCCATATATCTCAATTAAAATATAAAAAATTACAAAATTTATACCAATTTAAAGCTAAGAGGATAATATACAATTTGGTGAAGGTACTTAAGTCTAATTCGACCTAAACAAATATATTTTATTCAATAACAATAAGACATGATTGTTGTCCCTAGTAATGCTATAACATAAGCCAAGACTCAATTTCATGCCAATTTTGAAAGTTCTAAAGATAGAATTAAAATTAGACTTCTTCAAGAAAGTTGTAGAAATATGTTTCAAGTTTAATATGAATTAAGAATCAACTCATTTAGATATCTACAGATCAAGATATAATCAAAATATCAAAGCATATTTAATGAAAATTCTTTAGTTCATAACATTCCAACACATTTCCTCATTTTCATCCAATCAATCTTTTTAAAATCAATTCAGATGGCTCCAAATTTTTTGGAGAGGAAAAGAAATGTATTAGGAGTATATTGGTTCAATTTTCAAGTCATTTGGAAGTTGGGAGACAAAGTTATAACAAAATGAAAGAGAGATGTTCAAAACAATCTCTCTCTCTCTCTACAGTAAACATGGTGCAACTCCTCTTCCCTTCCCCCTCTAAAACGCAGATTTTCTCCTTCATCACTGAAACTAGTTTTCTTCTTCTTCTTTCATTTTTTTTCCAAATTTTTCCTCTCTTCCCACTCAATTCTTCATTCTTAATTCCTATTTTCAACATTTCTACACCCATTCAAATTGAACTTACCCAAAATAATTCAAAATTTCAAGTTACATGCAAACACTAAAAACCGAAGCATACAAGTATTTTTTTTCCATTTTAAACTTTCTTTCACTACTATATAGTCATTCTTTCTACACTATCCAAATTCATAAAACTTCATTCTAGATTTTTCTGCTCTTGTCTAAACCTCAGTAAGCTAAAATTCTCACTTCATAGAAACATATTCAGCACATTTTCTACATTTTTTCCATTTCCCATCATTTTCATATTATGCAGTTTAACAACACTAAAGCTACCCTTCATGCATGAATTCATTTGCAACACTAAAACATCATCAAATTCATTTACAAAGTATCCAGAAAACTAAATACAACTTACTTGCTTCTATAGCAAAACCCCAGTACTAACAGTAATGAACATGGCTTCGGTGGTTGGGGAAGAAAACAAACAGTAAAATTACAAATGCTTTGTGATGCCTTCAGTGAACAACAACCAAAAATTTTCTTCTCTTTTTCAAGAAAATACGTGTAACTACATGTATCCCTTACATGTGGGCCAAGTGTCAACATACAAGGCTGCCAATGTCACAATTTCATTGGTCTATTTGTCTCTTATTTTTCCTAGTCCAAAAATGCGCCAAATTTAGAAATTTCCTAAAATTCACCAAAAATTTTGAAATAATACTAATATTCTCTAAATAAAATTTTAACGCAAATAATCCACAATTCGCATTTTAATAGTAATTATAAATCAATTATACCTAAAAAATATCAATGAATGCACATACAATTATTTTAATTTATCAAAAATAAATACTCACATGTGAATATACAATGATGCATGAGCATGCAATGTTGTTGGACCATGAACTTTTCTTGGAAGTTAGAACTATTAAATGAGAAATTGTTGGCGATTAGTTATATGTTAAAAAAAGGAGAATTCTTGAATTTAAAATGAAGTAAAAAAGATAGTTTAGGTACAAGATGGGTTATATGTGAAATGTTGGAAGTTATATTCACTGAGTATGCTTCAATGTTTTAACCATAACTTTTCACTAGTTATCCAAATGAGATGATTTTTTATTTGGAGTAAACTAGATACATAAGGCTACAAATTATCTAATGAAATTAGGTTTTAATTTAGTTTCTAAGAATTTCAATTTTTGGATATAAGTCGAGTATAAAATATTGTTTCAGCATAAGAACAGTCCAAAAACGTTTGGGATATAACTTTCAGATTTTTAAACCAAATTGAATAATTTTGGTGTCATTAGAAACTTAAGACAATGAGGAACATTTTCTAGAAGGAAGTGTTATCAAATTTCCTTTAATTACCTGATTAGAAAAGGTCCGAATTTTTGAAAGGAGTTAGCAGTATAAGATGTTAGTTTTAATAGACATGAGGGGTAAAACGGAAAGGACAAAGTAAATGAAGGGTAGAATGGGAAAAGGTCCAAATAAATGGTCTTGAAGTAAAAAAGAAAGAGAGAAGTAAAAAGCCAAAGAGAGAAGAAAAAATGTGAAGAAGAGAGAGAGAGTTCATGAGAGTGTGCAAGAGAAGCTTGGAAGGAAGAAGAAAGAAGAAGAAATCAACTTGTTAAAGGTACGTCTTCATCTTTCTTCTTCCTATGTTCAAAAAGGGGTTAAATAGAGACTAGAGTTTGTGTTGGGAATGAAGGAAGATAGAAGAGAAAGATGAAACCATCTTGATTTTGGGTTTCTAAGCAAGGTTTTGGTTTTTCTAGCTTAGATGAACTGTGGGTAGGTTAGGCTTAAGTTCAAATTTAGTATTTTTGATTTGTAAAGTTTTATGAATTTACATGTAAATGTGGATTGAATGGGAAATTGGTTGTTTTAGGAAACCAAGAGAACCCTATCTAAGAGCAAGAGGAGAGGAAAGCTTGATTTGGATTTTTGCAAGCAAAATTAGGTAGGTAATGTATTTATAGTTATTGTGTATTTAGGCAAATTCTTGCCTATGTATGATATGTGGAATTGCTTGAATATGATTTACTTGAAATTGAAATCATTGTGAATGTTTTAAAATGCATTCTGCATTATGATTATGTTATACCTTGAAAAAGATTATAACATTTTGTATAAACGAAAAGAAGAAAAAGCTTAAAAGTATAAGCATATGATAAAATGATTTGAGCATGATTATGTGCTTTTGTTTAGGCTAGAGTGGAACCATTATGTTCATCACATGCACGTTGACAAGAGCCTTCTCTCGGCTATCCACTTATGGCATATGAGCTCTGAAAATGGGCTCATTCTGCTCATGGTGTAAACTTCGATTTCTCCATTATGTTTCAATGGAACCCTCAAACCATTTGTTTATGCATTGCATCTTTGAATTGTCAAGTATGATGCATTTGAGTGTTATGTTTAATGGCTGAAGTCTATGTTATGTGTTATAAGTTTTGAGCTAAATTGATTAATGCTTGAATTGCTAGATTAGATTGAGAATGCTTGATTTGCTAGATATACATGTACATATGCTTGAATTTGTGGTCAATTGCTGATGACTATAAATATATTAGCCACAGAACTGTGTAGCTCACCCCTTTATTTCCTCCTAAAGTGCAAAATGAGATGGTTAGCAATCCTTGTAAGGCAATTGGACAAATTCCAAGATAGTTAGCTTTGGCACTAAGCTAGTTCGAACATTTTGGATAGCTTATTAAGCAAGCCAAACATTCAACATCCATTTGTATTTGTTTTAAATTAGTGATGTGTATGTCGCTATGTAAGTAAAGCTTATTCAAATATTTATTTTTCTAAGTAATGAGAATGAGAATTTGGTTATTTCTTTTTTGTGTATGATTACGTTATTTTACAGGTTGAGTGTGATGGTTGTGGAAATGGAATGCGTATGTGCATATTCTTCTTCATTGAGATTGCCAATTTGTTGTTGGTTCTAGAATAGCATTTTAGTGATTGGAAGGGTTGTATGGAATGAGTCATTTGAAGTCAGATTCAAGAGTTTAACGAAAAGTACTTAGTAGTTGAATTAATATGAAGAGATATTACATTTTTAAGTTTTCATAGGAGAAAACATTGTATTCTGACTTTAGGGAAAACTATGGATTGATGTAGGTAGAATTAGACAAATATGTCTCCACAAAAGTTGTAGCTTATCCTCTTAGCTTTCCAACGATATATAGTTTGTAATTTTTTAACATTGGAGTTGAAAGTTATGATCATTTGAAGTTAGTGATGTCGCAGAGGATGTATATGTAGGACAGCTTCGGTCGCAATCTCACCAAGCACCCTCGCGACTGCACCTTCCCTCCTCACAATTGTGCCTTTCTCCTTGTGATTGCACCACCCTTCCTTGTGAGTGCACCCTGATCCTCGCGATCGTACCCTTATTCCTCGTGATCGCACCCAAAAAGTTTTGTAGCTCTGAACATGTTTGACTCTTTTGGCCATAACGTTGTCACCCGACCTCCAAATGACTTAATTCTTGAAGCATTGGATTCCTAACACATTCTCTATCTCTAAAAAAATTTATACCCTTTTATGTTTAGTTAAAAAAGATTGATTGAATCAAAGTAAGTATATCGGTTGGAAGAGCATCAATTGGATTTTTTACTAAATATACTTCAGTATTTTGATGATATCTCGATCCGTAAAGCTCAGAATGAGATGATTCTTGTTAAGAAATAAACTAGACCCATGGAGCTACAAATATTCTGAAGAAGTTAAGTCGTGATTCAGGCATCTGACTGGTGTGGGCTCGCCCCTTGTGGTTTAAGATGTTATGAGAATGATGACTAAGGAGATTTCATTGAAACAACCTTATAGGATAGTACGCTCACTTCTGATGATAACTCTGGATTGTTGGGTTTTGAAAATGAAGTCTAACAAATCTACTTCTAATTTCTCATAGTACACTCAATTCACAATTCTGGGGTCCAGCCTTGAACATGGGATGTTACATATACTCCCTTTTATTATTTATTCATAGGCTCTTTAGCTACTTCTCAACTTCTTTTTCTACCATAACATGAAAATTATAGAAAGTTTTAAATACTTGACTCTTAGATGTCAACATGTATACCCATACCTCCCTTGAAGCATTATTAATAAATGTAATAAAATATCTATTACTACCTAGTGACTCTTCCTCAATAGGGCCACATATATCTAAATACACTAACTCTTTTATCTCTGACTTCCTTATAGATCTTCTTTTGAAAGAGACTTTGTGAGTTCTTAACTAGGATAAGGGATTTTCCAATCAGTAACTTTAATCCTTTCTCACTCATACATCCTAATCATCGATGCCACAGGATTCGGTGAAGTTTCCTTTTCGATTGTGTATACTTCTCCACTACCACACACCTTTAAGTTTATCTTGCATAATGAACAACATAATTCTCGTTAGGAAACTATGATTTTGCCTTTAGATAATTTCCACTTTCTATCTCGAAAGTGTGATAAAATCCTTTTTGATATAACATATTAGTCGATAACATATTTAGCCTTAAATTGGGATTGTTTTGTAAATATCTTAAGGTCAATAGACATCTAACGTTTATTTGAACTCGGATATTAATCATACCTACTATCTTGATGAAACTTTAGTTTCCTATCTTTGCACTTCCAAAATCTCCGCTCTTGTAATTTGAGAAGTACTTCACCTTTGGAACACAATGATAAGATGTTCCCGTGTTAATTAACCATTCAGAATTAAAATTCCTAACATGGAAACATTCATTAGTCGCACAAACTAGAGACACCTCATAATTCGTGTTTAAAGTTATTGTTGTTGTACTTTTATCATCACCAACATTTAGATGATATTTTTTGTGCCCCGTTTTCAAAGCCCAATAATCCAACCGGAGTCGTAGAGCATGAGCGGGTTTCCTTGAAGGGTTATTTCAGTGACCCTCATCAACTGATAACTCACAAGGGTGGCAAGCCCACACCAGCCCACCGCCACATCTCAATTGACTTCTTCAAGAAAATTGTAGCTCTATGTCTCCAATTCACTTAGAAATAAGAACTACCTCATTCAGAGCTTTATAACTCAAGATATGCCTAAGAACTCAAGTATGTTCATAACCTGGTTGTGCTCTTTCAACCGATCCCCCATTTTATTTCCATCACTCTTTTTCAATTAAATACCAAAAGCTACCAATTTTCTCGGATGGTAGGAAAATTCAATAGGAGGCTATTGCTTCAAGAACCACCTCGTTTGGAGGTCGGATGATGAAGTAATGGCCAAAAGAATCCAACATGTTTATGTCCTTAAACAATTTGTACCTCTCTTGGGGAAATTACCATAACTTTTTCTATAGATATCATATTGAGTTTGTTCTTCTACCATTTGAAAGAAATCTTCTATATCTACAACTTTCATGAAGACCACAAAATAGAATTCTACCTCTAAAATGATCAGAAATTGGAAAGAAGATAATGATACAAACTAAGATGATGAACAGTAACTTCGTCTTAGAATGTACAATAACTTCGTCTTACTTTTCTCCGTCTTACATGAATAGTAACTTTGTCTTAGTTTGTACAGTAACTCTGTCTTACTTTGTACAGTAACTTCGTCTTAGTTTGTACAGTAACTTTGTCTTAGTTTGTACAGTAACTTCGTCTTACTTTGTACAGTAACTAAGACGTCGACGATGTGATATAACAACTTGTAATGCTCGTATCTCTCAATTACGATATCCAAAATTTACAAACTTTAAACTGTTGGAAAGATAAAAGAAAGATCTACAACTCTCAAGAAGGTTATTTTACCTAAATCAGCTCACATAAACCCAAAAATATTCTTGAATTCAGTACACGAAGTCACATACACATATCCTATGCAACAGCACCACTTGTAAAGATCATAACTTCCCACTACGATATCCAAAACTTACAAACTTCATATCGTTAGAAAGCTGGAAAGATAATCTACAACTTCCAAGAAGACTATTTTACTAGTGCTACCCAGATCATTCCAGATTTTTTTCCTAAGTCAGTACACAATTCTATCCATATGGAAAACTTGAAGAATTAAATGTACACTACCATATAGTAAGCACATCCACAACAGAACTTCTTTAATACTCAATTTATTTTCAAATCAAAATGAAGTTCACACATAGCTTCTATACATAGCTTTAATTACATATTGACATTACATCCTCATCTTAACACAAGTTACAAAAATACATTGGATGCTCAATGTTCAATATGTTTATAAAACTATTCAAAAGTCTACCCACTAACTTAGTACAAAAGCTAACTATCTTGGAATTTATCCAATAACCTTGCAAGGATTACTGATATTCTCGATCTGCACCTGAGGAGTGGGAAAAATTTTGGGTTGAGCTATACAGCTCAGTGGTTAAGATATTTATAGCTATTGGTAACAAACCACATAATCAACATAAATGTGAATATTCATAACTCATAACTCAAAACATAATCAAAGCATAACACACATATTTCATATAGCTTAACATATCAAAATGCAAATGCACAAACAATTGGCTCGAGGGTTCCCTGGAACAAAATAGAAAAATTGAGGTTTACTCCGTAAACAAAACGAGTCCACTTTTCGGATCTCATGGGCCACCAGCGGGTAGTCAGGAAAAAGATTTATGTCAACGTACACGTGACTACGAAACGGTTCCTCTCTCGTCCAAACACAGTCAAATTTCATGCCTAATTCAATCGTTCACAATCTCATATTCTAATGCTTTTCTTTATACAAAATGTCATGACTCAATGCAATGACATAACATGATCATACATTATAACGCAATTTCAACTTCACACATTTCAGATAAGTCATTTAACACACCATACACACACAAGACATTTGCCCATTACACGATAACTATAAATAAATTACGCACCTTAAAACTCTTGAAAATCCAAATTCAATTGAGCCCTTCCTCTTGCTCCTGGGTAGGTTGTTCTTGATTTCCTAACATAACCAAAATTTTCATTAAATTCTAATTCAAATGGAAATCTCCCAAATTTTCATAATCCCTAAAACTTGAAAATCACAACAAATGAAATTAACATAAATCAAGCTCAATCCTAACCTACTCATAGTCCATCTAGGTTGGAAAACTCAAAACCTAGCATAAAAAGCCATCTTCTTCCTCCAATCATTCCCAACACAAAAATCCCTTTCTCTCTCTAAAACTCCTTCATTCACCACACAACCCATTTCCCACTAAACAAAAAGAAGATGATGACCTTACCTTTAAAAACTTGATGTTTCTCTTCTTTCCACGATTTTCCTCCTCATTCTCTAGCTTTTTCAATTTTCTTCTCCTTTTTCTCTCTCTCTCTCACGTTTTCTTTCGTTTCTTATCCTCCTTGGTTGTTCACGACATCTCCCACTCTTCTTCGAATTTTAAGACTCATCCTTAGCTCTTTCTTCCAAAATTGCCCCTCACCTACTTGCCTTTTTCCAATTTTGCCCCTACTTTGTCTTTTATGGCTCTACTCCTTTAATCCACTTAACACAAGCCTACTAATTTCTAACACTTCTTTCCAATTTCTAATTAATGACCCAATTCTAAAAAAATTAAACAAACAAACGAAACAAAAATAAATAACTAGACAATTAGTAAGAATTTAGAAGAAAATTAGGGTCCAACAGAAAGTAGGACTGTGGATAATTGAATTTGTTAAATGCATGAGATGTATACATATATGAATAAGTAATATGATTGACATATGACTTATTATTACTAGTCATAAATATATTAGCCACTGAGCTTAGTAGCTCAATCCATTATTTTTCCAGTCCTCGAGTGCAACCAGAGAGAGCTTTCCTTGTATTCTTTTAAGGGAAAGTAATATAAAAGTTAGTTTTACTGTATTTCTCTCGTTTCCTTATTGCCTTTATTTTTTATTATTTTTGTAGCATTGTTTCTTCGAGTGTGCGAGGTAAACACTTTGAGGATCGTTAAAAGCTGAAGTATGGCTTAAGCGGACCTAAGTGAGATTGACGTGGAAAAGGTTTTGGCGATCAACTTCGATCAAAATTCGCGTCCCAATTATCCATTTTATCAACCAAGTAATTTTAGGTAACATAGGTTGTTACTGGAAATTCATTGTAGAATGTCTAGACTTTCAGTTTTGAGCCTTCTAAAATATCATTTGTAACAATTTGGCCTTATGTGCCTTTTTACCCCACAAAAGTGACAGGTAGGTATAAATTTCCGCTTCCTCCTTAAAATTTCTCCTTGGACAGATCTGGCTGCATCATTTTTCTCATCAGCTGACTTAAAACAAGATCTCCTTTAAATTACCAATTTTTAGCAACTTTTCTATTTTTCAGTACTTCCATATAACATTCTTATCCCCTTTTTTCAATGCTGACCAGCTTCAACTTTGTTTCATTTAACTGATCTTTTATAGATATCAACTTCTTCTCTAGATCTTGAATGGCGTTCTTTATGATAGAGTTTTCCTCCTTCATCTTCTCATTTTTCTTACATGTTTGGACCCATTTAACATACATTAACTCATAAGCTTTGCAAATGTCCTCCCTTTTATAATCTGAATCACTATCATCATCATCATAATATGAACATAAACTTTAGACTGATTCATCTGTGTTTTCTTGGAGTTTGGATTGATTCATCTTCGTTTTTGCCATCAATTTCTTCTCTAGTTGTTGTTAAGCAAGCAACTGGATTTATTCTGTATAAAGAAACCTATGCAACACTATTGCTTACAAATTCTTCTTCACTTTTACACTCACTTTCAGATTCATTCTCACTCTAAGTAATTGTATAAGACTTCTCTTTTCTCTTCTTCAAAGTGTTAGTACATTCAGCTTGTACATGTCTGAAGTCCTGACATTCATGACATTAAATTTTCTTTACTTTTCTTTCACCTTTTTAAGTTTTAACTTGTTGTTTGAAATTGTTATTTGATGAGCTCACACCATTTTGCTTAAACACGATTATGTTTTTCTTCAACTTCTTCAGCCACTTGTTGAAATTTCTTGTCAATAACATCATATCTTCATTCTCATCATATTTCATCTCCTAAGTCATTCACAATTCTTCCAACCCCAGCTTATAATGTCAATCCTTTGTTCTTCTCTCGTTTATCTCTCAACAAATTCATCTCAAAGTTTGTAAGAATCTCAATTACCTTATCTAAAGATAATTCATTGATATCATGGGCTTCTTCGATGGCTGCAATTTTCGATATGAATCTTGGAGGCAATGATCTCAAAGTTTTTATGACAAGTTTCAAATTTGAATACTTCTTCCCAAGCTAATGTACTTGTTTGGCAATGTCACGCAACCTCTCATGAAAATCTTCGATAGTTTCATTTTCATCCATCTTCAGCTCTTTAAATCTAACGGCCAACATCTGAAATTTCAAGGCTATCACAGATTATGATCCCTCATGTATTGTTTACAGAGTGTTTCATGCCTCTTTCACTGATTCACAGGTTGATATCATGGCAAAACAACCTTCATCAACTGCACTAAAGATGGTGTGCATGGCTTGAGAATTTTTAAATGCTCCCTCTTCTTCAACCCTTATCCATTCACATAAATCTTTAAGAACTACTTCTCCCTTTTCACTGATCATCATCAGATGTGTCCACCCATTTAAAACTAAGTTCCATACTTTTGTTCTTTATGCTTGAATGAATACTCTTATATGTGATTTCCACGTAAGATAATTGGATTCATCTAGCGAAGGTGGTCTGGTAATTGATGTTTCTTCTCTTATAGCTATAATTACGAAACACATATCTGCGCCAACTTAATGTACCAAATTTTGATTCAATGAACCTCGCTTGATACCAATTCAAAATTTGAAAGAACGTGGTGTTTTTGGTTTAGTCGTAGCTGTTTTAAACTATATTTATGGTTGTTTGATATAAAGTAACTGTGTCAACAACTGTAATTTTCTAGCACAAATGAAAAATAGAAAACTTAAATGCGAAATAATCAAATCAACACACGAGATTTAGTAACACAGTTCGATACACCTTGTTTATGTTTACAAAGCCCTCGCCCAGCTTAATTATAAAGAACAACAATAGTTTTATTCAAGACATTATAGAGCCAACTCACCCTATGCTTGACACTATCCCTCGTTCTCATAACTTGTGAAAGTAAATCATACCCAATAACACTACCACCTTGTACTAACCTTAACAGAGGATTTTCTAACAATAATGTTTAATAATAAAGATAATAATTAAACAACTCAAGTGATTGACACAATAAGCACATAAACAAAGACATTTGAGATAAGAAAACAACACCTCTAAAAATGTAGCTTCATCAATTGAAAGTGTGGGAAGCGATAGAACAATATTTGCTATAAATCTCTGAAAATAATTAGACCAATCCACACACAATAACTCTAAAAAGATATTAAGTTTCATCACCGAAATGTCACAATATATAGCTACTCATGACCCATGTACTGGACTTATTTTCACTCAAAACAATAACACAACTATCTAGAAAATTCACACACGTAGTGAGAAAACATAGCTACCCAAGATGGATAAGATCACCAAAAAATCCTACAAAAAATACAGATGCATACACAACAAAGAATCCACACTTTTTCCTCTCAAAAGAATTGATCAAGAAGCTATCCAAAAATCCCAGTATATTTGTGTAGAACACACAAATAACATATTATAAAAATCACCAAAAATTAGCCCTCAAAGATAGCTCAAAATATCGAAAAATATAACTGTCAAGCCACCATATAGTAGTTGTTTTTCCACACAAAGATAGAAACAGTATAGCTCAAAGAATTCACACAACAGGTAAGGAAAACACAACTATCCAATGTTGATAGGATATCTGAAAATTCAGCTGAAGGATAGATCTATTGAACATAATCTGTCAAAGATAATCGTAAGATCACCAAAAATCCGCACATAATCTTCATCAAGATATGATGATTTCATCTCAATTAAATCCTATCTTCACTAGAATTTATCCCAAATAAACCTTATCTTTAAGAATCCCGCACAAGATATAATGCTCATCATAATAATATTACACAAATAATCAATTATGTCCAATTATAAATAATTCCCAAAAGAAATTAATAAGATATCATAAAACATAACTTAACAAATACTATATTTCCTATTTTTATTGAGACAAATTGAAAAGTGAAAGTTAAACGTCTTTAGTCATACAAAATACAGGAGGTCCAGCCTTGCCTCTCAATTGTTCGCTGTTTGCTAAAAAGCTGACCATAATGGGTCTTCTCTTCCATCGTATGAAGGAAAATCTAGCTTTACAAAATAAGGTTGCTTTCTAAGCATCCCCTTGATAAATTCTAATCGTACATGTGCAGGTACCTTGCAACTGCTAATTTCATGCTCGCATCTTTGACGCCACAAGCCTTCTCGAATCTATCATGTATTATCAATTCTCAGTTGCTTGATACTCGGGTCTTACACTTCTCCAACATATGTTTCATCATCTCCATTATTTGATTTATCTGGTTGCTATCATCTCCCATAACTCCAAACTTTAATACCAAAATGTTGCAAGCATTAGATTGAGATTTAATTACGAGACGAACTACGTCTCTGTTGCTATTACCGTCACGTAAACAGACGTTAAATGAACCGCCCAAGATCAGCATAGGCCCAAACATAGCCCAAACATAAACGCTATCTATCTAAAGTCGTACGTACGTTGCCAAGAGATTGGCATTGACAAATTGGAGGAAGGAGCCTTAAAATTCATGGCTGTGACTTGTAGGAATTACTTCAATGGCTCCGTAAGTTGTATGTGATGTAGATCAACCAGCACAAATGTATAAAATTCTACAACTAGATTTGATGTTACACAATTCATACAGTTTTCTCAATCCACAAGACAATTTGAGGCACCGTCTTATTTTACAATGGGTTTTGGTATTTCAGATGCCAAACATTGTATGGGGCATGTGGATTTCGATCATAAGCATACCTATATGCGTGATGAGGCAAAAAACACATGAATTTAAGGATTGTTTTCTTCCATACGCTAAATCAAAAAAATAAAATATCGCATTTGCATACTGTCGAAGCAGTTGAATTCCATATACGAGACGAAGATTCAACAAAACACATAGCAGACCAGCATAGATTTTGGCAACACCATAAGACACGGGTATAACCAGAATGCTAGATGGGAACAGTCAGTCCAAGCCCCCCATGGATTTCCAATGGGGCCTTTGGGTTGGGGCAAAAACCAGTGGCACTTCCGACATTGCTTCCTCAATCACAAGTAGCTAAATAACATCGATTTCAACATCAATATCGTTTTTCTCACCTAACCAATTTCTATCAGAAGAAATGCTGCGCTGACAGTTACAAAATATAGAAGTCTATATCACAAGGGCTGTCGTGATTAGACCTGAAAAAGTATTGAGAAGGAAGCTGCACATAGGATAAAGTAGGAACTAGGAACTAAACACTGTCATCTCACTGATGGTAATATGAACAGGGACGAAAAAGGAAGGTAAAATTAAACAGGTTAGGGTTTCCAGAAGTTACATATAAATGTGTAGCGTTTCCAATTCCTGCACAAAAAGAGCTAGTAAGACTGAAATAAAGAAAAGATTACCCACTTCCATAGTTCAACATTTGGTTAAGAAGACAAGTCTCCTCTCCTTAGTTGCTGTATTGCGGTGTACAGCTTCCTTCGAGGTCCAACAGCAAATACACCAATCTCTTTGAGATCTTCCAAAGTAAGTAGTGGCAAAGCTTCATCGTCCACTTCGTGCATCTCAAAAACATTAGCATACTTACCAAACCCCTGATCCTCTAACCATCGTCTCACGTTATTTATATCATCACTTCCAAACTTCATACCATCATATACATGACCAGACATTGGAGATAGATTAGTTTGTTGATAACAAACATCTTCCTCCAATAAAGCATTGAAGTTCTGTAGTTGCCTTGCATCGTAGGCAGGTTCATCGATGCCACAGTCCCAGCCCTCTTTGCTTGTAGCTGGTGTTTCATGACCTGAGAAGTCATTAAAGCAATTGGTAGGATAACAATCATTGAAGCCATCAGATTGGAACGGTTCAAATTCCTTCATACCAAAGCCTTTTCCATCTTCATTATTAAATTGAGGACTAAGTTTGGAACTCCAGACACTACCAAAATCATTATTGTTCCTTAAGGTGCTACGGCCTCGGCGCTTCATGACCCTAGTCTTCCTGGATATGGTACCAAAATTGAATTTGGACTTCACCACATCTATGTCATCAGAATTCACCAGTTCAAGACCTAATTTGGAGTTGGGGTTCTTATTCTCTGTGTTCTGCAAATCAGTTGAAATCCTTGGAGACACACCGGGTTCGGAAGCTACAAACTCAGAAACAGTTTGGTCAGCAAACCCCCAGCCCGAATTGTTTTCAGTGTCACTGCGGCTCAGAAAATCAGTTTTATATCTCTTTTGCCCCAAATTTCCCCTGGTCTGTTGAGAGAACCCACATGCAAAAGCTGCAGAAATATCCCCAATTTCTCCTAATCTAACGTTAGGGCGCCTTTGCCTTTTCGAGTTCATATTTAGGACCAACATTTTTCACAAATCCCTAGAACTCAAAACCTGTAGAGGAAACCTACAATTGAAATTTCAGAATCATCCAATTGAAAAACGTAGCTGCAAACATTAAAGAACACAAGTTCATAGAGAAAAAACAAATGAAGAAAAGAGAAGCAAAAACAGATAGAGAACCAAATTCAAGCTATACCCATGTTAGAACTAATAAAGACTCTAGCCACAACCACATTAAAGATGCATAAAATTATGAGAAAAAAGTAAGTGCTATTCATGAACACAAAACAGGGTAGTGAAGAGATGAATAAGAACCTTGCCAGACAGTAGAAGTCAAATTAAAGTTTGAAGTTCGAACTTTTTCATGTTGCCCTGTATGGAAAGGTTCAAGAACTGAGCTTTATCAAAATTTAAACTTGCCTTGCTGTACAGGGTAAAAGTACAGAAGCTGGTTGTTTTCTACTTGTCTGTGTGTGCAAGCTTTTTTTTTTTTTGGATGCAAGTCTGTGTGTGCGAACTTCAGATTAAGATTAGATAAAGATTCCAACTTCGGAGACAAAGATTGAGGTATCATTTTAGATGTAATGAGTGAGTCAAAGCGAAAAGTTGTCCTTGTCTGCCAAGTCAACAAGTCAATAAGCATTGATCAGATGTACTCGAGTACATTAACAACTGTGCAATGTTCATACCACGTGTAAGGGAAGAAAGTTGTGCTTATCCAATTAGTCCCTCTGAAATGCTTTAGTGGGTAGAATTAGAAAACTCTGAGTTCGACATGATGAAGTTCTAATTTAAAGTCATCTCAAGGATTTGATTAAAGAACGAAAAACACGTCAAGAAGATGCTTGAACTATCTAGTTTAGTCACAATCAAGCATTTCTTATCCACAATTTTCCAAGCTCCGAGTAAATAATTAACCTTCATGTTTATGAAAATTAAACACATATGTTATGAAGATTATTTATCATTTGAGTGTAGATCCAATATTTATTCAGGAAAATTAAGTTTAGAGTCTATTAATAATAAACTAATTTATACTTAAAGTGGAACAAAACCCTGAGGTCTTGGGTTCGAGTACCAGAAATTCACCTAAAGCTAGAGGGGACAATACTGATTAATGGGGGCGATCCAAGCCCTGGATCCTGGGGGGATCCAAGCCCCCAGGTCCAACACTAAGACAGAGTATTTAGAATGTAACTTTTCAGGAAACCAAGTGGAGCATGAGGTGGTAGTTGCAATTGGTACCGACGTCATACCACATAGGACGAGTTTTAAGTATCTCAGGTCTGTCATTCAAAGTGATGGTACTATCGATGTTGATATTGTACATCGTATTAGATCATGCTGGACCAAATGGCGAAATGCATCAGAGGTTTTATGTGACAAGAAGATTCCTTTATAAATTAAGGGAAAGTTTTATAAAACTGTGATTCGTCCAACCATGTTATATGGGGCGGAGTGCTGACTTACTAAGCGTAGGTGTTGGGCCCCGATCCGCTTTAAGCGTTTTTGATTTATTTTGAGATTAATTAGAATAATTTGGGACTTAGTGTTCAATTTATAGAAATTAATTGAAAGGGTT